>LR880972.1:39262029-39277859 GCA_904067115.1 Aegilops sharonensis | reverse complement strand
TGCAGATAAACAGTTTCATAGTTGCCTCGGACTCGAAGCAAGTTATTGGCGATATTGCAAGAGGTACCAGGGGTGGCTACGGTACTATCATTAGAGAGATTAAGACAAGAGCTTTACATTTTAATTGTTCATTTACGTTTGAAGGGCGTTCGTCAAATATAGACGCCGATAGGTTAGCCAAGTTTTTAAACTCTCTTGCTCAGGGAAGACATGTGTGGTTGTTGAGCCCGCACGATCCCTTTTGTATCCCTCTTCACCTGGAGTTTGAGTAATAAAAGCTTGGTAACACCCCTCAAAAAAAAAAAAAAAGAAGCTAGCGTACGCTATGGTCGTTTGTTTTTCTGATGAACCGTTCCACGCTCTGAATTCACGGATCATGGAGACTGAGTGGTGGGTGGCGGTGAGGCAGAAGGTAGATGAGATCAAGGCGGCGGAGGAAGAAGACCCGGCCAGTCCACACACCCCGCCGATCTTCACTCCCACCTCCTACCATGCATGGCCGATGGCCACCTCCTCCTTTATATTCCCCTCGCACGATCCTAGCTCTAGCTGCTACGAGTTAATCGGTCAGTACTGTACCGCACGTCGACAATGGCCGCCGAGGTGCTGGTCGGATCCGAGCGCCGCGTCCTCATCAGCGCCCTCCCCGCGCCGCCGCCGCCCGACAGCCTGCTTGGCCGCCTCGACCAGATCGACCTACGGGTACGTACGTGCTTACAGACTATATACGTTACTTACACACCGCATTGCCAATCTGCCATCGCTGCCGTGCCGCCGCGCGTGCGTGCGCGTGGCCGGCGCCGGTCCCCATCATGACGCGTTCTTGTTGATGGCTGGCAGCTGAGGCAGCTGGAGGAGGAGCGGCGGCCGTCCTCGGCCGCCGAGGGCGACGGCGCGCGCCCGGCGCCGCGGCACCAGCACAGCAAGTCCATGCCGTCGGCGCTCCAGCAGCCGCAGGACGCGCGCGACGTGAGGGGCACGCTCATGGACCGCCTCAACCTGCTCGAGTCGCGCATCAGGCAGCTCAGCTGCGAGCTCGACCTCGACGGCTCCGGGAGCGGCAAGGCTGCCGCCGCGTCGTGCCTCCCGATGCCGATGCCGGTGCCGCGCCCGGCCGAGGACTGCGCGTGGTCCGAGCCGCCGCTGCCCGAGCCCGCCATGCGCGCGCGCGCCGCGGCCGCGGCCGGAGGCGGCGCCGGGGCCAGCTGGAGCGCCGCGCAGATCCTGCAGAGGGGCGCCCGCCAGCTCAACCGCAACAAGACCAGCCACCCATCCAAGGTACGTACACGAGCCCTGTCCATCGACGCCATTACATCGCACCAGTGATCTCGAGCTGTCGACTGCAAAATGCACTTCGCAACCCTGATCGAACTGCTGAAATATATTTGTCACTTGAAATGCCGCAGGTGAAGAAGCTGAAGGAGGCCAAGTGCGCGTGCGAGGAGGAGAAGAGGAAGGCGGAGCGCGCCAGCCGGCCGTCGGCTGGCCGGAGGTGGTTCACCGTCGGATGCTAGCTTGCTAATCAGTGGACGGATGGCCTCACCATTTGATCCCTACTTGATGAATTAGAATGTGCCATTGCATTTTTTTTCCTCTGTCTTTTTTAGTTGCTCTGTTTTGTTTTCAGTTATATATAAGTATATATATATGTGTATCGATCGATTTGTATTTTGTAAGCGTGTGTAGTGCCCATATACATGTTTGCCTTCTGAGAGTGCTGATTATTTACAACAAATCTCAATAAGTTTGTTCTATTGTGCTAGTGCTTCATACTCTAGCTCTGTCAAATTCACTTGTGGATCGACCGCACATCCTCTGCATCTAGAAGAATGCAAAACTATTTCTTTCCGATAGATCCAGTTTCTTTAGTCCCCAAGCGACCGTGGGATCATGCACTCTGCGGTGTCCCAGAAGATGCAGATCACGTTTTCTTCCGGTGCCCCCTGGCGCGCATCGCCTGGAGCGTGGTCCGCGAGGCCGCGGGCGTGGATTGGGATCCACGCTCCCGCTCCAAGCTTGTGTCGTCTCTGTCTTCGGTCCAGGGCTCCTCCTGCCGCATAATGTGGACTTGTGCACCGCAATGTTATGGGCCTTATGGCGTATTCGTAACAAGTTTACTATTGAGGGTGTGTTCCCATCTCACCCAGCTGACGTAATCTACAAATGTATCATTTTCTTACAGCAGTAGGCGCCGCTGGGAAGGCACCAGGACGCTGATCTCCATCGCCAGGCACCGGACCGCCTCCGCCTCGTCTACTCTGTGACTAGAGCACCGTGGTCTGCTACCTAGGGATGTGTAGCTTCTTTTGGATGTGTTTCCTCCGAGCCTGTGTGCTCTTCTGCTTGCTGGCAATGCCTTGTACCGCACTTTACCATGTTGGGCTGGTCGTTTATATGATGTTGGGTCCCTAGACTTTTTTTTTGAGATGGAACACAGCGATTCCATAAATCACACAGGCACAGCCGGAGAGCTGGCCAGATACACCAATACATCGTCAGGGACACCCTCGGTCCACAGCTGCTTAGCGTCATTTCGCTTAGAGCCTACGACTGCTAGTGCATGTGCTAGTTTATTACAGGCCCTGGGGGCATACATGAATTCGACCGAGTTAAAAAATTCAACCGAGCAAAGGACCGGATATCTTTGAGAAGAACACCTTCAGGGGCCAAGTCGTACTCCGTACTCTGCATAGCTTTCACCAAAGATTGGCAGTCAGACTCCACTTAGATAGCCGTCAATCCCCAGGAGGAAGCTGCGTGAATTGCTTCCCAGGCAGCAGTAGCCTCGGCCTGGAGAGCACTGGCCACATGCTGGAGCTTCCCAGCGCCCGATCCCCTTATGTCGCCACTGTTGTCCCTGGCCACAAATCCCCATCCACCACATCCAGTAGACACATTGAACGCCCCGTCCACATTGATTTTCATCAAGTCGCCAAGCGGTTTCTGTCGGAAACGGTGTTCCTTGGGGTGTGACTGGGATTTGGGATTTATGCAAAACTGTAGTGATTCAGCAGCCCAGAACTTGGCGGACGCAGCCGTCCTCTCCACTGTGTCTGAAGTCTCCCCAGCATTAATTTTATTGCGGCAGTCCCACCACCTCCACAGCATACATGTAACCAGCACCCGTTGAGCTTCAGGTAGATCCAGCACAGCCTGTATTACTTCCTTTGCATCAGTGCAAGCACACAATTTTCCACGAATCTCATCCAGCTCGAGGCATCGCCACAACTTTTTAACCTGTTTGCATCTCAGGAACAAGTGAGCCCCATCCTCATCTAACCTCCTACAACAAACACAGAGTGTTTCACACTCAACCCCTCTTCTTTTCAGAGCTAGTTTCAAAGGTAGACTGTTGTGTGCTAATCTCCACAAAAATTGTTGGGTCTTTGGTTGGCAGGGGATCTCCCAAATTTTCTTCCATGGGAAACAGAGTTGCTGGCTTGAGATTGACGACGAGGCTGAGCTAGCATCTCTTGCTTTGACGTACAGTTTGTATGGAGATTTAACCGAGAATTGTCCTTTACTATCAGGGAACCATGCATAGAAATCTTCAAACTCTTCTCGGATCGGCATCGCAAGGATGACCTTGGCATCTGCGTCAGCAAAGATATTCCTGACCAGCTCCCTATCCCAGTTCGCTGTTTCTGGATTAATTAGCTCACAAACCCTAGTAAGAAGGCACCTCCTTCTTGGCGTGATGGGAGATCTCTGGCCCTCCCTATTCAGCCACGGATCCTTCCAGATATTGACCTCTGTCCCATCACCAATTCTGCATATAAGGCCCTCCTTTAAGAGATGCACACCCTTCAGGATACTCCTCCAAGTATATGAGATACCAGGGGCTGGAGCAGCCTCAAGAATCGACGTAGCTGGGAAATAACGTGCTTTAAGAACTTGTGCACAAAGGGAAGTTGGGTTCTGGAGGAGCCGCCACGCCTGTCTTGCTAGCATAGCGATGTTGAACCCATATAGATCTCGGAATCCTAGGCCCCCATCCTTCTTCGGCTTTGTCAGAGTCTCCCAACTCAACCAATGCATAGTATTTTGCTTCTCCTGCTTTGCCCACCAAAATCTGCATATCATGCTCCCCATCTGCTCACATAAGGATTTAGTGAGGTCAAAACATGACATGGCAAATGTAGGAATTGCTTGGGCACAAGCCTTAATTAGGACATCCTTTCCCATCTTAGACAACAATCTCTCAATCCACCCCTGGATTCTTTTCCAGATTCGTTCCTTGAGGTACTGAAAGGTTTTTGCTCTATCTTGTCCCACATAAACAGGTAACCCCAAGTATCTTTCGGATCTAGCCTCCGTATTGATATGTAGCTCAGCCAGGACACTTTGCTTCCTCTCCCTCCTTGTGTTTTTGCTAAACATGACAGATGACTTATCGTAATTAACCATTTGTCCCGAACACACCTCATACAGATGTAGTATACTTTGCAGATACCTGGCACTTTCGCTTGTAGCTTTAATAAGTACCAACGAGTCGTCTGCAAACAATAGGTGGTTGAAACTTGGGGCTGCATTGCAAATACGTATACCAGTCAAGGTTCCATTCACTTCTGCCCTGTTCAGTAAGGAGGAGAACCCTTCCGCGCAAATGAGAAAGAGGTACGGTGAGAGGGGGTCACCTTGACGGAGACCGCATTGGGGCAGCACCACATCCGTACACTCTCCATTCACTTTGAATCTGTATGACACTGTGGACACACAAAGCATGATCCGTTTGACCCATCTCTCCTCGAAGCCAAGTTTATACATCATCTTTTCCAAAAAATCCCATTCTACCCTATCATAGGCTTTACTCATGTCCAACTTCACTGCAGCAAACCCTTCCTTTCCTCTTCTCTTTCTCTGCATATAGTGTGTACATTCATAAGCAAGCAAAATATTATCCGTGATCAATCGGCCCGGAACAANGGGCACAAGCCTTAATTAGGACATCCTTTCCCATCTTAGACAACAATCTCTCAATCCACCCCTGGATTCTTTTCCAGATTCGTTCCTTGAGGTACTGAAAGGTTTTTGCTCTATCTTGTCCCACATAAACAGGTAACCCCAAGTATCTTTCGGATCTAGCCTCCGTATTGATATGTAGCTCAGCCAGGACACTTTGCTTCCTCTCCCTCCTTGTGTTTTTGCTAAACATGACAGATGACTTATCGTAATTAACCATTTGTCCCGAACACACCTCATACAGATGTAGTATACTTTGCAGATACCTGGCACTTTCGCTTGTAGCTTTAATAAGTACCAACGAGTCGTCTGCAAACAATAGGTGGTTGAAACTTGGGGCTGCATTGCAAATACGTATACCAGTCAAGGTTCCATTCACTTCTGCCCTGTTCAGTAAGGAGGAGAACCCTTCCGCGCAAATGAGAAAGAGGTACGGTGAGAGGGGGTCACCTTGACGGAGACCGCATTGGGGCAGCACCACATCCGTACACTCTCCATTCACTTTGAATCTGTATGACACTGTGGACACACAAAGCATGATCCGTTTGACCCATCTCTCCTCGAAGCCAAGTTTATACATCATCTTTTCCAAAAAATCCCATTCTACCCTATCATAGGCTTTACTCATGTCCAACTTCACTGCAGCAAACCCTTCCTTTCCTCTTCTCTTTCTCTGCATATAGTGTGTACATTCATAAGCAAGCAAAATATTATCCGTGATCAATCGGCCCGGAACAAAGGCACTTTGGTTAGGTGAGATAATGTCTGGAAGGATTTGTTTCAACCGATTTGCAAGTACCTTAGAGACCAACTTATAGACAACACTGCAGAGGCTGATTGGTCTCAAGTCTTTCATATATTCCGGACTTTGCACCTTAGGAATCAGCACAACACAAGTCTCATTCCACCCCTCGGGCATGGGTCCCCCATTCAGAACCTCAAGCACTTCTGCAACCAGCTTNTCTACCCTATCATAGGCTTTACTCATGTCCAACTTCACTGCAGCAAACCCTTCCTTTCCTCTTCTCTTTCTCTGCATATAGTGTGTACATTCATAAGCAAGCAAAATATTATCCGTGATCAATCGGCCCGGAACAAAGGCACTTTGGTTAGGTGAGATAATGTCTGGAAGGATTTGTTTCAACCGATTTGCAAGTACCTTAGAGACCAACTTATAGACAACACTGCAGAGGCTGATTGGTCTCAAGTCTTTCATATATTCCGGACTTTGCACCTTAGGAATCAGCACAACACAAGTCTCATTCCACCCCTCGGGCATGGGTCCCCCATTCAGAACCTCAAGCACTTCTGCAACCAGCTTTTCTCCTACAATGTCCCAGAACTTTTTGTAGAACACAGATGGCATACCATCGGGTCCAGGGGCCTTCAGGTCACCAATACCTTGGAGGGCCTCAAACACTTCCTTCTCAGAGAAGGGCTCATTCAAAACCTCATTCATTTGCGGGGTAACACGTGATTCAACCTGACTCATCATCTCCTCCATTCTTGTTGCAGTGTGGGACGTAAACAGATTAAGGAAATAGTTAGTCACGACTTCCATCATGGCCTCCTTCTCCTCCACTACAGTCCCATTTTCTCTCCTCAATTTCCTAATGTGGTTTTTCTTCTTTCTATTCATGGGTCCCTAGACTTGGTTTTAAGTTTGTGTACGCTACCTATGTTGTGGGCTTTATTAATTTAAAGCCGGACGCTCTTGGCGTCTTCGTTCTAAAAAAACAACCTAAGGGCACCACACAAACAGACTACATCATGATAGAACACATCACGTTGCCGCTACCTAAAATGATATCATGATATCAATACCAATGAAGTACCATTAGAGAATGTAAATGCAAGATTCAATCGTCGCCTAAGATTTGATTTCGATTTCATATGAGCATCCGCATTAGGTTTCACTTGAAGATAAGATCAAATAAATACAATTAATGCTTACAAAAAGCATGCCCAACATTAATGCAAGAAGCAATGGAGCAAGATATCTCAACATTAATTTAGGAGATAGATAAGTACAAGAATTATTGAGCAACACCCATCAAGATACGATTTTGCCCCTATATAAACAACAGGCAAAGCACACCAAACACAACACAAGGACTTGTAAACCCAAGTTAAATAGACTATTCTCCTCATGACACCCATCAACCAGGGCAACATAAGGAGAACCATGGTCGTTGCTTTCCCCGTCCTTGTGATGGTGTCTTCTTGTGCGGGTCCTTATGGCGATGTCTTCTTCTACGCTATGGCAAGGCAAAAGAAGACATCATCATAAGGACCGGTAAAGCAATGGCCATGGTCCTCCTTGTGTTGGCCTGGTTGACAACGTCGCGTCATTGTCGTCGCGCCATTGTCACTGCAAGGGCGGAAATATAGACATTTGCTTGGCAAAAACCATTTCTAAAGGTAGAAACCCCGGAAGGATCCTCCATCCAAGCGTGCCATATTTTCAAGGGCCCACACCAAAAGTACTCTGATGTATTGGCTACATCACATCTCGTTTGACACTAAGAATCACCATTGGGTCCCACCACCTTTTTGTTAGGGTACCCAAGGTGCAAGCATGGCTCTACCGTTCCCTCTCCTCTAATCACATACAAAACGCTACAATTTATTTGTTAGTGACATTCATATCTTTTAAATCAAAATTTTGATTTTTGATTTTTTTATACATTTGAAATCCTGATGACAAGACCTATCAAAAGTCAAATATGGACATATTTTGAACTCATTTAAAAACCATTGTTTCACAAGCTGATTGAGATAATTAAAATAAATTTCATAGGAGATATCAATTGTTCCGGTTATTTTGAAACAAGGATTTCCTTTATTTGAGAAAAGTGACTTCAAATTTTACCATTACATTTTTTGTAAAGGAAATTTCAATTATTTCAAAGTAGTGATTTATATTATTTTCAAAAATTGATTTCAGGTATTGGAAGTTACTGGATTCTATTATTCAAGATAACAATTTCAATTATTTCACTATTTTGTAATACCAATTTATTTTCCATAACAAATATTTCTACTATTTCAAAAAAATGATTGAAATATTTTTATAGAGGTTTCACATTTTACAACGTGATTTCAGTTACTTCAAAAGAGCGGATCCGTTTCTTTCTTCTGCTCTCTTCCTGCTCATCACTCGACCTAACCCCCAATCAAATCTGCTTGCCTTCCTTGGTGGCCACAAGGGACGAGACTTGCCTGCTCCCCGCTCGTGCGCCCATCTGTGCTCCCGTGTACGTGGCTTGATTTGATTGGAACAAAATAAGGTCCGGCCCCATCCCCTTGAAATCAGGGGGGAGATGATTCGATTAGAAAAGGAAAAAGGAAAAAAAGACAGCCGGAGGATGAAGTGGGAGCACGGATGGGAGCATGGGGAGGGAGCAGGCAAGCCGGATCCGGCCACAAGTAGTAGAGAGATACCATAGATTCCTATAATTTACCCGATTCGGCCGCTCGTACATGACCCTAAACTGGCGCCGCCCCTGATAGTCGTAATGCGGTGACCTTTTTTCGTTTTGAGTAGGTTCTAGAAGGTATTGTCAGTTTTTCCGTTCTTTTCTTTGTTTTATCTATTAGTTTTAACTAGCAAATATGCCCGTGCGTTGCAACAGGAGAAAGAATATCCCGGCATAGCGACACCCTTCTAGTAAAAGAATACGCTCGAGGATCGGACTATAGAAATATGGTAGGCATAAAGGAAATTTTTGAACATATGTGAGAATGAGATATGTACATTTAAAAGGCCATTCAGAAAATAATAAATTAGAAGGTCTAATTTCCTAAGAACATTCACGTTGTTGTTATTTTTAGTCTAAAGTTGCTTCTAAGCTACCTGTTTTAACGGATAAACAAATTGACACGAAAAATTGACACACCAACGACCGCGGCAAGGTGATGCCGAAATTGCCAACATCTAGTTCACGCCCACAGGTGGCACGGATTATGTGACACGACCAACAATAACAATAGAAAATGGAACAATGTCTAGGAGATTGGCGATATCTAGGTCAATATATGGGTGCTAAAAAACATCACTAATCACAACGTAGGATTGTAGTAGTCGAGTAGATTAAATGACAAATTTTGTCCTTCAAGATGCACTCTTCGAGATTTTCTTCATTTGAATAGATTTTTCCGTGCCGATGCTATCCTAGTGGCATCTGGATTCGACCGAGGAAGCTCTGATGCGTTGCTGATGATAACAGCGGTTAGATGCTCCGATATGACGACGGCGACATCAAGTTCTTGTGGCGGCTGAGGGCAATGGCCATATGCCTGAGAAAGAAGTATCGGAGGAATACGGGGAAAGGCGTGGTTACCGTTGTATTGTATTTTAGGAGGAGGTTAGGGTGGCCTATTCGTGTCCATGTATTACATGACAAAAGATTGTAGCCCCATACTATATACTGTAATGGAACTTTCCAACGTACCAGTGAGCGTACAAGCAAACGATTGATTGATCAAACGTGGAGGCCCGTGCACTCGGACGACCGTTGAGCCGTTTGGCCGAGTCTTCCTTAATGGTCACGTATGTTCCTATTCGGCGCGTAGGTCGCTGTCTAGCAACTCGAAGGTTCTAGAATGCTTCCATGAACTGGTTTTCTACTTATTTTCTTTGTTATTTTTTATGATTTTTCATTGTTTCTATATTTCCTATTTTTCCCCTTCCCCCTTTTTTATTTTCACATTTGGTCCATTAACCTATTTTTCATTTTTTTTCAAGTTCATTTTTTATTTATTTATAATTTTTTTTATATTTGCGAACATCGTTTTCCAATTCAAGAACTTTTTTCAGGTCCTGAACATTTTTTAAAATCATGAACACATTTTGAATCCACGAATATAATATATGAAACCATGAACATTTTCAAATTCACAAACATTTTTTCAATTATTGCGAACATTGTTTTTGAAACTTCTGAACATTGTTATGAATCGCCGAACATTTTTTTGAGTCAATGAAGATTCTTCGAATGGATGCAATTTTTATAAAACTTGTGAAAATTTTATTTAAATCGGTGAATATTCTTAGAATAGCTGAACAATTTTTGAAATGATTAACATTTTTTGGAATTCATGAATAGTTTTTGTTTTATGAATATTTTTTAAATGCATGAACCTTTTCTAATTCACAATAATTTCATTTCCATGAATATTGTTTTAAAAATTCATGAACATGCTTTGAATTTGTGATTTATTTTTCAAATTCACGAACATTTTTTCATTATCATGAAAATTATTTTTAATCCACGAACATTTTTTCTACAACAATTTTCAAAATTCACATTTCGTTTGGAAATTTTGATTTTTTTCTAAAATTTTTAAAGATGAAAAAACAAAAACAGAAAAAAGCCCGAGAAAGAAAAAAAGTTAGGGGGCGTCCTTCCCAGGTTATGGGCTGGCCCGATAGGCGCGCGGGTGGGACGGAGTCAATAATACCTAGTTCTTATTTTGTGCAACAATCCTGTCGTAGGTTAGTTCGTTGTTGTGGTGAGTCTCCAGCCAATAGACCAAGGATCGCTTCCTGGAGTCCACCCAATTTTTTTCAGGTTTGAGCGGACTAAAACTGACATGTACGAAAAAGAATAATTAAACGAAAAAACGTACGAAAAAGAATAATAATTAGACGAAAAAAGGTGGAGAAACAATCCGTGCTTTAATATTAGGTAGAGATTAGCAAAAGGGCCCTTGCCACGGATACAAAATAAATAAAATTTAAACTAGAAACTTTTAGCACCTCCCTCCACTATCACGTAAAGTGATTCATCAACGTGCCGCGCACTGCGTTGCTACCGATGGTGTGCCGAGCCCCAGCGCCGCATGATGTGCTTCGCCGATTGGAACCTGCCCAATTAGCCTTCTTTCACTCTCATTTTTTACAAATAAAGAGTAATAATTACCATCTCTAACTGACCTTTATAGCAGGTTAAGAAAAAAAAACGCATCACTTACAATATCGTGGCACACACCAATTCAAAAGTAGAACAGATCACACACGTCCCACACAACCAACCATGGCCAGATCAGGTGGCTTGTAATTCCGTTCCCTCTCGCGGTCACCGTCGCTATCACCCGGTGTTGCATCCTTCAGATGTGGTGGTCGCCTCCACTTTGCAGAGCAATGGATGTGGAGAAGATGGGATAACAGCAGGGGACGGGAGTAGCAGCGCAGCCAAGGTTCCTGGAGGAAGGAGAGAAGGAGATGGTAAAGGAAGACATGGCCGCAGCTCCTTCTCCTCATCTTTGGCCTCCCGTATCATGGCCTCAAGCAACGTCGGCCCTTCTAATCTCGTCCCGGGTCTGCCATGGTGGTCTGGTGAAGCTGCTTTGTCAGCGTGGCCGCGGAAGGGAGACAAATCAGGATCAAACAAGAAGAACGGGGGTAGGAAGAAGCAGCGCTAGCGCTAGGTTATGTGCACGGTGACGGGAGTCAAGGGACAGGCCAAACCAAGGCCAATGAAGCGAGCACTTGTACACGTAGCTAAATAGGATTGGGATTCCTATTTCTATAACAAACATGCTCAACTCTACCTCTTAGTGGCTTGTCAGAGATTCTAGAAAATAAATAAAACAACTTCGGCAGAGGCCTTGGCAGACGGACATCAGACAGATGAAGCGACGCGGCGAATAGGTAGATAGAATCTTTTAAATCTCAGCCGTCTATCTTTATGATATAACATAAAATTAACGGAGATAAAGGAGTGACGTATGGAGAACTATGAAAGTCTCCGTCTTTTAATATTAGCTGAAGATAAAGATTGTTTTTCTTTTGGTTTTTACATTTTTTCCCTTTCCTGTTTTTTTTTTGTTTTCCATCTTCTTTTTTACATTTTAATTCATGAACAATACTAAAATTTGGGAATATTTAAAAATCTTGAACACTTTTCAAAATTCATGGATATATTTTTTTAAATTCTTTAATATTTTTAACGTTTTATGAACATTTTAAAAGTTTGTTAACACTTTTAATTTTGTGAACTTATTCAAATTCATGAAAACTGTTTGAAATCCACAAATATTTTATAAAGTTGCAAACCTCTTTTTAAATTAATTTTTTTATTCAGGAATTTTTTTTAATTCAACATTTCCGGCCAAGGTAGATAAAATCAAAACAAAACAACTGACTAGAAAAACCTGATGGAGAAAAAAAAAAGGTAACACTATGAGTGAGGAGTGGATCGATGATGCGTGCATTAGCCTCTAGTGTTACATACAAGTGCCCTACGCACCCTGTGAATATGGGGGGTGGACGTCTACTACGTCGGCATGTGCTTCTGCCATTTTTCTCACATAACACCCGTATTACGACCATTGGGTGCCTTTGGACATGGGGCGAGAAGGACACATTTTTCTTTTCTTTGTGATGTCAATGACATGGGCTCTATCAATTTCATTAAGATAGGAAAAGATAAAAAATACATTAGTAGTTTACAAAGAAAGGAGAAAACACAATACAAAGACTACATTGTAGTGGCGTTGGCCGACAACTGACCAAGATCTTCCTTCACTACATAAGCCACATCCAAAACCATAAGGTCAGAGCCTACGTGTCCGGAAATTAATTAGTGAAAATAAAAAGTGGTGTGGGATCCTGGCTAGGTTTCCCATGGAGTGCTACTATATGGCGGCTCATGCGCCAGTTTTTCTAGGCGGTGCTCACTTGCAAGCGTGTTGGGCTGGCCGATTAAGCACGGCAGAACGATCTATTAATTAGCTTGGTCGTCAGTTGACTATTTCACGAATAAGCGCTCACCATTGACCATTGATTTTTGAAATTTTAAAAAAGACAGTGAAAAAATATTCATCAGTTTGAACAAACTCAGATTTGAAAAAAGTTTGCATATTTTGAAAAGGTTCATCAATTTGAATAAAGTTTGCAGATTTTTAAAAAGTTCACGAACATGATAAAATTTCTAAAAAAGTTAGCAAAATTGAAAAAAGCTTGTGAATTTGGAAAAAGTTCATGAATTTGAAAAAAAAGAATGGAATGAAGTTCTTGAATATAAGAAAAGTTCTCGAATTTGAGAAATGTTCACAAGTTTGGAAAAAAGAGTCATGAAAACTAAAATTAGAAAAAACAAACAAACAAAACCGACAAAAAAGTGGATGGAAACAAAACAGAAAAGAACAGGAGACAAAAAACCCTGCAAGAGGAACCAGAGTACCGCTATAATGATAAATGGGCCGGTTTGTATATAGTCATTTGGTAGGTGAGATCAAGCATCTTATGGTAGATTGAGAGCTTATTCCGTTGAAGATTAAAGGTGCAAAATATGTAGCAGATCGGTTGGAATTTTATAGTCGTACTGCAAGCACTACTGCTCTATGGCTAGATAGAGGGTCGGCGTTGGAGATGCCCTAAAAGATTTCTATTCCATATGAATAGGGTTACAGTCAAGAGGCAAACATTATTTTTTTGCAAATATGCGTGACGGGCCAAGAATACCTATTCCCGTTTATTAGTAGGTATTAGTAGATATGTACTAAGAGCATCTCCAATTGATGACGTAGATGCAAAAATAACTAATTTTTGCATCTCTGAGGCCTCAAAACCCCTCTCCAGATGATGTAACCGCCGCTGGTCTGCCTTCTGAAAGAGCTGATTATTTACAACAAATCTCAATGTTGTGCTACTGCTTCATAATCTAGCTCTGTCAAAGTCATTTGTGGATCCACTACACATCATCTGTACCTAGAAGAATGCAAAACTATTTCTTTTCTATAGATCCAGTTTCTTCAGTCCCCAAGCGACCGTAGGATCATGCACTCTTAGCAACGGCCTAAGGGCGCCACAGAAACAGACTACATCATAATAGAACACATCATGTAGCCGCTACCTAAAACAATATCATGATATCAATACCAATGTAGCACCATTAGAGAATGTAAATGCAAGATTCAATCACATGCCCAACATTAATGCAAGAAGCAACGGCGCAAGATATCTCAACATTAATTTAGGAGATAGAGAAGTACAAGAAACTATTGAGCAACATCCATCCAAGATATGATTTTCCCCTTATATAAACAGTGGGCAGGAGCACACCAAACACAACACAAGGAAGGACTTGCCAACCCAAGTTAAATAGACCATTCTCCTCATGGCACCCATCAACCAGGGCAAAACAAGGAGAACCATGGCCATTGCTTTTTCCTTGTCCTTGTGACGGTGTCTTCTTGTGATGGTCCTTATGGTGATGTCTTCTTCTACGACATGGCAAGGCAAAAGAAGACATCATCATAAGGACCGGTAAAGCAATGGCCATGGTCCTCCTTGTGTTGGCCTAGTTGAAAACGTCGCGCCAGTGTTGTTGCAGGGGCGGAAATACATACATTTGCTTGGCTAAAATCATTTCTAAAGGTGAAAGTACCTACCGCGGAAGGATTCTCCATCCAAGGATGCCCAGATCCGTATTGTCAGGGTCCCACACCAAAAGTACTTTTATGTATTGGCTACATCACATCCCGTTTAACACTAATAATCACCATGTGGGTCCCACTACCTTTTTGTTAGAGACAACTCAAGGTGCATGTATGGCTCTACCGTTCTCTCTCCTCTATCTCCCATTCAAACGGCTAGCATTTTATTTCTTAGTGATACTTAATATGAATCATATATATTTTTGAAATCAAATTTCATTTTTTAATTTTCTATATATTTGAAATCTTGATGAAAAGAACTTCCAAACAAGATAAATATGGACATATTTTTGAACACATTTAAATATCATTGTTTCACCTATTGATTGAGATAACTAAAAATATCGTAAGTGATTTTCAATTGTTTCAGTTATTTTGAAACAATGATTACAATTATTTCAGAATAGCGACTTCAATAATTTCACTATTTCCCTTTTGTAAAAAGAATTTCAATTATTTTAATTTAGTGATTTCTATTATTACAGAAAAGTGATTTCGGGTATTAGAAGATACTGGAATTCAATTATTTAGGAATAGTGATTTCAAGTATTTCATCATTTTGTAAAAATTATTTATTTTTCCTCAACAATTTTTCTATTGTTTCAAAAAAAATGATTGAAATGTTTTCATAAAGATTCCACACTTCAAAAAGTGATCTTTAGTTATTACAAAAGAGTGGATTTCAATTTTTTCAAAACAAAATTTTTAATTATTTCAAAGAACATTTCAGTTTTTTTTCGCGCAAGTGATTTCAATTATTTTCAAAAAAGCTGGATTCAATTTTGGTTTCAATTATACTATTGTTAGAAAAAGACCAATCTTCGATACATTTGCGTATTTCACTTGTATTCCTAGTTTCACCGAATGATAACCACTTTACGTGCAAAAGATTGCACGAATCTCCAACATGCCTTGAATTGTGGAGCTCTGCCGGGTAGGTACCTTTAACTTTAGATTTACTTTTTCCATTCTTGGTCTTCTTGTCCATGGTTGATGGATGACTTTTTCATGCTAGAAATTCGATGTCACTTATGATGGCATGTGAATCGTATTAGACTGATAGTAGCTAATGTGTTCTATCTTGCAACAATATTAATAAATAGTGAGCTTAGGTGCCAAGAGCATTGTCGGGACTCCAAGTAACCAGTCCCGAGCCATGTCGACAATGGAGAATCTGCGCTTCCCGAGACATTTTACTAGACCCTACACGTAGTATTTCACCATTTGGAAACCATTTTGGTTATTTTATCATACAAAACATTGCTTAGGAATGTTGTTGGTGGAAATAGGGACAATTTCAGATAATTAGTAGATTGAGGGGGCTTTCTTAAAGTTGTTTACTTAAATCTCTTCCTAAGCTCGAGAATAGATAGATGATTGACTCTTTTTGTTCATTATAGAGTTCTAGAGTAAGGAGAAAGTGA
>LR880972.1:39244490-39259093 GCA_904067115.1 Aegilops sharonensis | reverse complement strand
CTTATTTTTTTGCATCCAATATTCCTATTATTCCAAAAACCTTTGATTGAAATATTTCAAAAAATATTGCACTTCTCAAAAAGTTATTTCAATGAATGAACATTTTCTAAATGCATGCAGCTTTTTTAAATTAAGGAAGATTTTTTGTGTTTGCAAACCTTTTTAATTTGACATATTTTTTTAAAAATGCGATTATTATTCGGAATTAAGGAACAATTTGTAGATTCGTGCAAATTTTTTAAATTCATGAACATTTTTTATGTTCACGAGCATTCTTCAAATTCATGAACATTTTATAATCTGTACATATTTGTGTAAAAATATTGCAATTTGTTTTTAATTCACTAACATTTTTCAAATTTGTGAACATTTTATAATTGATAATCATTTTTCGAATTTGCCTACATTTTACATTGTGTGAACATTTTAAAATTGAAATAAAGCCGGTGGAAAGAAAACCTCCCTTTCTTGTTCCCACGTACACACATCAGTCCCTTTTTGTTTTGGACAGAGCACAGTTTAAGTACATATTTTTTTTTCTAGAACAGGGCCGACCGAGCGGCGGACGACGGTTGATGCGAGCGGGGAGAACTAATGGGCTGAGCCAAGAGGGGCTAGACGTGAGGCCCAATAGGCGCATTTTCATTTGCTCTTTGTGGCATAGCAGGCCACGCCTTGCTGAAGACAGAAGCGGAGGAGTTCTTCTTCTTCCAAAAAAATAAAATAAATAATAAAGCGGACCCTCCAGCTGTATTTCCATTTGAAACATACAGGAATTGGGGATAGTGACGCACGGGTCCGTTGGATCGGCCCAATGAGATCCCGTACAAATCCAAAGCCATGCCACGCATCTACTCCGTAATTCCTTTCTTCTCGTGGGTGCCACACCGCTTTCACTCCATCTTCTATATATAGAGGCCCCATGTAACTGGTACCCGTGCCATGCGTTTACTTGAGGGTGCAGCCACGTGCGTCCCTTAGTGCTACAACGCCGGAGTGCTTCGACGACGACGCTGATGCTACGATGCGGCCCGACTGCTTCGACGACCGTGGTGATGCTGCGACGGCAGCCCGGCTGATTCAACGATATTGCGATGACATGCTTCGACGTCCGCGACGATGTCGCGATGGCGACCTTCAAACGGCGTTGTGTGCTTCGACGGCATGCCTTGACGATCGCAGCGGTGCTAGAATGGCAGGCTTGTTGCATCGACGATGTTGCGAGGACGTGCTTCGAAGGCCGCGGCGATGTCGCGACGGTGTTCTTCGAACGACCGCGCGTGGTGTGCTTCGGCAGCATGCGTCGACGACTGCGGCAATGCTACAATAGCAGCCTTGCTGCTTCGATAATGTTGCGACAACGTGTTTCGACTGCTGCGGCGTTGTCATGATGGCGTTCTTCGACGGGTCGCGGTGCGCATCGACATCCGCGGTGATGCTACAATGGAAGCTTGATTTGCTTCGATGATGTTGCGACAACGTGTTTCGACGGCTGCAACTATATCTGGCCATGGGCCGGGCCTAAAAAAGCCCACGGCAGAAAACTGAGGCCCAGTCCCTCCCAGGCCCTACCATCGAGCCTACTTTTCAAGCCCAAGCCCGGCCCATCTGGTAAAAAGCCCTGAAAAGCCCTTAGGGCTTAGGGTCGTGGACCGGGCCTCTTCCTTAAAATGCCAATATGCCAAGCCCAAGCCCGTCCAGGCCTTGCTGGTGGGCTCAAAACTCAGGCCCAAGCCCGGCCCACGGGCAAGCCCATCGGGCCTAGGCCCTGGTTTTTAGGGCCGGGCCTGGGTGGGCCGACAGGGCCGGGCCTGAGATGGCCAGGACTAGCTGCAACCATGTCGTGATGGCATTCTTTGACGGGTTGCGGTGTGCTTCGACAATATGCGTCGACAACCGCGGTGATCCTACAATGGAAGCCTGATTGCTTCGATGATGTTGCGATGACGTGCTTCAGCGGTCGAGGCAGTTGCTTCGGCAGCCACATCAGTGGTATGCTTCGAACTATCACGACGATGTTGCGACCGCGTGCTTGGACGACCGTGGGAGTGTTGTGTCGGAGGCATGGGTGCTTTGTCGATTCTGCAATGGCGTGTTCCTGGTTGTGACAGTGCTGCGATGATGACGCGGATGCTTCGACGGTGCTACAATACACGTGGTCTTGCTACTCCAATGATGCTTTGATAAGAAAAGCAGCGCTGTCCCATTGAGTACATGTAGTAACTAGCTAGCGTGACTAGTGCATGTGTACCTGACAGCAATTCGTCAAACGAAAAAGCAATCCAGGAAAAAAGATCAGTCGCATGCAGCATACCCGGTGGAGCATGACACGGAGCCAGCCAGCGGCGTGCTTGGGCTTCGATCCACCCGGCCCTGGGGTCGGTCGGGATCGATCATTCGGTCGCACTCGTAACTACGGTAGTACAAACATGGACATGCCACCGTGGAACTCTTTTTATTTACTTATTATTACGAGTACGTTCGCACGTACAGCGAAGTAGTAGAAGGACAATGCAAGGATCAAGTGAAGAGCAGGGCATGTATCTAAGCGTGGAGCAGGTGACGGAGGACGACGGCGCCACCTTCCATCGGCCGGGCCGCTGCCGCGGCAGCAGTCTCCCCCATGGCGGCAACCTCGACGGCTGCCGGGGCCTTGACCCCTCCGGCGCTTACAGGGGCCGGGGCCGGCGCCGGGACACCGCTCCCGTGTACGAGGGGCTGGCCGGCCCTCAGAGCGTCGAACGAGATGTACCTCGCCTTGGCGGACTCGCCCGCCGCGACCGCGCACAGCACCACGGCCAGCGCCAGCAGGCGGCCGGCGGAGAGGCGAACGGTGGCCGTCGCCATGTCACTCCGAGTCTGATCTCTCCTCCGGTGCGCACGGCCGGCCGGGCTGGGATCGTATGCGCTGTTTTACTGGTGACGGGATGCGTGTGGTTCTGATTCGGGTGCATCCCTCCCCTCCCTCTCCCTCTATTTGTAGGAGGCGAAGAAACCACTGAAGATGCGATGCTGCAGCTTCGGCCGCCGGCCATTGAAGGATGGCACATGGCTTTGGTTGGCGATCATCAAGTGCATGCGATTAATTGGCCGGCGGCAATGATCGCTCGTCGTCGTAGGTTTGGCACGCCGGGCTCCTAGCTAGCTAGGTTCGGCGGCCGGCGGTCACTCCGGCTACTCTCTATGCCTCTGTTCCTAGGCGGTCGTTACGCCCACCTCTAAGTTAATTAGCTGAATATATATATCCATAAGCTGCAATGGAACATAAAATCCAGATAGATACTTTTTTTGCGGGTAGCAAGATTATATACATTGATGAATATAGCATGGTATCCCACTATCCGCTCAATGCAGCTTCACATGGCATAACCTTGTCATTAGTTGTGCATCATCTCCCACTCCTCTTTGACAGTTACTTTGGATCGGTGGGAGTAAGATAGAAGTCACAAATGATATGATACATACAAAGACTGTGCGCATAAGCCAATGTAGACAGGCCGGAGTTGATCCTCCTTTTCACAAGTTTTTGAATTAGAAACATTTTTCGGTTTTCGATTGTTTTTTTTTTCTGTCTTGTAGCAGCCCACGTACAAAGGCTTGGCTCAAATGGGACTGACGGCCCACAACCCACGTACAAACAGGCTGGATTGACCAGTAGTCCATAGACCTCATGGATTAATTAGCCAGAGGTGTTCTAAAATAAATAAATGAATAGACATCATGCGCGTGTGCGCGTGAGAGTTTGTGTTGTGTGAGTGCATGCATGCGTGCGTGGTACAAATTTTTTACAGCATCAAAATAACATTTTTTTCACTCAGCAGAGTGCTGGCTTCAGCGACTGCGGCAAAATATGACGCACACGAGCAGCTCCGGCAGGCACTGCAAAAATCTTCGCGCGCGAGCAACCGGTACTACTACGATGCAACATATATGAACAACATTAAGACAACATATAGATACAAATAGCATAGTTCAAAGTCCAAAACCACAAACTAGTCCATACAATACAAATAAAAATCGATAAAAATGATACTTCGAGAGCGGCGATAGCGTGGACGAGCACGTTTGATCCCGATACGTGGACCAATGGAACACGTCGTTCGTGGTGGGGACTGACTGTAGCGCGCGGACGTAAATAAGCACGTACGGTGATGAATGCATAACATGGCCCACATCATCCGTCGGCTGATAACGGGCGTCCTATAACATGTTCAGTTGGTACAGATAAATGCATACGGTATAGGTTTTGTACAGGGCAACATTTTCCGTCGACATAATGACGGGCAATATGACGGAGAAGATATCTGCAACCCCAGGAGAACCACAACACCGCTCCGAAAGCTTGAACAAGCAAGCCAAGAAAACCAACCGGGGACCGAAAAAAACAACTGGCTTGTAAGGAGGTGACGCCGCTGCAATTGCATCCTTTAGGTGCGCCTTCGAACACCGGCCAGGTGACCAGCATCTCCGCCTTCTCCTACCCTCTGCTCAAGCCGAGAGGTTTAGCCACACTCTTGACAACACGAGCTTCTGGTGGTGGTGACAAGATGTATTGGAGCTTGCTTAGATGTATAGATCCGGCTAAGAGAACAATGATATTCCCTGATAAACAAGTTAGGTCTATGACGGCAGCCGACGTAGAGTTAACTACAGGGATAAAATCTGGTCCTAAGCCGATCCCAACAGTGGATAAATCTGACTGACTAGAGCTGCTTTGGAAGGTGCAAGATCTGATTAGTGTTCCACCGGCTCGATACAGATAAAAGAACTCGTTCATGTAATCGCTAGCATATATCAGTTTTTCGCCCAAGTTTGTGATTGATCTATGTGCATGCATGTGCTTGTGTACTTTTGGCTGTTCCTACTCATTGTGCATGTGACCTGATACTTGTTTTCTTCACGGCATGATCAGGTGTTCTTTTTGGAGTGGATGGATTTCGGAGAAGCCAACGTCAAGGACAACGATTGGCCACGGTTGTCAGAGTACACAACAGATACGATGAAAGAATTATTCAAGTTGGCAAGAAGCGGCACATTCCATTTCAAGGCAAGATGAATTTTCAAATATGTTCTCAATTCAAAATTTGGATGCAGTTTTGTTAGTACAAGGAAGCGTGTGCATTATTACCACTCCTGATTATAAACTGCTTTTCTCTGGCAACATGTACAGACACAGACCAAATCCATTGCCTTTTATATGGCGATTCAGTGGGAACTGCATCCAAGTTATATGGCCATTCTACGTACCCTCTTTCAGTGCCTTCATGAGTGTTATCCAGATTGGCATTTTGCTACTTCCCCATGGACTTACAAGTATAACAATGCATGGCATCAGGACTGCACCATGTAAGTTTGTCCAAAGCAGAACTTATGAACCTCAAAATTTTGATACATTCATCTGTGTGCAAAAAACTGATGATTTCTACGTACTACACTACATCAGAGTGTTCGATGGTCTGAAGCTGATAACACTGCCAACCCCAGTAAGTTGGCAAACCTCTTCATTACTGTTGAGATCACAAACATGCAGTTACTAACAGGGTTTGATTTCATACCTAAGGATGCAGATGGCGTACGAGATTCTTAGGATGAAAAGAAAGGCAACAAGGCCGATTTCCCAAACTACATGTATGATTGCGACACTTGTAGAAGCGGTCGCCGGCGAACTGGTCGCGCAGTCCGGGCAGTTGACTAAAGGCAGGGCCATCGAATCTGCATCTTGGTATGGTTGGTGTCGCCATGAACTGCAACTAGGGTCCCTCGCTCGATTTGGGGGGGAGTGGAGTAATAAACAGGCCTACGTGGGATAGCTAAATAATTACTGTCCTTGGTGGACCCCACATACGTCGTTTCCTACCATCAAACGGGGCTGCCACTCGTAAACGGCGAGATGAACGTCAACTTAATTGCGCCGTCACAACACAAACGGCCGTCCAGTGACGACCTCGGTATATACGCCCCTATTTGATATGATGTACTCCTGCGTACACCTACTCTACCACGTACGGCCCACATCCCGTAAATATTGAACGATTCGTGATACCGGGAGCGTGCGCGCTCGTCCGCACCCAGCAATATTCGATAATACTTCTCGCTATGACCAACCTCATATGCATTTTTGAGGTTGCAGATACGACGACTCTTAAATATACGGTGTTGAAATCGTAGGAGAAAGGCGAATATGCCGACAGGCAGGAAGGGAGGGGCTCGCAGTGGGAAAAGAAGAGATTCGAGCGAGCAGGGCAGGTCATGAGGTCGGACGTCGTCGTCGTGAGGCGCGCCGGTCATCGCCCGCAGTCGCACGCCGGTCGTCGCCCGCAGCCGTGCATGCCTGTAAAAACGCCGGTCCAAACGCGCCGCCCTGGCGCTTTGGCAAAGGCCCGAGCAAATTGAGCGACGCGTGCATCACCATCACGTTCCTCACGCGCCGCCAGGGCTAGCTAGCAACTTCAATGGCCGTGACCTCTCCGCCCTGGCTGCACCTACCTCTCACATATGCTGCATATAAATGTACCGACCTTGTACCCAGTGCAACTCGTAGCACCCTGGCTGGTCCGGCGCGATCGAGATGGCCTCCCGATCGATGGAGAAGCAGCGTTGCGACCCAGCTGCTCACGCTGAAGACCCAGCTTCTCTCACCTCACTTTTCCCGTCGCCCGGCGAGCTAGGTTGGGTGGCCCCGAACTTGATACTTTATATAATTTTTTTTCTTTGAGACGGTTATTTTTTGTCATGGTTACTCCACATGCTTTGTGCAAATTGTTTAAGCCTTCGTGATTTAATTCTATATATGTTAGATTTGATTAGCCTTGTTCAGTTCGATTTAAACTTTTAAAGTGAGCAATAGCTCTTCTTCTTAACTAATGGATGAGGCTAATCTTTTGCCTCTGTTTCGAAAAAGAAAATTGCTGGGAGGGAACACTCGCGCCACAATGCTGTGGAATGCCCCGGTCTCTTTTAGGCCAAGACTTTGGTTATTTGAGTTTGCCTTACAATATACTCGATCAAGCATGGGATTACGCTTTCATGTACTAAAACGGTAAAACACTACTAATGAACCACCACCGCAACAAAGCTTGATTAAAACTGACCAAACTATGCAGAAGGATAGACTCGCGGACAATAACCTTGCTGCCGCGAAGATATGAAGAAAAATGCAGAGTGTGTGGCTCAACCTTGCTGCTGCGAAGATATGAAGAAAAATGCAGAGTGTGTGGCTCACCTTGCTGTTGTAGCCTATAGGTTGGCATTGCTCAGGCATGGAGGGGGCATTGTTGTTCTCCGGTCACAAGCACCGATGGGAGATGCGGTGTTGTTTGAGTTTGAAGGAAGTACATGGAACAAACAGGTACAAAACTAAAGCAAGACAGTTCACTTAATTAAGTTGCCCAGAGTCGAAAACCACTCAAGATCTAGGAAGTCTGAATAGGATCACTGCCATAATCGGGTTTAGTGCTTATGACATGGAAAAGTGGAGGTGAAGAAATCAAAACTTAGTTCGAATCACCGGTATCACTGCCATAATCGGGTTTAGTGCCTGCGACGTGGAAAAGTGGAGGTGAAGAATTCAAAACTCCACCTAGGTTTGGAACGGCAATGGACTTGGAGAAACAAGTCTAGCGGGTGTGGCGAAGCCTGATCATGGCATCTTCTCTCGTTATTTTCCCTGAACAATTGAACAAAGGAGGGCCATCGCAGCAACCTCGAATTAAAGGTATGGAAAATACATAATTTAATACCTTTACAGCACAATTAGAAAAATATTTTGTTAATACATAGGTAGTATGATAACATATTGAACTGGAGAATTATTTTAAAGGGAAACCCTCCTCTAATAATCCTCTTGTGTTAGATGTGCAAGCAAAAGATTCAACCCTTTGTATACATGAAAGCCAAACTAGTGGCAGCATGAGTTACTAAAGCCACAGATTCAAGGAAACTAAAATAATAACAATATGTTGAGAGTACTAATCTATCATTAATTTGCAACATTGTAATGGTACCTAGAATTTAAATGTAACAAGGCGGGGTAATTTTCTTTTTCTTTTGTCTTTACTACTATTAATGATAACTACCGAGATAGAACGCAAAGTTTCCAAGATGGGTTCTCAGGTGTGGGAAGAAAACTCACCAATTATTTAGATCTTGCAACCTAATGACACAATACAATGAAATAAAATCATAATCTTTTGATCTAAAAGAAAATCATAATTCAGATGTCCAGGAAACTAATAGGCAAATGTCCAACAATAATTTGGCAAAACCAAAGTCCACCTTGAAATTCCTTGGTGTCTACATAATAACGGGGCAAATGCACATCAAGGAAAGTAAAGGTTGGTCATTAAAGGAAATGAAATGCTTGAACAATGGAAATTATCTAAAGCTTCAGTATATCAGTATGCAAAAATTCTAGAGATAATTAGTCATTACAAATGATCAGATACGTGATTGTTCACATATCCAAATAACATAAAGTCATATATTAGACTACCGGATTAATATGATATGGCTTCTTTAGAAGAAACAACGGGTGCAATGTTGTACTTGTGGCTGATGCAAAGCTATGCAAATCAAAATGGAGAACCAATTTGATGAAAACGTGGATTTCTAAATTAACTCATCAGAAAATAAAACATGTCCGACGCAAAAAATAAAATATTAAAAGAATTAACCTATATGTAATAGAAATTACCTTCATGTAGCAACATCTTGAGTTCCTTTCACTACCTTTCTCAATGTGTAAGGAGTTTGTGCTTATATAACTCCAAACTGAAACAAAACAAAGAAATTAACGTTTGAGTTTTCTAAAATGTAGGACAGTGAACCAACCTCGTAATTGAAGACTAGATACCTGACTCTCTGTTTGATCTTACAACCCACCAATTGAAGCCGACTTTATTCTCTACCATATGGATCTCACATGCTTACATATGAAGCACCGAACTTCCCAAAAGTCGCTTATTACACAAATACGGCCTAATTATGTGATCAATTAGAAAGGAAAACCATCTAAAGATCACCACTAATAGGAAAAAGGCTAGATAGCTTGAGAACATTACTCTTCCTACAACTAACATGACGAAATTACGATAAGAAACCTTTAAAGAGATGACATATGCAACTATGGTTAGCATGTCTTCCAACAAACTACATAATGCCTTTTGACAGTTCCCTTCATGATCATCATGTTTGTAACCGTAATAGTTATTAGATATTATAAAAGGTTGTTAAATTTGTGTAAGGAAAATAAAGTATTAAAGTTGTACTTGAGATGTAAAACGTAGTGCAAGTGTGAACTAACATATACACACCCTACGTCCCCAAATAGATTGAGTATAAGTTCAGTTAAAAGATCAACTATTTCTAACTTTACAAGAAATATAAACAACTACAATATTTTAATAAATACTACATTATGACAATATATGTAATGGTGGATTTGACACGCTTTATCCATATCTACGGTGAAAAAAAAATAGAAACCACAACAATATGTAGAGGTCAGTAACAATAGTAAAAGTCACATATCATGCACAAAACACAAGCACTAGTACTTAGGGCTGCAAGAAAAGCTCGAGGCTCGTGAGCCGCTCGAGATCGACTCGTATTTTAGCTCGACTCGAGATCGACTCGAAAAGAAATGAGCTGAATGTAAACACTTTATGTAGCTCGATCGAGAAACGAGCCGATCTTGAGCCAGCATTGGCTCGCTCGATTTTAGCTCGATAGCTCGATATCGTATAAGTATATTAAATAACATTCATATCTATTGCCAATAATTAGGATCATTCATTTCCATATATGTTATGTACAATTTTTTTCTTCACTTTACCTACTAGCAAACATGGAAATTATGTATGGAGAAAAATTATTCTCATCACGTGGCAACCGTGTAATCAATATTTTGTTATTTTGGTCAAAGTTTGAGAGCTGACACACCTTGGTCGCCTTCTATTCGAGATCTCTTGTTATTAAATACTAGTTTTCACTTGAGAAAGAGTAATTTATAGTGATTTTTCTGTTCTGTTGTGGCCTATCTTGCTTTAAAGTTTGCCTTAAAATGATTTTAAAAATCATCTTATTTCGCTCAAAACTAGCTCGAGATCGACTCGAGATCGTTACAAGCTGAGCACGAGCCACTTTCTGCAGCTCGACCTTGAGCTTCGCACATTCTGAGCTCGCTCGAATTTTAGTATGAGTTGAGTTGAACCTAGGCCAACTCGCTCGAGCTCGACTCGTTTGCAGCCCTACTAGTACTTGCATTCGTAATGCTATGTCGTAGGATCAACAAACAGAGGTAGTGCAGGGATTCTATAGTTACGGATATTTTCCTACTGGCTGCCCTGCTAATCCCTTCACTAACTTTCCACTAATCTCTCCTAAATTTCCCTGTGGACATCCTCCTCCGACCAGATGTTGTCACCTCCTTATGTAAGTTTAATTCTGCAAGATCGGTCCATAGATGTAGCACAACTCAGGTGAGTGCATGCGATAAGATCAGAGATGATTGAATCCTATATCGGTACAACGCCATGACGACGACGTGGACCTGTCGTGGCCGAGGAGACCGGGAGTGTTGAGGGGTGCTAGATCTGGCCAGGAATTAGCTAGGTATGGTGGTGAGCGGGCAAAATAACCATGGGAAGCTGGACCAACGACGGCTCAAATGGGTCGCGCCTTAGGCATCTCCAACGCTGACCTTTTCTAACCAACTGACTCAGGGATGGTCTTACAAACGTAGCCCATGGAGGATAGATACCGTTAATCAGATATTAGCCTATGTTGTATTCAATGCCCATTGACGGTGTACGTAGTTGTAAGGAGGAGTTTTTGCTTCAGTCAGCCAAGCAAACAATGGAGACCGCTGCAACACCTTTATGTCATTGTGAGACCAGGACATGCCAAATAAAGCGTGTCAAATCCAAAGATATTGAGATGCAACTGCTTCAAGAATAATGGTGAGCTTTTTAACATGATCCTAATATTGTCCTTGTAGAACTTATGGCTAGTTCTTCCATCTCCAATGCATGCAGTTAAGAGATCCGGGCAAACCTAGCCACCCACTTACTACGGACATTGCCAAGAGCCTCTCGGTGTCTGCGATAGTTGGTTATCTCAAGTGCTGAGGTCCCAAGACCGAGACCAGGAAGTAGCAAATCCGACCATGGCGTCTCCGCATGTGCTCTCGGACATCCGGAGGTATTCGTCCCACGAATCTGCAGTCATGCCATATGCAGGCATCCACGATGCAGCTATGCACTTCTGATAACCAGAGAATCCAATACTTCCAACGTCATCCTTGTTCAAGATGAAGTAGTCATGAAATGACCGAACGTCATGGTAGAGGCGATCAAAGGCATTTTCTCGCATTCGAAAGCGCCAGCGAAAATTGTCAGGGAATAGGGCATCGGGGCAAACTAGTCATCCATCATCATCAAATGGCCCCGTGCCCTATTCCGATCGAGCACTAGATGACCCTTGATCGATCCCTTAAAATGAGAACATGCTCTTTCGCTTGCTCCGCGTCTACAAGGACAGCCTGCATAGTTATCGTTTCATCCGTGTAATCCTCTTTGTGGGACGACGCAATGTAGTGCTCGTGTAGGCACTCCATATCCGAATACATTGTTTCATAGAAGGGACAAGTAATTTAGCAAGGGCATTTCACCAAACGCTTGCCGGACTTGGTGGCTACCGTAGAGAGAATGGTACATGCGCGGCGATGGATGGATGGGATGTAGTGCTGGGCCACGCGAAGACACGTGCCATGCATGCCTTGGTGACCAGGTTGTAGTGCTGGGCCACGCGAAGAGTTTGGCCGAACGTTGTGCACCTGTGCTCGTGCCGAACGCATGCGTGCGTATAGCTAGCGGAAATCGTATCAAGCAGAAGCAGGCGTGGTTTGCCCGTGCGTGTGTGCATGCATGTTTCCCTCCTTGAAGGCTTTGTAACCTGCCCTGGTTGATTGATGGAAAAATGGACAAGATCTGTCCAAGAGGCGTCAGCCGATCCAGCACCAAAATGTACTTGCGTATGTGTCCATCAAGGTCGGACGTTGTGACGTACATGCGCACACGCCGGTCATCGCCAGCCGTCGTGCATGCTCATGTAGTGGTTCAAAAGCGAGAGGCACAGAGGCATGCATCTTCTGTTTGCCAGTGGCCTCGCCGGAAGCAGCCCGCCACCTTGCTTAGAGGCGAGGCTGTCTTCCTCTATCTATAAATTAAACGAAAATGCACCAGCTGCGTACCTGGTGCACTCCCCAGTCCCTACCATCCTAGTCGATCCGGCGCCGGAGAGTAAGATGACGATGATGGCCTACGGAGGATGGGGAAGCAGCAGCATGGCGCCGCCGCCGCTCACGCTGAAGCTCCAGGTGAACACCCGCACCAACCGCGTGGTTTGCGCCGAGGCCGAGAAGGACATGGCGGACTTGCTCTTCTCCTTCGGCAACATCCCGCTCGGCGCCGCCGGCACGCTGCTCGGCAGGGGCTCCATGGGCAGCTTCGGCAACTTGTCCCAGAGCCTCGGGGGGCTCCACGCCTCCTACGTCATCGACCAAGACGCCAGGGACGCCCTGCTCGCGCCCACGGGCCGCGGCCTTCTCCTGCTCGCCGGCAGCGGGTCGTCGTCGTCGTCTGGCGGGTTCGTGCGGGGGGCCGTGACCTACACGGTCATGGACGACCTCACGGTCACCACCATGTCTCACATCAGTTACATCACCATGCTCAGCAGCAATAGGAGGGACATCGGCCACCTGCAGGAAAGGACTGTCACGGTTGGCCCCACTGAGGTAACTACTACTGCTACTGCTGTTTAGTACCCAAAAAAAAATTCCAATATTTACCGAGTTGAGTTACTGGATATATATCATGCTTACCAGGCTCTGGAGCTGTTGAGGGCGTCACTGCAGTCCAGGACGGTGCTCACCGACGTCTTCCTTAGGAGGGCCTGAACAGCTACGTACCTCAAGAGTCAAGAACGAATCCGTGCGATCCCGAGCGTCCTTGCCGTTTTGCGTGTGCGCATGTGCGTGTCACGGTGTCAGTGTGTGCTTGTGTCTCTTGTTTTAGCCATATATGCTGGTGAAGTGCGTACGCACTTGCACTTGTGTGTGCGCTCTTGTGTCTGTTGCTTTATCTATTTATTATGCTCGTCAAGTCTTTGTTTACACACCTCGAATGGCATGAATAAAGGCAAGGAATTATTATCGAGTTGTTCATTGGTTGGATCATTTCATATTATTTTCATTCACATTTGTGGAAATATTGTTGAGCGTTGCAGAACATGAAGCAATGCAATTAAACATTGCTACTTTGCTGCAATTTTAGATGATCAAGATCTAAAATATTTAGATAGCTCAGAGTTAGTAAACAGCGATGCTATAGTTACGAAATTATTTTTATTTTTTGATTATTGGAAGGAAAGCACTTTACGGGCTGAGATGGGCGCTTTTTTTAGACGAGGCTGAGGTGGGCGCTTAAGATAAAATTACGGCTGGACGTGTCAAATTTATCGATGTACGATGACATTTGCCACAAGTCCTCATACATCACACTAACTTTGTCTTAAATTCAAACGACAAGATACCACATACTCTTCGGATGTGTCCATGACAACAACAATAGGTTTATTTCCTATATCCTGAGCGGGCACTAGGACGATGGCGGCCAGGCGGTGCAACTCGTCATGGGAGCGGGCGGCACACCCTGCGTTTTGCGGCTGGATGAGATGGCGTCTCTGGATCTGGGCGTCCAAGGGCCTATGCATCCAAAGACCTCCCTAGCGACGAACAGCGCGGATCTGGCCCTTGCAGCCAGCCCATTTAGAGAGCGTCTGAGGGGCAGCTTTGTCTCGCATATTGCGAGACAAGGCGGATCCTATTCTTTATGTAGATTGGGGAATAGCAATCAAATGTGTACCCCCCACACGCCTCATCGTATATACGGGCCAGCCAATTTCGGGTTATTCCCCAACTGGGTTTGAGAAGGTACTACAACCTTCCCCTAGCCGTTTTTTTTTTCCTTTTTTCATTCTTTCGGGTTTTCTCTCTTTTTTCTCCTTTTTCATTCTTTTCTTCCAAACTCGTTAACATTATTTCGGAAGTTGATAAAGTTTTTCAAGTAGAAAAAGCTTTTTTGAATTCATGAATATTTTCTGGAATTCGTGAACATTTTTTAACACGTGAATTTTTTTGGAAATTAGTGAAAAAGATGCAAACTCACCAACATTTTTTAAAGTTTATGAACTTTTTCTAAAGTCATGAACATTTTTTTAATTCATGGAGACATTTTTTAATTTTTTTATTTAAAATTCAAGAACCTTTTTTAAAAGGCATAAACATTTTTTGAATTCACAGGCATTTTTCCAATTCAAGATTTTTCTTTTTGCATTCAACAACATTTATCGAACTGGTAAACATTTTTTAAATTGAGAGCCTTTTGAAGTTCTTGAAGTTTTTTAAAATTTTATTCTTGTTTCAAATCCTAATATTTTGGTAAGCAAAAACAACAGAAAAATCCACAGAAAGTAAAAAAGAAACAGGGGTGCCCGCCCCGCACATGGGCCAGTCCAAAGCACTGGCGGTATACCAAATCAAGGCA
>LR880972.1:39192203-39203370 GCA_904067115.1 Aegilops sharonensis | reverse complement strand
TCCTTATGATATAAATAAGACACTTAATATCATGCAAAGAAAAGAACTGTCCCTCCATGCCATTGTGCGTTTTGTGCAAATATAGCAATCCAATATACCAGAAAAACGCTTAAAAACATCCGACTGATTTTCTGGCAAATCAGCCGCGTCGGACGGGCACCACGCGTCCTCCGGAGTCCACGCACCACGTCTGCCTTATCCCCACAGCAGTACTAGACCGAGCGAGATCCCCAAATCCTTCGTCTCCTACCCAAGGCCCAAATAACAGACCGCGGTGAGATCCCTAGTACCTTGCCATGGTCTCGCTCTCCATCACTGCATAGCACGCGTTTTCTTCGCATACCACACCGAGCGAGATCCCCAATTCCGGCAGGGACTGCTTCCGGCGGCGCGATACTGCTTCTCGCGGCGCGAAGCGGGCACTGCATCCGGGGCGCTGCCGGCGTAGCTGAGCTCGTCGGTGCATTGACAAGTCGACGACGGCGACGCTGCAAATGAAGCGGTTGCTGCTGCCGGCGGCGCGACAAGTCGACGATGGTGACGCTGCAATGAAGCGGCTGCTGCTGCCGGCGGCGCTGCTTCCGGCGACGCGACAAGTTGACGACGGCGACGCTGCAATGAAAGCGCCCGCTGCTGCCGGTGGCGCTGCTTACAACGATGCCGGAACTGCAAGATGGCCTTGCTGCAAGGGCTGCAGGCGATGGCTACGCGGCGGCCACAACTGCTGCAAGCGGAGACAGATTGTGGCGGTGGCCGGCTTTCCGTTTTGCAGCAGCGGGCAGTGCAGCGCTGGCTGCGATGCTGGTGGGAGGCGTGCCATCATCATGGATGCATGGGAAAAGAGCTACGGCTGTGATGGGCCTTAGAGCATCTCCAGCCGCGCCCTAGAAAGATCTCTCCAGACGATTTTTTCGCGCCGGCGTTAAAAAAAATGTCCCAGTCGTGCCTCCAGGAGCCTGATTTCCGCCGGCCTGGGCCGAAATCAGCACCAGTGGACCCAGCCCGAACCCGGCGCGCTGGGGACGCCTAGGGGCGCCGGGCGAATCGTTTTTGGCGCGAAAGTGCCGCGGGCCCGCCGAGTCAGCCAAGGCTGCCGCCGCCGGTCAGCCTTGCCATTGATTCCTCACGGGTGGCGCGTCACGGGGCGGCGCGCCGACGCTTCCCCTCCCGTGCACGCGTACACACGGGCGCGGTGCACACACTGACGCGGCTATATAAGCCGGTCGCCTCCCTCGCCTCCGGCCACACCAAGCCCTAGCCGCCGGCCAGTCTTACCATTGATTCCTCACGGGTGACGCGTCACGGGGCGGCGCGCCGACGCTTCCCCTCCCGCGCACGCGTACACACGGGCGCGGTGCACACACTGACGCGGCTATATAAGCCGGTCGCCTCCCTCGCCTCCGGCCACACCAAGCCCTAGCCGCCGAGCTCTCCCTCTTGTGCGCCGCCGCCGAGCCCTCCCTCTTCCTCCCCCGTGCGCCGCCTTCGAGCCCTCCCTCTCCCTCTCCCCGTGCCCCGATGGCCGAGCGTTTCCCCGGCGACGAGGCGGCGGCCAACGGCTTCGGCCGCCGCTCGCTGCGCGAACAGGAGTCGTGGCTCCTGTTCGAGGCCAACATTCCGGCGCCACCGGACATGTGCGCCGGGCCAACGGGGTGGAGGCGCATCAACGGGGGAGTGCCCATTCCCCCGTTGCCCGACGCCGTGGCGCGCCCTGGCTACTTCGCCGACGAGGTTGAGATCGTGCGCGCCTCCCTCACCGACGAGCAGCGCGCCCTCCCCCAGTACGCCGCCGACAATCACGCGGCGTGGGCGGCGTACTTTGAGCGCCGTCAGCAGGAGAGGCTGGCGTCCACCAGCGGGGCGCCGGTGGTGGGCGGCACGAAGAACAGCGAGGGGCGCCACCTGTGGTGGGGCGTCCCCGGCCGCCCGCTCGAGGGCGTGCTGACGCACCTTGAGGGTGGCAACAACCCATGGCATACCCTCCCCCGGCAAGGACGGCCGCCCCGACCCGCCGTCGACGTGCCGGGCAATGGATGCCCAGGAGGTTCGACCCCTCCTCGTCGTCCTCCTCGCACTCCTCCTCACGGGGTTCTTCCCACTCCTCCGACTCTCCGGCGCTTCTCGGCGTCAAGGCCAAGCCCGCGGCGGAGACGCCGCTCGGCCAACGCACTCGCAGCGCCGGCATCGTCGTCAACGAGGGCGGTCGGCGCGCCTCCTCGTCGGCTCCTCCGCGCTTAATCAAGCCAAAGACGGAGCCGGGCCTCCCCGCCGTGCAGACGGAGCACGGCAATGTGGAGCTCGACGACGACGCGGCCCTGGAATGGGCGCGCAAGGACTCCCTGAAGATGGCGAGGGAGCGCCAGTGCGCCACCCTGCGGCGGTTCGAGCAGCGCCGCCGGGGCCGCGACGAAGGAGGAGTCGTCGTCATTGAGGACAGCGACGACGACGACGCACCACCGCCACCAGTCCGCGTTGGCGACGCCGGTCAGGGGTCCACCAGGGACGGCCGCGTCAAGGAGGAGAAGGCCGCTGCCGACGGCGCCGAGGATGGCGGCGACGACGGCGACTACTCGGTGTTCAGCGATTTCTTTTTTTAGTTATATTTTTTTATGTACCGTCGAACATGTCAATATATGCCAAGGTTTGCCAAAATTTAGCCGTGTTTAACCAAACTTCGCCGAACTTTTTTTTAAATTATGCGCATCTGGGGGCGGCCCTGGGGCCGGCGACTGGGGACCAACTCGCCCCCAGGCCCTATTTTTGCGCCGGCTCGCCCCCAGGCGGCGATTTTAGGCGCCCCCTAGGGGCCAACGGCTGGAGATGCCCTTATCCAACGACAATGGAGGCGGTTTAAGTTTAGGATCGCATCAGTCGGATGATTTGTATACAAAAGCTATCAAAGCAAAAACGTGTTGGCTTTTAAAACCTTTTTCTCTCTTTTTTCTATCACCGGTTTTTAGCAATCCAATATACATATGTTGTCGGAGATGCTCACTCAGGAAGATGAACAGTGTTAACTAAGGCCACTGTTTTGCTGACTGTCATCAGGTGATACTCGGCAAACGACGCAGTGTCGTCACTCCTCCGTCAAGTGCCGCTTGCTAGCCGGGACACATGTTCTCGCCTTTGCCAAGAGTCGGGCTCATTGGTTAGTAGTGTTTATCGGTTAGCGTGGTATCAACCTTTAGGTTTTTACACGAGGACTTCCTATTGAACCCCATACAAAGCATTTAGACGATATGGGGGACTGGTTCCATTAATATTCCAGTGCATGCAGTCATGCATGGAAGCTACCAAGAAATGCTTCTAACTCTAAAACATAAGCAACTGAAAGCGACCATCTCAAATCGGGTACAGCGTTTAGGTATAGTAGGTCTCTAGTTCTGACCACGTTCTTAGAGGGTGTTTGTTTCCAGGGACTTATTGGTTTAGGGACTTAAAAAAGTCCCTATAAGTCCCACCTAAACCAAACACAAGGGACTTATTGGGACTTATTGTGGTGATTTGGGACTTATCAAATAAGACTCTCAGGGAGGAGCTTATTGGGACTTTTCCATCGATCCCCCCGCCCCGCACCTTCCCCGCATCGCCCCTCTGCTCCAATCGCCGCCGCCGCCCCCAGTACCCAGAACCGCCGCCGCCCCCAGTACCCAGAGCCGCCGCCGCCATGGCCGACGACAAGGACGACCGGATCCCCTTCTTGTCTCCGTTCCACACGCATCATCAGGCATCGCAGGGCTCATCCGCCGGGGGAAATCTCGGGAGGGGAATGGGATTCTTGGATCTCAACCTGCGTCCGTTCGTCGCCCCGGGCGCAGCTGCCGGTGAGGGAGGCGTGATAGGGCGTGGGAGGACCGTGTCGCAGGTCACCGGACACGGTGTAGGTCGAGCCCATGGGTCCTCATCGGCCGGCAGTAGAGGAAAAGCAACTTATAAGTCCCTGTAAACAAACAGGCAGAGACTCGGGATTTATAAGTAGATGTAAACAAACAGGCAGGGACTTATGACTTATAAGTTGGGACTTAAAAAAGTCCTAGAACTTATGAAACAAACAGGGCCTTAATTGTCACACCAAACCTGCAGCTAAATTGTCATATTCTTTCCTATACGATCAATGATGGGAATTAGCAGCGTGTTTAGCTACGCACCTTCACATGGTTTTGTCCATGCTCTCAAACATCTGGCTGCTAGGGTTTGGATCCTAGCGCTTAATTTTGGGTTTCTGCATGCGGTTTGGGCTGCTGGATTAAGTTGATCTGACTTGGTCTTATATATATGAAGCGATTCCAGACGCGGCCGTGGTATTGATGGCCTTGACCTTGAGATGGCGATCGACGCCGGCGACCGGTATACATAGCATATATAGAGATGTGCAGCCCGGCTGGAGGTACACAAATATATCTTCACATCACAGTAGAAAAATATGGCGCCAACAAGGAGCAGCGCAGTGGCCGTCACGCTGGTAGCTTGGCTACTTGTGCTCCAGGTACTAGTCCTGTCGCCGGCGCCTGCTGCGGCGGCGCCGGCGAGGGTTTCTCCGGGGGCCTTCAAGCAGGTGTACACCTTGTTGTTCAAAAAGGCGGCCAAGTCGGGCACGACTGCGCTGATCAAGGAGCGACGCGGCAGCCGCAACGGCGACCAGCTGGGTAGCGCGGCCGCCGACAACGCCGGCTACGTCGTCCTCTACAACGTCTCCATCGGGGCCACGGCGACGCAGCGGAACAACGTCTCCGGCGTCGTGGACGTCCTCAATGACTTCGTCTGGCGGCGCCGGTCAGGGTCCCATGCGCCAGCCAGACGTGCCGGAGCGTGACCAACACCACCGATGCCTGCGGTGCCGGCGACGCCAGCTGCGGGTACGTCTACACGTACGGACAGGGGATCAACACCACCGGCTTCCTCGCCAACGAGACGATCGGTGTGGGGAGCATCGCCGGCCGCGCGTTGTTGAGGTGCAGCGCGGCTGACAGCACGCTGTCCCTCTCGCTCGACGGCGAGTCCGCCGGCATTGGGTTCAACAGGGGGCCACTCTCCCTCGTGTCGCAGCTCAGCATCTCCCGGTTCTCCTACTTCCTGGCAACCGATGAACCTGGCAGCTCCGACTCCGAGAGCGTCGTGCTCCTCGGCGACGCCGCCGTGCCGCAGACCAAAGGCAGCCGCTCCATGCCGCTGCTCCGGAGCACCGTCTTCCCTAACTTCTACTACGTCAAGCTCACCTCCATACAGGTCGACGGCGTGGCCCTGAGCGGCATTCCCGCGGGGGCGTTCGACCTTGCAGCCGACGGCAGCTCCGGCGGGGTGGTGATCAGCACGCTCTCCCCGGTCACGCTCCTCCAGGCGGCAGCCTACGATGCGGTGAGGCGGGCCTTGGTGAGCAAGGTCAAGTCGGAGCCCGTGAACGGCTCCGCGCTCGCCGGCGGCGCCTTTGACCTATGCTACAACGCGTAGTCCGTGGCAGCGCTGACGTTCCCGAAGATTAAGCTGGTGTTCGACGGCGGGGATGCGCTGGCAATCGTGCTCACGACGGTGCACTACTTCTACAAGGACAACGTCATCGGGCTGCAGTGCCTCACCATGCTGCCGACGCCGGCAGGTGTACCATTCGGCTCTGTCCGGGGAAGCATGGTGCAGGCGGGCACCAACATGATCTACGACGTTGGCAGCGAGACGCTGACACTAGAGGAGGGCACCGCGGCGCCGGCGCCCTCCCAGGTATCGCTCATGGCGATAGCCTCTCTGCTCTTTGCTTGGGTACTCCTCTTCTAAACGATCATCTCGTATTTACTGCTCCATATTCTTGCATTGTTTTACCAATGTGGTGTATTTTTTAATTTTTATAGATTGTACAATCAATGTTGTTTTATGGCTAGATAAATAATCATGTAATTGTGTTTGTAAGATGCTTGTGTCCAGATTAAAATGAATATAAAATATTACTATCTCCTTTCCGGTTGGGCTTACCTTAAAATTTTGTTTTTTTTATTTTATGAGTCTCATTTCTATTGCTCTCCATGATAACAGAAAACTCACCACTGCATGTGAAATTTCTTGATTATTTATTGGCCACGCATACATGCATTGCAATTAATGCATTGGTAAACATAACTTATTTTTAAGTAAAACAAGCGCATTAATTGGATACTTCTACAAATTTTAAATATTATTCCATCACTTATCATCTCTACTCCTGATTGGGGAGTTGGTAGGTAGTATCGTGGCTTCCTACCTCCACCCCGACCTCTATCGAAGGGAATCGTTCCCCCTTGCGACAGACACTCCATATAGCCCATAATGTCACAATCATCAAGTTAAACTCGTCATGTGGCGGCGACTCCAGACTCTCTCATAGCAAACAACTATCTTTTCGCACTTGGTTCGTGATTCAGACACATGTGATGCACCATTACCTTGTTGGTTTTCCTAAAAAAAAAAAACTGCCTCATCAGAGAGACCCCACGCGCTACTTAATCCACATGCGTCTCTTGTGAGACAAAACGATCGGTCACCTCAAGCAGTCTCCGTAAGCCGTCCGGCCCAGTAGGTTAGGTTTGTTTCGATCGATAGATCGATTTATTTTTATTCCAAAAATATGTTCATGGCATTTTTTGAAAAAAATTATATAATGCAAAGAAATTTACATGAATTTTAGAATAAAAACCATTTCCCATTCAAAAAAATTCCATGGTATTCAACAATGTCCATGGTACGCGTTTCAGAGAAAATGTTTGTCACATTATAAAAAAATGTTTATGCAACATAAGAGAAAGTGTTCGTGCAATTTCAAAAAATGTTTCATGCCATTCAAAAAAATGGGAGAATTGAAGAAAACTTCACCGCTTACAAAAATATGTTAATCCTGTATGCGAAAAATGTTCCAGCATGTACTTGAAGATAAAATCCGCATGTATTTCAACAATGAAGAAAAAACGAAAAAATGGAAAAGAAAAAGAAACACCAACAAAAATTGCGCTATGATACGATGTTGATGAAGGCCTTCATACACACCGCTGCTACAAAACCGAATGCCGACCGAATTTTTTTCGTCCCAAATCGAAACACCCGAGCAGGCCAAAGCCCCAAATCCTCCTGTCTAGCGGCGGCCACCGGCTGCTCCCGGCGACGGCGGGCTGAGCAGGTCGCCGGCCTCCCCTTCCCCAAGTCGCCGGCCTCGCCTCAGGTAGCCACCCTCCTCGCCTTAGCTCGCGGCCTCCCCTCTCCCAGGTCACCGTCCTCGCCCCACGGCCCTGCTCCAGCAGCACCCGACAACGAGCTCAGCCGCCACACATCACAAGGTAAGCTTATCATGTCGCTGGCCATGGCAGTATGGGTTGATGTCAGTAGGACTCAGTTGATTGTTCCTTGACAGTATGGATTGTACATTGTTCTAAGGCTGCAGAGAGCATAGGCTTGGAGGTTGGGGATCAGTAGGATTTTCTCAGCTCTGGTGGCATCATGCCATGTGAATCCAACTATCATCACAAGTTGTAATTTTCAGATTAATTGCTATGTGGCACCATGCGATTCGGGCAAAAAAAAATCAAATTAATTGCTATGTGGTAGTATGTGGGAGAGTACAAATGTAAAAAATTGTGCCAGTAAGCAATGGTGGACTAATCAAGGGAGGTTGTTATAGTCTATGGCAAGTCATCAATTTTATCCATCTACCATGAAGTATCTTCTTATTTTCATCTTCTCACTTATTTGGCTTGCTAACCATGGCTTAACATTTGGACTTTTGTTGACCTTGGATAATTTCCTATGTACTCCCTCTGTTCCGAATTGTATGTCGTTAAAGGATTTGACGAACAAATTTTCGTAGGCTACGATTTTCCCCGAGTTTCCCATTCTACCCCTCCGACCGACACGTTCTCCTCTTTCTCGCCCGACGCCACTCGCTCCCCACTCGCCCCCGCTCTCTCTCCCTCGGGCGCGATGCCCCCGCTCGCCTCTCTCACGCGCGCGACACCGGCCACCAGTCGCCTCTCTCTCACGCGCGCGACGCCGCTCTCTCCCCGTTGATGCGCCCTCTCTCTCCCTCTCGGCGGCATCTTGCTCCGCATCGCCTCTCACCGCTCCCCACCACACAAAGCTGCCATTTTTATTCGCCGGCGACGCACTGCTGGGCAAGGAGGAGCTGGATCCACATGCGCTGGTCCTCGATCTGCTTGTGGATAGGCGTGAGGAGTCGCTGAAGCGGAGCCCGAGCGCGCCAGCACGGGCGTGAAGACGACGGCGGGAGGATCTGGAGCCCGAGCGGGAGGATCTGGAGCCGCATCTCAAGTACTCCGGCGACGCAACGGCGCTTGATGTGGAGCCCCACCGGCGCCGCTGCCGGTGGTGGGGCACCAGTTCTGCGCTCAGCCTCTCCGACGGTGACCAAGAAGGCGCTCAGCCTCTCCGACGGTGACTTCGCCATCACCGACGCCAACGGCGCCGTCGTGCTCAAGGTCAAGGGCGCCATCTTCAGCATCCGGAGCCGCCGCACCATCCTCGACGGTGCCGGGATGCCCCTCCTAACCATGCAAGAAAAGGTCCCTTCTCCACTACAGATTTGCTCCTTTGTCTGTCTGTCCATCTCCCCTGGCCTGGCGCTGCTGAAATTTCCTCGATCCATAGACATGTCTGCAAGTTCTTTGCGGAATAGGATCGTTGACCCGTACACAAGGGTGAGCTGAGTCGTCGCAAATTGCAATAGTCTTGCATTTTTTTTAGCTGGGGTGGGAATAATCTGAATTCTTCAAGTTGAGCTGGGCGAGGAATAATCTTCATGCTCACAAGTCACTGATTTGCAGTGATTTAGAGAAGCTGCAGTAAATCTGAATTACTCCAGTGTGCAGATTTGCAGTAAACCTTATTTCTCCAGTGTGGATTTGCACTGATTTGGAGTAGCTTTGATGCAGTAGGCTTTTTAGTTTTTAGTAACATCTGTGTTTTAGGCCCTCTGTTCCGAATTGTTGTGAGGATATGAGTATGCAGTAGTGTGCAGATTTGCACTGATGAGAAATGCAGTGACCAACACAAATTTTGGAGTAGCTTGTTTGATCTACAGTTGGGAAGGATATTAATAGAGGTACTCTCAGTAGCTTGTGTTAATCTTGGGCTGCTGCTGTCAGTATTTTGTGTTAATTTTGGTGCAGTAGCTGCTGCTACTGCTTGTTTGATCTACAGTTGGAGTGCTCCTGTAACAACTTGTTTGATCTAGAAGGAGTAGTTTTCTGACTTCTTAGAATTATCTCTCTTGCAACAACTTGTTTATCCTTTCACTCGTATCCTCACAACAACGTTTTCACCTGTATATTGGGTGGTTGCAGCCATCAATGACCCTGCTAACCGAAAGAACTGCAGCAGACCCTGCTAACCGAAAGAACTGCAGCCATTAATTAAGATAATCTGAAACCTTTTCTTTTAATTAACTTAAAACTTTCAGTAAAATTAAGATAAACTAAAACCATTTCTTTCAATTAACGTAAAATTATCTGAACCATTTGTCCTCTCTTACTCTCTTCTTTTTCAGTAAAGTGTAGGAGTAAAATAAAATGAAACCTTTTCCTTTAACTAACTTAAAATCTTTTTGCATCAAGGTTGACCCCGTCTCCTCTTTGATGGAACAGATTCTTCTTCTTCTTCCCTTTGAACAAGACCTTTGAACTTGATAACCGGCCGGCCGGAGTAGATTGGTTGAATTTGGGTGTGTGGTAACTGCAGCTTGTTTTCCTCTCACCATGGGGCTGGGTAAACTGCAGTTATTAGTTAAACTTCCCTGATTTGTTTTCTTCTCGATTTGGCCAGATGGATCAAATGTACTGAAACTTTGCTTATTCTCATGAAGCAGCTGTAGCTTCTTTTAAAAGTTGTCGTCTGTAGCTTCTGTTAACTTGTCTACTGAAACTTGGGCTACTGAAGCTTGTGAACTTGCATAATATTGTGAACTTAATTGTTGCTTGCATATTAATGACAGCAAAATCATGATAGGAGTAGTTTCTGTAAAATCATGACATGCCATACAAGCTACTCAAACTCAGGAGTAGTTTCAGTAAAATATATTCTATGGACTTGTTGTTTAGTTTTATTTAAAATTAGGAGTAGGAGTAGTTCTTGGAATAGGAGTGGGAGTAGTTCTTGGAGTATGAGTAGGAGTAGGAGTAGTTCTTGGTTAATTAAACCTTTTCATTTAATTAAAACTAAACTGAACTACTCTTCTCCTCTCCTCTCTTCTCTTTCTTCTATCTTCTCTTTCTCTTTTGCCCTCTTACAATAGTGCAACAATATGAGACCTAAATCAAATGAAACCAAATGAAACTTTCAGTAATGGAGTACTCCTCTTTCTCTCTTCTTTTCTCTTCTTTCTTTCTTCTTGGAGTGCTTGATTATCTTCCAGTTCTCTCTCTCTCTCTCTCTCTCTCTCTCTCTCTCTCTCTCTCTCTCTCTCTCTCTTCCAGTGCCCTCTCCTCTTCTCTCTTAATTAAACAAAAATGATCACACAAATGATGCACTCCTCAGAAAATTAAATTAAACTTTTCAAACAAAAATGATCATATATATGGAGTAAAATCCAGTCCATAGAAGCCTTTTGCAAACTTATGGAGTAATTTCACATGGGGTTTACATATACTCCACACAAACAAGGAGTTACACACATACTCCACACAAATAATCACAAGCATCTTAACAAGCAACTCCTCAAGCATCTCGACAAGCAACTCAACAAGCATCTCCTCAAGCATCTGAACTAGCATCTCGACAAGCAACTCCTCAAGCATCTCGACAAGCAACTCCTCAAGCATCTGAACTAGCATCTCGACAAGCATCTCAACAAGCATCTCGACAAGCAACTCCTCAAGCATCTCCTCAAGCATCTCAACAAGCAACTCGACAAGCATCTCGACAAGCAACTCCTCAAGCATCTGAAACTAGCATCACGACAAGCAACTCCTCAAGCATCTCAACAAGCATCTCGACAAGCAACTCAACAAGCATCTCCTCAAGCATCTGAACTAGCATCTCGACAAGCAACTCAACAAGCAACTCTCTCCATTATCCCAAGATTGTGCAGGGCATTTGCATATACCTCTTCAGGGCATGTAAGTCTTGGAGGTAGCATCCCAAAGTTCTCTAGCCTTTCCTTGTTTGCATGGGGTATTTTATACCCATTGCCCCCTGCATGGTT
>LR880972.1:39168188-39183463 GCA_904067115.1 Aegilops sharonensis | reverse complement strand
ATTTTGGACGCCCGCCCGGTGCTTTTTAGGCCCTAGGGGCGATCGAGCTCCCAGCCACGCCCCCAGGCGCCATCCCGCAAGGCGCGGCAAATTCAAACTTAGTCGTTTCCGCTCCCAAAAAAACACCACAAGACCGGCAATCAGCGGCCTAGTTCGGCGATCAAATGGAAAAGTTTGGCGTGCAAAGAAAAGAAAGGACGCGTGGGCAACGCATCAAACGGCGGGGTCGGCCTTCGGCGTCGGTGTGCGCGGGCTTGGCGGCGCCGGAGCTGCTTCTGTGCTCGGCGGCGTCGGCGCAGCTTCTGTGCTGCTGGGCGTCGTGGAGGCATCATTGCTCGGGCTTGGCGGAGTCGTCGGTGTGGGCGTGGGAGTTGGCGGCGCCGTCATCGGCAGCTGGTTCAGGATGAGGCCGCGCTCCGCCATGTACCACGCCTTCAGCTGCTCGTCGTTGTTCTGGAGCATGTCCGCCCCGCCCATCAGGAAAGCCAGGTCGGTGTTCCTCTTCTTCGCGGCGACGTTTGTCCGGAGTAGGTCGAGCTTGACGGCGCTGTTCGTCATCAATGCCGACCACCGCGCCTCGGTCTTCTCTTCACGCAGGGTGGCCCGGGCATGTGCAGCGGCGAGGCAATGCTCGATGGACTCTTGCACCCGTGCGGTAGCCGAGTCGGCGTGTTTCGCCTTCTTGGACCCCTTGTTGTTGTCCGGGCGCCCGTCGGCCGAGCCCGGCATCGGCACGTCCGGCTTGTATGTCTCCTTGGCCTTGGCGAGGGTGCGCCGGGTATCCGCCCATTTCTCGCACTTGTCGATATGCTTGAAGACGTCGAGGTATTTGAAGTCTTGATCGCTGTTGTCCTGGCGAAACATGGCGAACAGCCGCAGCAGCTACGCCGAGGAACAAACAGTTGGCGGGCTCGCACACGGCGAAAGAAAGGGGGAGACTGGCATGCCATACCCGATCCTCCATGTTGGCAATGCTCTCCGGGCGAGCCGCGATCTCCTCGACGATCCCATGCCATTTGTTGCATGCGTTTGGATGAGCCCCCAATGGTTCGCCATTGCCTTCGACCCGCGCTGCATGTAGACGCCTTTGAAGTAGGGGTCGACGAGTTTGCGCTCGTTGAACTCGGCCTCGATGTGGTCCCAATACGTGTCGTCGCTTTGGTTCGTGCCGGTGATCGGGTGGAGGCAGACGACTTTCCACGCTTCGGTGAGGCACTCGTCCTCCTTGGACGCCCACTTGATGCGCGGCTCGCCGGTCCTGGCCGCCCACTTCTTCTTCTTCCGTTTGCTCGCCGGAGCAGGCGCTGGCTCCTCCTCCTCCTCCTCCTCTAGCTCCTCCTCGCCGTAGTCGAGCTCGCCGTCCATGTCGCCGTTGAGGTCCATTGTGTCGTCCTGGGCAGTGAACTCGGGGGACGCGGGAGCGGCGGCCGAGCCGGCCATGATGATGTCCTCCATCTCGGCCTCGGTCCCGTCGGTGTCGCCGAGATGCGACGTGGAGACTTGTGAGAAGGGAAGCGCGCCACAGCGGAGAGGGGGCGTCGGGGAGGAAGCGTAGGCCGGCGGTGAGTAGGTGTATGGAGGGTACTGCACGCTGGCGAAGGCGGGCGAGGGCGTGCGCTGGGCCGGGTGACCATGGGGGAAGATGATGTTGGGGTTGAACCTGCCGTGCGCGTCACCGTCGGCGTAGCCCGGCGATGGCATGCAGCCCCAGGGTTGCGGCGACGACGAGAAGCCGGCAGGAGAACCGATGCTCTGCTGGCTCCAGGGCGCGTACTGTGATGCCCGGATAAATAGACTACAGTAACCCCATGTTAGCGATGCCACGTCACCTCGGATTACTGTTGATAATCTCGCGTTAGTTCGAAACGATTCATATTCAAAATTTGAATTTAAGTTAAGCAATTAAAGTTTTCAAAAGTCAAAACTAAATTGTTCCTAATGTGTTAAATAATCCTTAGTAAATATTGGTGGATAAATTATCTTTTAATAAAATATTTAAATGCACTAAAGTAATAGCAATGACAGCAAAACCAACTAATTAGATGCCTTTTATAAAGTTATAATAATAAAACTAAATTAGTAGTGTGCCAAAATAATTGTGGCAGTGGACTGATTAGTAATACTAATTTAGGTGCTGACTCGGTATTTTATAAAACTAAAATAAAAGAAAAGAAACTTTAAAGAAACTAAAATAAATTTAGGTGCCCACCCCGGCTAGATAACCCTACCCAGGCCAAACCCTAACCCACCGACACCCCCACTTCCCCCCCTCACGTCGCCACTCCCTCTCCCGATCCGATCTGGATCCGGGACCAGCCCCCTCCACTCTCCCCTCACGCCTCGCTCCTCTCGCTCCCTCCCGATCCGGATCGGGGCGCAACGGCGCCCCCTCGCCGTCGCTCCGCTAAGGCTGCCGCCCCTCCCGGACTCCTCCGTGCCCCTCCCCTCACCTTCCTCGACTGGATCGAGGCAGCGCCCCGCTGCCCACCTCGGCCGGCGCCTCCCGTCCCCGCCACCAGGCTGGCGCCCCTCACCGAGCCCACCTCGTCGTCGGACCATGCCGGCAGGGTCCCGCCGGCGCGCACCGAACCCTGCCGCGGCCGCTCCCGGCGAGTCGCCCCACCCCTCCGACGCCGACGTCCCGGAGCGCCTTCGCCGGACCTCCCCGCCGGACTGCCTCCTCTCCGGCGCACGTCTCCGACCTCCACCTCGCGCCCCACTGCCCTTAACCCTACGGCCCCAGTGAGCGCCTCCCTCTCCTTGTCTCTCCCCGGCTCGCCTCGACACCGCGCACCCTGGTCCCCACCCTCGTGCGCGCCCGCGCCATCTCTGGCTGCGCCCGACGCGCGCTCACCGCACCCCCATCCGCGCGCACAGGTCCCTGGACCACCCTCTGCCGCGCCCGCCTGCGGGTGGCCGCCCGCACCGTGCTCCCCTGGCCGGAGCGCTCCGACCACCGTCCCCTGCTCCCCACGCCTTCGTCGCCGCTGACCTGCCGTGCCACTACCTCCCCAGGTCGCCGTGGCCTCGCATGTGCCGGTTCATCGCCGCCCCGGCCGCCTGGCTGGCGCCATGGTAACCGGTCCCTCCCCTGCTCCCTGCTGGCTCCGCCCGCCCCTGGAGGTGCGCCCGAACGAACGGGTGCCGCGCCCGTAACCCGCTCGCCTGCTATGGCCCCTTTGCCACAGACAGGTGGGGCCCAGCCCCTGAGAACGTTTAAAAAATTAATAATTAATTAATTATTTAATTAGTGAATTAATTAAGTTACTTAATCCTGTTTAATTAATCTAATTAACTAGTTGTTTAATTAAATAGTAATTAGTTAACTAAACCCTAATTAATCTGAAACAGAGTATGACAGGTGGGTCCCACTGGACCCACACGTCAGTTTGACTAGTCAACACCTCTGTTGACTGCTGACGTCATGATGACGTCAGCATGCATTATTCTGGATAATGTTGAATTAAAATATTTGAGTAAATTCTAAAAATGATTAAATATTTTAATATTAATATAAAATAAACCGTAGCTCGGATGAAAATGTTTTCTACATGAAAGTTGCTCAGAACGACGAGATGAATCTGGATACGCAGCCCGTTCGTCCGCCACACATCCCTAACCTATCGTACTCGCAACTTTTCCCCTCCGGTTCATCTGTCCGAAAACGCAAAACACCGGGGATACTTTCCCGGATGTTTTTCCCCTTCGCCGGTATCACCTACTACCGTGATTGGGCACTCCTAGCATCACGCCTTGTCATGTCATGCGTCGTCATCCATTTGTTTGCATTGTATTTATTGTTTCTTCCCCCTCTTCTCTCGCTAGACTCCGAGACCGACGCCGCTGCTACCCAGTACGACTACAGTGTTGACGACCCCTCCTTCTTGCCAGAGCAATTAGGCAAGCCCCCCCCCCCTTGATAACCAGATATCGCCTATTCTACTCTCTACTGCTTGCATTAGAGTAGTGTAGCATGTTACTGCTTTCCGTTATTCCTATCCTGATGCATAGCCTGTCCTTGCTACTACTGTTGTTACCTTTACCTGCAATCCTACATGCTTAGTATATGATGCTAGTATTCCATCAGTGGCCCTACATTCTTGTCCGTCTGCTGTGCTATACTATCGGGTTGTGATCACTTGGGAGGTGATCACGGGTATATACTATATACTTTATACATGATACATGTGGTGACTAAAGTCGGGTCGGCTCGTGGAGCACCCGCGAGTGATTCACGGATTGGGGGCTGAAAGGACCTTTGTCCCAACGGCCCTCTGTGTGGATCTTTGCGGCGGAGCGACAGGGCAGGTTGAGACCGCCTAGGTGAGAGATGGGCCTAGCCCTGGTCGGTGTCCGCGGTTACATCATTAACACGCTTAACGAGATCTTGGTATTTGAGCTGAGTCTGGCCATTTGGTCTATACGCACTAACCAACTACGTGGGAAAGATATGGGCACTCGGCGTCGTGGTATCAGCCGAAGCCTTCGTGATGTCAGCGACTGAGCGACGCGCGCCGGATTGGACTGGAACGTCTGTTAGGCTAGGTCTGCTTCCGGCCGCCCATGCAACGTGCAGGTGTGCTAAGGGCGATGGGCCCAGACCCCTGTGCGCTTAGGTTTAGACCGGCGTGCTGACCTCTCTGTTGGCCTAGGTGGGGCTGCGACGTGTTGATCTTCCGCGGTCGGGCATGACCCAGGAAAGTGTGTCCGGGCAAATGGGATCAAGCGTGTTGGGTTATGTGGTGCACCCCTGCAGGGAAGTTAATCTATTCGAATAGCCATGATCTTCGGTAACAGGACGACTTGGAGTTGTACCTTGACCTTATGACAACTAGAACCAGATACTTAATAAAACACACCCTTCCAAGTGCCAGATACAACCCGGTGATCGCTCTCTAACAGGGCGACGAGGAGGGGATTGCCGGGTAGGATTATGCTATGCGATGCTACTTGGAGGACTTCAATCTACTCTCTTCTACATGCTGCAAGATGGAGGCTGCCAGAAGCGTAGTCTTCGACAGGACTAGCTATCCCCCTCTTATTCTGGCATTCTGCAGTTCAGTCCACTGATATTGCCTCTTTACACATATACCCATGCATATGTAGTGTAGCTCCTTGCTTGCGAGTACTTTGGATGAGTACTCACGGTTGCTTTTCTCCCCCTTTTCCCCCTTTCCCTTCTACCTGGTTGCCACAACCAGGTGTTGGAGCCCAGGAGCCAGACGCCACCGTCGACGACGACTCCTACTACACTGGAGGTGCCTACTACTACGTGCAGCCCGCTGACGACGACCAGGAGTAGTTTAGGAGGATCCCAGGCAGGAGGTCTGTGCCTCTTTCGATTTGTATCCCAGTTTGTGCTAGCCTTCTTAAGGCAAACTTGTTTAACTTATGTCTGTACTCAGATATTGTTGCTTCCGCTGACTCGTCTATGATCGAGCACTTGTATTCGAGCCCTCGAGGCCCCTGGCTTGTATTATGATGCTTGTATGACTTATTTATGTTTTAGAGTTGTGTTGCGATATCTTCCCGTGAGTCCCTGATCTTGATCATAAACGTTTGCGTGTATGATTAGTTTATGATTGAATCGGGGGCGTCACAGGGGCGTGGCCACCGGGTGGATTCATCATCCCGGCGCGAGCCGCCTCGGCTTGTTCGGCCGAGCGCTCCGCCTGCTCCGCCGCCGCCGCGGCAGCGATGTCCCGGGCCTTCTTGGCGTTGGCCCTGTTTTGCCGGTCGGTGGTGACAGCCTCCCGGCACTGAACTTCCGCCCTCCATTCGGTGTTCTACATGCTCGGGGGCTTGGATGGCGGCACCCTCGGCTTCCTCTGCTTCGGCAGGGCGACGGCGGCGCCCGCACCCGTCACGGTGCGGGGGACCACATACTTCTTCGGCGGCATGGCGGTCGGCTTGGAGGGGAGGAGGAAGAGATTGGTGGGAGGAATGGAGAATGCAAGGGAAGCCGGGGGGAAAAGCGGGAAGAAACGGCGGGAAAAGGCCCTCCTCTCGCTGACAGAGCAGCCCCACGCCCTTTTCGCTTGGGCCGGCGCCCCCAGGAGCCCCCCAGCGCGCCGGGTTCGGCTCGGGTGTGCCGGCTGTTATTTCGGCCCAAACCGGCGCTAAATGAGATTGTGGGGGCACGACTGGGCCGATTTTCGCCCCCCGGCGCTAAAAAATCGCCTGGGGAGGGCCTGTTGGGGGGCGCGGCTCGAGATGCTCTAACATTAACATTGCTACCTGAACTTTGGGATTATCACATTGATTCCTAAAACCAGTGATGCTAAACAAATTCAGAATTGCTGGTCCATTTTCCTTTTGAATGTTAGTTTCAAAATTTTCACTAAAATCTTTATGAATAGATTCAATGGGGTGGTGACTCCTCCAATTTCTCTTGTATAGACTGCTTTTATTAAAGGCAGGTATATTATGGAAGGGGTCCATATCCTACATGAAGCCATGAACACTATACATGCTAAAATAACATAGTGCTATGATTTTTTAAGTGGACTTCAAAAAAGCATATGACAAATTTAAGTGGTCTTTTGAACATAAGATGTCGAGTTTAAAATATTTTCCAGATATATGGAATGGATTGTGAAATTCATGAAAGGGGGGCATGTTGGAGTTAAAGTTAATAATTTTGTGGGTCCTTGTTTTGAAACTTTCAAAGGCTTGAGACATGGTGGTTTTCTGTTACCACTGATATTTTATTTAGTTGTTCATGCCCTTGCTATTAATGGATAATGCAAGAAGGCAGGGTTTGTTAGAGGTGTATTAGAGGAAGTTAGGGGAGGGTAAGTAAATATGTTGCAATACACAGCTGACATAATTGTTGTCTTGCCTGATAATATCTCTAGTGCCCAATATTTAAATTAAACTTATGCACATTTGAATAGACGTCTAGGTTAAAAATCAACTTCCTAAAAAGTGAAACTTTCCTTTTTGGGCATAAATTAGAGGAGGGTAAGTAAATATGTTGCAATACACTGCTGATATAATTGTTGTCTTGCCTGATAATATCTCTAGTGCCCAATGTTTAAATTAAACGTATGCACATTTGAATAGATGTCTGGGTTAAAAATCAACTTTCTAAAAAGTGAAACTTTCCTTTTTGGGTATACTTAATTTGTATGTGGCGGAAATTAGGTATCGAAGAAGGGCTCCGAGAATATGTTTTGCTTAATAAACATGTTTAGAATGTTCAACTAGTGTGAAGCGAGAGATACTTTCCATAGTATGTTAAGATGAAACTAGCTAATGGGAGAAAACAGATTCCGGGAAGACTAGTGGATGGATGTTAAACCATTAAAACTGTCGTATCCTAGACTTTATGATCTCTGTTTTACAATGAAAAAAATTTACTACTTTGGTTGATGTGTTTGAAAAAGGATGGGTCATTTTGCTTTTAGACGAACTCCGTGGGTGATATTTTACTTCAATGGAATAAAAATAAAGAAAATTGCTCGTATACACTTTTAAAGTATGAAAAAGATTCCTTAGTGCGGACTTTGATAGTAATTCGAATGTTAAGTCTTTCTATTGATGTCGAAAAGGTTTAGAGGGATGGTCGAGGATGGTGGCATGACGGTGAGTCGGTCACGGAGCCCTGTAGACGACACGGTAGGTGGATGGGCGGTTCACGAGGAGGAAGGAGGCTGAAATAATAATTAAAAATAACTATAGAAGACGCACAGCAGCCGTCCCATGATCAATTTTACACCCAGAAAAAACAATTCGGCCACTACAGTTTTCTTGACATCTTCTGATGACATTAGCTTTACAAGACTCAGCCTAATCAAACTTTTTTATCTAATAAAATCGATCGTGATATATTGCTTGCATTGCATGCATCCCAGAATCTAATTGTCTAAAGATACGTAATTCAGGTCTCGCTAATTAAAAACGAAGCAACCAGTTGACGGTGGCACCAAGGAGGACACAGAAGGCCGCGCCGTAACGTCCGCGGCGGTGGTCGGCGGCGGCGGCGCTCCTGATAGGGCTGCGCACTTGCGGCGTCGGAGTCGGCGTCCACGGCTGATGGTACCCGTTGCCTCCGGGCTGGCCGTATCCGTTGCCTGGGGGGTGCCATCCGGGGCCCCCGGGGTGCCCGGGGACGTTGCCTGGGGGGTGCCATCCGGGGTGGCCGGGACCTCCGGGGTGCCATCCGGGCTGGCCGGGGGCGCAGCCGGCGGCGTTCCTGACGGTGACGTTGGCCCGCCCGACCTCGGGGGTCTGCGTCCCGTTATTAGATCCTGCATGCATGCAGCAAACATATGAAAAAATCAACCGGCGCTTGGTGCGTGTGTTGATGCAAACGAACACCAAGCTCCGTGCATGGAGAAAGAGCGTAACATACCAACATCTTTGCTGCTGCCATCTGCGAGAACGCATGGGCCAAGAACTACGAGGACGAGGAGGACGGTCGTCAGGAAGACGAGAAGGCATGGCTTTCCGCGATGGTCCATGGTACGGCGCCTGCGCGGTGCGGGATTGCGAGCATCATCTCGGTATATAGAAGAGTCTTTGATTTAATTTAGGAATGATTTCCAGGGTATCCCGTACGTGTGATTTGATGCCGAGCAAAGGTTGCTACTCCTATAACTGAAACGTGCAGCTCCAGTAAACCGGATGTCTCATCCATTGTTGGTACGACCGTCAAACATTTTCCATGGTACGTAAGATTGTATGGAAATTTCTGATGTGCTTCCTTATCCTCGATGTGATTCGACAGAAACCATCCGTATGCATGTACAACGAATCAGACGAGTCTTGCCAAACTCTATCCGTCCATAATCTCTTGCCAATAATAAAAATTGGGGAGATTATTGCAAATTTAAGATGAAGCAACCGAATTACCGCTGCCACCGCAAGGAGAACGCGGGTCGGCATATTTTTCTTAGAACAACCTGCTATGTTTTATTGATCAATCAATGTAGGCATACAAAATAGTATCATATATGGTTGTCCTAGCCAAACATGGCGGCCTTGGTCTAGAGATAATGCAAACCTAGCTAAGTTGTGTGCTTCATAAAAAAAAATTTGAACATCAGTATAGACGCAAGCGCTCATACATATGCGCATACACTCACCTCTATGAACGCACACACACACCCGCACCTCTGAGAGACTGAGCCGGCATGTCATCTTGAAATTTACGCTTCTAAATTCTTGAAAGAAATTACACCGAATATAATATAAGAAGATCTCCTAGCGTTTATTTCTCTGACTATAGGTTCATGCCTTCCTTCACTTCTTGCCTCTATGTCTTTGACAACACTAAGGCAATTTGAAGCAACATGTAGCCTCTGGATAGGAGTCATCAACCAATGCAAGGGCTTCCCGACATGCTAAGGCTTCCAGGGATGTGGGATTGATGGCACCAGGAGGAACAAGGGCCGACGCCCCGAGATACATCCCATTCTGACCACGCAAATAGCAGATACAACCCCGCAAATTCTCTCTCGCGACACAGCCCCATCCACGTCTGACTTTAGCACAGTTATTCACACATGACTTCCAGACCGGAGTTGCCTTCTTCGGCAGGTGGACGAAGGCATGTTTTTTTCTTCTCATGGACAGAACAGGACACTGCCTATGGTGTTTGTTGCTGCTGCTGACGACTATTTGAGGGTTATAAACACGAATGGTGTCACACGCAAGGTGCGGCTATACCTCGCTTCCTCCGAGACTGAGCCTGACTTCGCTGCAAGCGCGCCCTCGTCGTTAAAAAATGGGACGGCCCAAGTAGGTTCCTTTACAGGTACATTTTTCTCCTCTGTTTCCCATCTGTTCTCTTTTTTCTATTTTTTCATATTTACGACAATGTTCTAAATACATATATTTCAAAAACTTAAATTAAAATGAAATTATTTTGAAAAATGTTTACATAGTACAAAAATTTTGTTAGCGTAATAACATTCAAACAAAAGGGTTGTGCCATTTAAAAAAATGTTCACATGCTTCAAACATGTACGTGACATTTTTCAGAAATGTTAATACAAAGTAAAAAAAATATTTAACTCAAAAACAATGTCTCGTGCCATTATAAAAAATGTATGTTACATTAAAAAAATGTTCACGCATTTAAAAATAATATGTTGACATTTGTATAAAAATGTGTATACCATGTAATAAATGTATGTTTCCTATCATTCAAAAAAAATGTCGCACCATGTGTTTGAAAAATGTTTGAGACGTATTTGAAAAAATATTAAAAACATGTGTCTGGTAAAAATGTTAATCATGTATTCAGAAAATATTCAACATGTATAAAAAATGTTTTAGATGCATATGAAAAATGTAGATTGTGTATTGAAAAATATTCAACATATATAAAAGATGTTCAATGTATTTAAAAACTGTTAAATATGTATAAGAATAATTCACATGTATTAAAAATGTATAGTGTGTGTTGAATATATGGTTTGTGCATGTATATTGTATAGTCCGGCCCACCTCCTAGTCTTTGTATAGTTGAGGTTGTGGCCCACCTTGTACTCCATATATACGTGCGCTATGCACCATCAATACATCGTGAAGCATTGCCAAAACTTTCGTTTCCAACATTGTATCAGACCTAAGATCCTAACCATAACCCGTGTGCTGCCGCCGCCGCGATCTTCATCACCGTCGCTGCCGCCAAACACCACCGCCGCCGCCACCACCCGTCGCCGTCGCCGCCGCATTCCCACGCCGCCGCGACCGCCGCCCCTGTGTGCGCCGCCGCCCACGCTTCCGCCTCCTCCCTGACGCGCCGCCTACAGGCCGCGCCGCCACCCCTCTGCCGCACCGCTCTCCCGCGTGACGCCGCCACCCCCATCCCCTCATGGCCTCCCCCGGCTCCTCCGGCACCACCCGCAGCCACCGCACCAACCCGTTCGAAGGTCCCGACCCCGTCGTCATCTGCGATCTCAACATCCTCGCTCGGGTTCCTCCTCCTCGACCACCTCACCTCCACGTACTATGCATGGAAGACGTACTTATCCCTTGTGTTCCGGGAGTACAACATCCGGGATCACATCGATGGCTCCACGGACTCCCGCTTCATGGAGGACGGTGAGGAATGGATGTCCATCGATGCCACTCTCATTCGTTGGTTCTACACCACCATCTCGAAGGACCTCTTCCACACGGTGGTCTCCGCCGATGATGATGCTCACGCCGTTTGGACCAAGCTCAACGGCCTCTTCACCGAAAACGCGCTCCAACGCAAGGTTTTCTTGCACGGCGAGTTTTTTGGGTGCCAACAGCTCGACTCGTCTGTTGACGATTACTGCATGCGCCTCAAGAAGCTTGTTGACGAGCTCCGTGATCTTGGTGAGACGGTCTCCGACGAGCTCCTCCTCAGCACCCTCATCGCCGGCCTGAACGGCGATTTCGGGAACGTCGCCTCCAACATCCCCCTCATCACCAACCCGACGTTCCCCAAGATCGTTGCGTACCTGAAGTTGGAGGAGCGGAGGATGCGGATGTCACGCACCCGGGCAACCCACACCGCCCTCACCGCCGGCACCCGCGGCGGTGCGCCACCACCGCCCCGCCTCGGGCCCCTTCCAGGCGCCACCATCTCCCGGGTTCCCGTACCAGCAGCCGCAGCCGGCCCCTCCGCAGCCCCCCGCCGAGCAGCAGCAGCGCCGCGGGCGCCGCCGTGGCCGAGACGGCCGCAAACAGCAGCAGCAGTAGCCGGATGCGCCCGGCGGGGCGCCGCGCCACCAGCAGCAGCAGCCGGATGCGCCCGGCGGGGCGCCGCGCCACCAGCAGCAGCAGCTCCCACCGGCGCCCCTGGCAGGTCGGCCAGAACCCCTGGACCGGGGTTGTGCATGCGTACTCCATGCCTGTACCGCGCGCTCCTGTTCCGGGCCTCTTCGGCGCCCGCCCAGCCTCTCATCAGGCGCTACATGCGGCCCCTCAGCCATACCCACCCGTGCCGCTCTACGGCCCCTCTGCGGCCTATGGTCTACATTCGGCCGGTGGGTTCGTGGCGCCACCGCCTCAGCCGGCGCCGTCCGCCCCGGCTCTCCCGCCGGCGCCTTGGGACCCCGCGCTCCTAGCGGCCCTCCACACCGCCCCCACGCGCAGCAGTACACTGGTGGTGGCGACTGGTATATGGACACCGGAGCCACGGCTCACATGGCCGCCAACCCCTGTAACCTTCTTGCCGCTCACCCCGTTCACACCGCTGCTCGCATTATCGTGGGTGACGGTTCTTCCATGCCTATTACTCATGTCGGCCATGCCGCTTTTCCTTCTAATTCCATGCCATTATATCTTTCTAACGTACTTGTCTCTCCTGACATCATTAAAAATCTTGTTTCCGTTCGTTCTCTTACACGTGAAAATCATGTTACCGTTAAATTTGACATGTTTGGCTTTTCTGTTAAGGATGCCCGTACCCGGATGGTGCTCCACCAATGTGACAGCCCCGACGAACTCTACCCGGTCCACTCATCCACCTCCTCTGTCGCTGCACCCATGGCGCTTTCCGCCGGAGTGGACCTTTGGCACGCTCGTCTCAGTCATCCCAACACCGCCACCCTTCGTCATATTCTTCAGAGTTTTTCATTCACGTGTAATAAGATCGACGATCACACTTGTCATGCTTGTCGTCTCGGCAAACATGTTCGTCTTCCTTTTAGCACTTCCTCGCATGTCGCATCATACCCGTTTGAGTTAATTCATAGTGATGTTTGGACCTCTCCTGTTGCAAGTAACACGGGCTATTTTTATTATCTTGTCATACTTGATGATTTTTCGCACTATGTGTGGACCTTCCCGTTGCGGCTAAAGTCGGACTCTGTTGCTACTCTCACCGCTTTCTACTCCTATGTTTCCACGCAGTTTGGACGTCCCATTCATGCATTGCAAATAGACAACGGGAAGGAGTGTGATAACCTTGCGATCCGCAACCATCTCGCCACACACGGCACGATATTTCGTCTCACTTGCCCGTACACTTTGCAACAAAACGGCCGCGCTGAGCGTGTGCTTCGCACTCTTAATGACTGCGTTCACACCCTCCTCTTTCACGCCAACGTGCCACAACGTTTTTGGCCTGACGCGCTCGCCACCGCATCACTACTCATTAACATTCGTCCTTGTCGCACTCGCGGGAATTTTGCACCTCATCACCTCTTGTTTGGCACGCCACCTTCCTATGCTGAGCTCCACATTTTCGGTTGCCTGTGCTACCCCAGCATCGCTTCCACTGCTCCTCATAAGCTCGCACCTCGGTCCGTGGCCTGCATCTTTCTCGGCTATCCCCCCAACATCAAAGGCTACCGCTGCTATGATCCTATCTCACATCGAGTGATCACTTCACAAAACGTTTACTTTGATGAGATGGTTTTTCTGTTTCAGCAGGTACCTTTGGATGTTGCGGCTTTGCCCGCTCCCGGTGACGGCCGCTCACGTGCTTCTCTTAGGCCGCCTCCCGGCTTTGAGGGTGCCCCCCGCGCCACGGGTCGAGTTTCTCCCCGGTTGGTTGCCCTAGGGGCCGCACCTTCCTCGGAGCCCGCGACGCCCTTGGCGTCCCCGGCCCCGACCACGCCGTCGGCCTCGCCCGCCGCCTCGCCCGCGGTAGCCTCGCCCGCGACCTCGGAGGAGGCGGGTTCTTCTTCGTCGTCGCCCGTCTCCACTCCGGACCCGCTGCCCCGTCCGATGACTCACTGTCGGGCTGGCACCCTCCGCCTGAGCACACAGTACCCCAGCGATGAGTACCTTCTTGCTGCTTCCGTCTCTAAGCCGTCCCTCTCCCATCGTCAGCTCGATCCGCCCTTCGGGATCCTCATTGGCTCGCTGCGATGCAGGAAAAGTTCGACGCTCCAGCAGAACCATACCTAGCAGCTCGTCCCTCGGCCGCCCCGTGCCAACATCATCACGGGCAAGTGGGTCTTTCGGCACAAGACTCGTCCGGATGGCACTCTCGAGCGCTATAAAGCTCGCTGGGTGGTTCGGGGCTTTCGGCAACGCGCGGGCGTGGACTTCACCGACATATTTGCCCCGGTTGTTAAACCGGGCACGATCCGCACCGTGCTCCAGCTAGCCGTGTCCCGAGCTTGGCCTGTGCATCAGTTGGACATGTCGAACGCCTTCTTGCACGGCCACCTAGCTGAGCAGGTGTTCTGTGAGCAGCCCACCGGCTTTGTTGACGCCACGCATCCAGATCATGTGTGCTTGCTCTCCCGTTCTCTTTACGGGTTGAAGCAGGCACCTCGGGCCTGGTACGAGCACATCACCGCCTTCCTGCAGACGCTCGGATTTACATTGACTCGCTTCGATGCGTCCCTCTTCGTGTATCATCACGGAGTTGACACGGCCTACTTGTTGTTGTACGTCGATGACATCATTCTGATGGCATCCACTGTCGTGCTCCTCCAGTGGCTCACTGCTCGTCTTCGCGATGAGTTTGCCCTGAAGGACTTGGGTCCCCTACATTACTTCCTTGGCATTGAGGTGGTTCGATGGCCAGATGGGTTCTTCCAGCACCAGCAGCGCTACACCCATGAGCTTCTTGATCAAGCTGGCATGCTTAACTACAAGCCCGCTCCTACGCCCGTCGACACCAAGGCCAAGGTTTCCGCTTTGGAGGGTTCGCCTGCATCTGATGCAGCCTTCTACCGCTCCATTGTGGGCGCCTTGCAGTACCTGATCCTGACGCGCCCCGACTTGCAGTATGCTGTTCAGCAGGTCTGTCTTCACATGCATGCTCCGCGCGACTCTCACTGGACTCTGGTGAAGCGTATCCTCAGATAAATACGCGGCACCCAGTCCTTTACGCTGACGGCCTCCGCCTCCACCGACCTCATTGCCTACTCTAATGCGGACTGGGTCGGCTGCCCGGACACACGGCGCTCCACCTCGGGGGTACTATGTCTACCTTGGGTCGTCCCTGACCTCTTGGTCCTCCAAGCGACAGCCCACCGTCTCCCGCTCGAGTGCCGAGGCTGAGTATCGAGCAGTGGCTAACGCCGTTGCTGAATGCTCTTGGCTCCGTCAGCTGCTCCAGGAGTTGCTTTGTGATGTTCACAAGGCCGCGCTCGTCTACTGCGACAACGTCTCCGCTGTCTACCTCTCCGCCAACCCGGTCCACCATCGTCGAACGAAGCATATTGAGCTTGATATACACTTCGTTCGTGAGCAGGTGGCTCTTGGGCACATCCGGGTCCTCCACGTCCCGACGGTGCAGCAGTTCGCCGACGTCTTGACGAAAGGACTGCCTACTTCTGTCTTCGAGGAGTTCAGGTCTAGTCTTTGTGTCTCCGGCGATGCTTCGATTG
>LR880972.1:39143295-39153524 GCA_904067115.1 Aegilops sharonensis | reverse complement strand
ATCTCATCAAAGCGAATGTTCCAACTCCGAGATGCTTGCACCAGCCCATAAATGGATCGCTGGAGCTTGCACACCTTGTTAGCATTCTTAGGGTCGACAAAACCTTCCGGCTGCATCATATACAGTTCTTCCTTAAGATAGCCGTTAAGGAATGCCGTTTTGACGTCCATCTGCCATATCTCATAATCATAGTATGCGGCAGTTGCTAACATGATTCGGACGGACTTCAGCTTCGCTACGGGAGAGAAAGTCTCATCGTAGTCAACCCCTTGAACTTGTCGATAACCCTTAGCGACAAGTCGAGCCTTATAGATGGTAACATTACCATCCGCGCCCGTCTTCTTCTTAAAGATCCATTTGTTTTCTATCGCTCGCCGATCATCGGGTAAGTCTGTCAAAGTCCATACTTTGTTTTCATACATGGATTCTATCTCGGATTGCATGGCTTCAAGCCATTTGTTGGAATCTGGGCCCGCCATCGCTTCTTCATAGTTCAAAGGTTCACCGTTGTCCAACAACATGATTTCCAGGACAGGGTTGCCATACCACTCTGGTGTGGAACGTGTCCTTGTGGACCTACGAAGTTCAGTAGCAACTTGATCCGAAGTACCTTGATCATCATCATTAATTTCCTCTCCAGTCGGTGTAGGCACCACAGGAACATTTTCCTGAGCTGCACTACTTTCCGGTTCAAGAGGTAGTACTTCATCGAGTTCTACTTTCCTCCCACTTACTCCTTTCGAGAGAAACTCTTTCTCCAGAAAGGATCCGTTCTTGGCAACAAAGATCTTGCCTTCGGATCTAATGTAGAAGGTATAGCCAATGGTTTCTATCCTATGAAGACGCATTTTTCCGACTTGGGTTCGAGCTTTTCAGGTTGAAGTTTCTTGACATAAGCATCGCATCCCCAAACTTTTAGAAACGACAGCTTAGGTTTCTTTCCAAACCATAATTCATACGGTGTCGTCAAAACGGATTTAGACGGTGCCCTATTTAAAGTGAATGTAGCTGTCTCTAGAGCGTATCCCCAAAATTATAGGGGTAAATCGGTAAGAGACATCATAGATCGCACCATATCCAATAGAGTGCGATTACGACGTTCGGACACACCGTTACGCTGAGGTGTTCCAGGCGGCGTGAGTTGTGAAACGATTCCACATTTCCTTAAGTGCGTACCAAATTCGTGACTTAAATATTCTCCTCCACGATCTGATCGTAAGAATTTAATCTTTCGGTCACGTTGATTCTCTACTTCATTCTGAAATTCCTTGAACTTTTCAAAGGTCTCAGACTTGTGTTTCATCAAGTAGACATACCCATATCTACTTAAGTCATCAGTGAGAGTGAGAACATAACGATATCCTCCGCGAGCCTCAACGCTCATTGGACCACACACATCAGTATGTATGATTTCCAATAAGTTGGTTGCTCGCTCCATTGTTCCGGAGAACGGAGTCTTGGTCATTTTGCCCATGAGGCATGGTTCGCATGTGTCAAATGATTCATAATCGAGAGACTCTAAAAGTCCATCAACATGGAGCTTCTTCATGCGCTTGACACCAATGTGACCAAGGCGGCAGTGCCACAAGTATGTGGGACTATCGTTATCAACTTTACATCTTTTGGTATTCACACTATGAATATGTGTAACATTACGATCGAGATTCATTAAGAATAAACCATTGACCATCGGGGCATGACCATAAAACATATCTCTCATATAAGTAGAACAACCATTATTCTCGGATTTAAATGAGTAGACATCTCGTATTAAACAAGATCCAGATACAATGTTCATGCTCAAACTTGGCACTAAATAACAATTATTAAGGTTTAAAAAATCCCGTGGGTAAATGCAGAGGTAGCGTGCCGACGGCGATCACATCGACCTTGGAACCATTCCCGACGCACATCGTCACCTCGTCCTTCGCCAGTCTCCGCTTATTCCACAGCTCCTGCTGTGAGTTACAAATATGAGCAACGGCACCGGTATCAAATACCCAGGAGTTACTACGAGTACTGGTAAGGTACACATCAATTACATGTATATCACATATACCTTTAGTGTTGTCGGCCTTCTTGTCCGCTAAGTATTTGGGGCAGTTCCGCTTCCAGTGACCCTTCCCTTTGCAATAAAAGCACTCAGTCTCAGGCTTGGGTCCATTCTTTGATTTCTTCCTAGCAACTGGCTTACCGGGCGCGGCAACATCCTTGCCGTCCTTCTTGAAGTTCTTCTTACCCTTGCCTTTCTTGAACTTGGTGGTTTTATTGACCATCAACACTTGATGTTCCTTTTTGATTTCTACCTCTGCTGACTTCAGCATTGAAAATACTTCAGGAATAGTTTTCACCATCCCCTGCATATTGTAGTTCATCACAAAGCTCTTGTAGCTCGGTGGGAGCGACTGAAGGATTCTGTCAATGACCGCCTCGTCCGGGAGGTTAATATCCAGCTGGGACACGCGGTTGTGCAACCCAGACATTTTGAGTATGTGCTCACTGAAAGAACTATTTTCCTCCATCTTACAACTATAGAACTTGTCGGAGACTTCATATCTCTCGACCCGGGCGTGAGCTTGGAAAACCATTTTCAGCTCCTCGAACATCTCATATGCTCCGTGTTGCTCAAAACGCTTTTGGAGCCCCGGTTCTAAGCTGTAAAGCATGCCGCACTGAACGAGGGAGTAATCATCAGCACGTGACTGCCAAGCATTCATAACGTCTTGGTTCTCTGGGATGGGTGCTTCACCTAGCGGTCCTTCTAGGACATATGCTTTCTTGGCAGCTATGAGGATGATCCTCAGGTTCCGGACCCAGTCCGTATAGTTGCTGCCATCATCTTTCAGCTTGGTTTTCTCTAGGAACGCGTTGAAGTTCATGTTGACATGATCATTGGCCATTTGATCTACAAGACATTTTTGCAAAGATTTTAGACTAAGTTCATGATAATTAAGTTCATCTAATCAAATTATTTAATGAACTCCCACTCAGATTTGACATCCCTCTAGTCATCTAAGTGTTACATGATCCGAGTCGAATAGGCCGTGTCCGATCATCACGTGAGACGGACTAGTCATCATTGGTGAACATCTCCATGTTGATCGTATCTTCCATACGACTCATGTTCGACCTTTCGGTCTCTGTGTTCCGAGGCCATGACTGTACATGCTAGGCTCGTCAAGTTAACCTAAGTGTTTTTGCATGTGTAAAACTGTCTTACACCTGTTGTATGTGAACGTAGGAATCTATCACACCCGATCATCACGTGGTGCTTCGAAACGACGAACTTTAGCAACGGTGCACAGTTAGGGGGAACACTTTCTTGAAATTATTATGAGGGATCATCTTATTTACTACCGCCGTTCGAAGTAAACAAGATGCATAAACATAATAAACATCACATGCAATTATATAGTAGTGACATGATATGGCCAATATCATATAGCTCCTTTGATCTCCATATTCGGGGCTCCATGATCATCTTCGTCACCGGCATGACACCATGATCTCCATCATCATGATCTCCATCATCGTGTCTCCATGAAGTTGCTCGCCAACTATTACTTCTACTACTATAGCTAACGGTTTAGCAATAAAGTAAAGTAATTAAATGGCGTTAAATCATTGATACGCAGGTCATACAATAATTAAGACAACTCCTATGGCTCCTGCCGGTTGTCATACTCATCGACATGCAAGTCGTGATTCCTATTACAAGAACATGATCTCATACATCACAATATATCATTCATCATTCATCACAACTTTTGGCCATATCACATCGCAAAGCAATTGCTGCAAAAACAAGTTAGACGTCCTCTAATTGTTGTTGCATCTTTTACGTGGCTGCAATAGGTTTCTAGCAAGAACGTTTTCTTACCTACGAATAACCACAACGTGATTTTTCAACTTCTATTTACCCTTCATAAGGACCCTTTTCATCGAATCCGCTCCAACTAAAGTGGGAGAGACAGACACCCGCTAGCCACCTTATGCAACTAGTGCATGTCAGTCGGTGGAACCTGTCTCACGTAAGCGTACGTGTACGGTCGGTCCGGCCGCTTCATCCCACAATACCGCTGAAGCAAAATAAGACTAGTAGTGGCAAGAAAGTTGACAACATCTACGCCCACAACAGATTTGTGTTCTACTCGTGCAAAGAGAACTACGCATAGACCTAGCTCATGATGCCACTGTTGGGGAACGTTGCATAAAATAAAAAAATTCTACGTTCACCAAGATCAATCTATGAGTTCATCTAGCAACGAGAGAGAGGGTGCATCTACATACCCTTGTAGATCGCGAGCGGAAGCGTTCAAGAGAACGGGGTTGAGGGAGTCGTACTCATCGTGATCCAAATCACCGGAGATCCTAGCACCGAACGGACGGCACCTCCGCGTTCAACACACGTACGGTCAGCGTGACGTCTCCTCCTTCTTGATCCAGCAAGGGGAAAGGAGAGGTTGATGAAGATCCAGCAGCACGACGGCGTGGTGGTGGATGCAGCAGGGATCCGGCAGGGCTTCGCCAAGCGTCTGCGGGAGGAAGAGGTGTAGCAAGGGGAAAGGGAGGCGCCAGGTGTAAGGGTCCGGCTTCCCTCCCTCCCCCCTCTTTATATAGGGACCCCAGGGGGCGCCGGCCCTAGGAGATGGGATCTCCTAGGGGGGGCGGCGGCCAAGGTGGGAAACTTGCCCCCCAAGGCAAGTGGAGGCGCCCCCTCCCCTAGGGTTCCCAACCCTAGGCGCAGAGGGGGGCCTAGGGGGGCGCACCAGCCCACCAGGGGCTGGTTCCCCTCCCACTTCAGCCCACAGGGCCCTCCGGGATAGGTGGCCCCACCCGGTGGACCCCCGGGACCCTTCCGGTGGTCCCGGTACAATACCGGTGACCCCCGAAACTTTCCCGATGGCCGAAACTCGACTTCCCATATATAATTATTTACCTCCGGACCATTCCGGAACTCCTCGTGACGTCCGGGATCTCATCCGGGACTCCGAACAACTTTCAGTTTGCTGCATACTTATATCTCTACAACCCTAGCGTCACCGAACCTTAAGTGTGTAGACCCTACGGGTTCGGGAGACACGTAGACATGACCGAGACGGCTCTCCGGTCAATAACCAACAGTGGGATCTGGATACCCATGTTGGCTCCCACATGCTCCTCGATGATCTCATCGGATGAACCACGATGTCGAGGATTCAAGCAACCCCGTATACAATTCCCTTTGTCAATCGGTACGTTACTTGCCCGAGATTCGATCGTCGGTATCCCAATACCTCGTTCAATCTCGTTACCGGCAAGTCACTTTACTCGTACCATAATGCATGATCCCGTGACCAGACACTTGGTCACTTTGAGCTCATTATGATGATGCATTACCGAGTGGGCCCAGAGATACCTCTCCGTCATACGGAGTGACAAATCCCAGTCTCGATCCGTCTCAACCCAACAGACACTTTCGGAGATACCCGTAGCCTACCTTTATAGTCACCCAGTTACGTTGTGACGTTTGGTACACCCAAAGCATTCCTACGGTATCCGGGAGTTACACGATCTCATGGTCTAAGGAAAAGATACTTGACATTGGAAAAGCTCTAGCAAACGAACTACACGATCTTGTGCTATGCTTAGGATTGGGTCTTGTCCATCACATCATTCTCCTAATGATGTGATCCCGTTATCAATGACATCCAATGTCCATAGTCAGGAAACCATGACTATCTGTTGATCAACGAGCTAGTCAACTAGAGGCTCACTAGGGACATGTTGTGGTCTATGTATTCACACGTGTATTACGATTTCCGGATAATACAATTATAGCATGAATAAAAGACAATTATCATGAACAAGGAAATGTAATAATAATCCTTTTATTATTGCCTCTAGGGCATATTTCCAACACAATACATCGTGAAGCATTGCCAAAACGATCGTTTCCAACAGTGTGTATGAAAAAAGTAGCCATCAATAGATATACCTGAAAACATGTTAGTCATGTATTTAGAAAATGTTTCTGTTTTATATTACCTCCATCCATATCTAGACAAGAATTTTGGGACGGAGGGAGTTCCAAAAATGTACAATGAGTATGCAAAATAAACATGTATTGAAAAAAAAAGAAACCTGATAAAAAATAGAAATCCAAAATCAAAAGAAAACCATTAAAACCAAGGCAAAGGTAAAAAATAAAAATAAAGAAATCTGTTGAAAGAAACACATAAAAACTAGGAAATTTGGCTAAGAAAAAAAATGTTGGAGAACGTAGTAATTTAAAAAAAATCCTACGATCAAGATCTATCTTGGTGATGCATACTAACAAGAGGGGAGAGTGTGTCCATGTATCCTCGTAGACCAAAAGCGGAAGCGTTTCAATAACACGGTTGATGTAGTCGAACTTCTTTGCGATCCAACCGATCAAGTACCGAATGTACGACACCTCCGCGTTTAGCACATGTTCAGCTCGATGACGTCTCGCGTGCTCTTGATCCAGTTGAGGACGAGGGTGAGTTCCGTCAGCACGACAGCGTGGCGACGGTGATGATGATGCTACCGGTGCAGGGCTTCACCTAAGCACTACGATGGTATGATCGAGGTGTGTAACTGTGGAGGGGGGCACCACACACGGTTAAGAGAAACTTGTGTCTTCTAGGATGCCCCCTGCCCCTGTATATAAAGGAGGGAGGGGGAGGCCGGCNTAGTCAGGAAACCATGACTATCTGTTGATCAACGAGCTAGTCAACTAGAGGCTCACTAGGGACATGTTGTGGTCTATGTATTCACACGTGTATTACGATTTCCGGATAATACAATTATAGCATGAATAAAAGACAATTATCATGAACAAGGAAATGTAATAATAATCCTTTTATTATTGCCTCTAGGGCATATTTCCAACACAATACATCGTGAAGCATTGCCAAAACGATCGTTTCCAACAGTGTGTATGAAAAAAGTAGCCATCAATAGATATACCTGAAAACATGTTAGTCATGTATTTAGAAAATGTTTCTGTTTTATATTACCTCCATCCATATCTAGACAAGAATTTTGGGACGGAGGGAGTTCCAAAAATGTACAATGAGTATGCAAAATAAACATGTATTGAAAAAAAAAGAAACCTGATAAAAAATAGAAATCCAAAATCAAAAGAAAACCATTAAAACCAAGGCAAAGGTAAAAAATAAAAATAAAGAAATCTGTTGAAAGAAACACATAAAAACTAGGAAATTTGGCTAAGAAAAAAAATGTTGGAGAACGTAGTAATTTAAAAAAAATCCTACGATCAAGATCTATCTTGGTGATGCATACTAACAAGAGGGGAGAGTGTGTCCATGTATCCTCGTAGACCAAAAGCGGAAGCGTTTCAATAACACGGTTGATGTAGTCGAACTTCTTTGCGATCCAACCGATCAAGTACCGAATGTACGACACCTCCGCGTTTAGCACATGTTCAGCTCGATGACGTCTCGCGTGCTCTTGATCCAGTTGAGGACGAGGGTGAGTTCCGTCAGCACGACAGCGTGGCGACGGTGATGATGATGCTACCGGTGCAGGGCTTCACCTAAGCACTACGATGGTATGATCGAGGTGTGTAACTGTGGAGGGGGGCACCACACACGGTTAAGAGAAACTTGTGTCTTCTAGGATGCCCCCTGCCCCTGTATATAAAGGAGGGAGGGGGAGGCCGGCCGGCCCTATGGTGCGCCCCAAGAGGAGGAGTCCTACTAGGACTTCCTAGTCCTAGTAGGATTCCCCTCCAAGGAAGAGAGGGGGAGGAAAGGAGAGGGAGAAGGAGTAGGAAAGGGGGGCGCCACCCCCCTTCCCTTGTCCAATTCGGACTCAGGGGGGGCGCGCGGCGAGCCCTCCTGCGGCCCTCCTCTCTCTCTCCACTAAGGCCCATGGTGGCCCATTAGTTCCCTCGGGGGGTTCCGGTAACCCCTCCGACACTCCGGTTTTACCCGAAACTTCCCGGAACACTTCCGGTGTCTGAATAACATGGTCCAATATATCAATCTTTATGTCTCGACCATTTTGAGACTCCTCGTCACGTCCATGATCTCACCTGGGACTCTGAACAAACTTCGGTCATCAAAAACACATAACTCATAATACGTATCATCATCGAACGTTAAGCGTGCGGACCCTATGGGTTCGAGAACTAAGTAGACATGACCGAGACACATCTACGGTCAATAACCAATAGCGGAACCTGGATGCTCATATTGGCTCCTACATATTCTACGAAGATCTTTATCGGTCAAACCGCATAACAACATGCGTTGTTCCCTTTGTCATCGGTATGTTACTTGCCCGAGATTCGATCGTCGGTATCATCATACCTAGTTCAATCTCGTTACCGGCAAGTATCTTTACTCGTTCCGTAATACTTCATCCTGCAACTAACTCATTAGTCACAATGCTTGCAAGGCTTATAGTGATGAGCATTATCGAGAGGGCCCAGAGATACCTCTCCGAAACATGGAGTGACAAATCCTAATCTCGATCTATGTCAACCCAAAAAACACCTTCAGAGACACCTGTAGAGCATCTTTATAATCACCCATTTATGTGATGTTTGATAGCACACAAGGTGTTCTTCCGGTATTCGGGAGTTGCATAATCGCATAGTCTGTCGAACATGTGTAAGTCATGAAGAAAGCAGTAGCAATGAAACTTTAACGATCATAATGCTAAGCTAACGGATGGGTCATGTCCATCACATCATTCTCCTAATGATGTGATCCCGTTCATCAAATGACAACACATGTCTACGGTTAGGAAACATAACCATCTTTGATTAACGAGCTAGTCTAGTAGAGGCATACTAGGGACACTTTGTTTGTCTATGTATTCACACATGTACTAAGTTTCCGGTCAATACAATTCTAGCATGAATAATAAACATTTATCATGAAATAAGAAAATAAATAATAACTTTATTATTGCCTCTAGGGCATATTTCCTTCAGTCTCCCACTTGCACTAGAGTCAATAATCTAGATTACAAAGTAATGATTCTAACACCCATGGAGTTTTGGTGTTGATCATGTTTTGCTCATGGAAGAGGCTTAGTCAATGGGTCCGCAACATTCAGATCCGTATGTTTACAAATCTCTATGTCCCCTTCCTACACTTGATGACATATGGAGTTGAAGCGTCTCTTGATGTGCTTCGTTATCTTGTGAAATCTGGATTCCTTTGCCAAGGCAATTGCACTAGTATAGTCACAAAAGATTTTCATTATACCCGGTGCACTAGGTATGGAACCTAGATCGGATATGAACTCCTTCATCTAGACTCCTTCATTTGCTGCTTCCGAGGCAGCAATATACTCCGCTTCACACGTTGATCCTGCCACGACGCTCTGGTTGGAACTGCACCAACTGACAGCTCCTCCATTCAATAAAAATATGTATCTGGTTTGCGACTTAGAGTCATCTGGATCAGTGTCAAAGCTTGCATCGATGTAACCGTTTACGATGAGCTCTTTGTCACCTCCATCAAGAAACATATCCTTAGTCCTTTTCAGGTATTTCAGGATGTTCTTGATCGCTGTCCAGTGCTCCACTCCGGGATTACTTTGGTACCTCCCGCTATGCTTATAGCATGGCACACATCAGGTCTCGTACACAGCATTGCATACATGATAGAACCTATGGCTGAAGCATAGGGAATGACTTTCATTTTCTCTCTGTCTTCTGCAATGGTCGGGCATTGAGTCTGACTCAACTTCACACCATGTAACACAGGCAAGAACCCTTTCTTTGACTGATCCATTTTGAACTTCTTCAAAACTTTATCAAGGTATGTGCTTTGTGAAAGTCCAATTAAGTTTCTTGATCTATCTCTATAGATCTTGATGCCCAATATGTAAGCAGCTTCACCGAGGTCTTTCATTGAAAAACTCCTATTCAAGTTTCTCTTTATGCTATCAAGAAATTCTATATCATTTCCAATCAACGATATGTCATCTACATATAATATTATAAATGCTACAAAGATCCCACTCACTTTCTTGTAAATACAGGCTTCTCCAAAAGTCTGTATAAAACCATATGCTCTGATCACACTATAAAAACTCTTATTCCAACTCCGAGAGGCTTGCACCAGTCCATAAATGGATCGCTGGAGCTTGCACACTTTGTTAGCACCCTTTGGATCGACAAAACCTTCTGATTGCATCATATACAACTCTTCTTCCAGAAATCCATTCAGGAATGCAGTTTTGAC
>LR880972.1:39119403-39131547 GCA_904067115.1 Aegilops sharonensis | reverse complement strand
AACATCCACAAAAGACTCGTCGCCACTGCAAGAAGTTTGAAGAAGGAGAAACGGAAGCTCAAAACAGCAGAAGACACGCTCAGAATGAAGTGGAGCAAAGTATTCAAGACTGCAGACAAATATGGCAATGGCCATCAAACGAAGAGCTACCCGAAGCGCAAGTTGCTGCCAGAATTTGACGAGGAAGCCATAGAGCCTTCACGGTCAAAAAATAAAGAGGCCACCTGGCCGGATAGACGGCCAGATGACAGGCCAAAAGCGACAAGCGGGGCCACGCACAAGCCGAATTATAATCCTGGGAAAACGGACGGCCCAACTAGGTCCTTCTACGGGCCAAAAAAGAGGGCCCCAGGAAGTAACACAACACAACAAGTGTTCGAAGACAGCGGCACACCCAAATACAGGGGCGCCGCACACCCGCTATGTTTTACCGATGAGGTGCTGGATCATGAATTTCCAGCAGGGTTCAAACCTATGAACATAGAGGCATACGACGGCACAACAGACCCCGGAGTCTGGATAGAAGATTACATACTACACATACACATGGCTAAAGGAGATGATCTCCACGCCATAAAATACCTACCCCTCAAGCTCAAAGGGCCAGCTCGGCACTGGCTCAAAGGCCTCCCAGAAAACACTGTTGGAAGTTGGGAAGAGCTTGAGGACGCGTTTAGAGCAAATTTTCAAGGGACTTATGTCCGCCCTCCGGATGCAGACGATCTGAGTCATATAACCCAACAGCCCGGAGAGTCAGCGCGCAAATTCTGGAACAGGTTCCTTACCAAAAAGAACCAAATAGTCAACTGTCCGGACGCGGAAGCCTTAGCAGCTTTTAAACACAATGTCCGAGACGAATGGCTCGCCAGACACCTCGGCCAAGAGAAGCCAAGAACAATGGCCGCGCTAACAAGCCTCATGACGCGCCTTTGCGCAGGAGAAGACAGCTGGCTAGCAAGATGCAGCACCAGCGACCCGAGTACATCCGAGATCAGAGATGGAAACGGAAAGTCACGACGCAGGAAAGATCAGCGCCGGAATAAAGAAAAAATCCCAAAGGGCACGGCGGTCAACGCCGGATTCAAAAGCTCGCGGCCAAACAATAAAACAGGGCCTCTTAAGGATAATAGAGACGAGCTATCAAATTTAAACAAAATTTTAGATCGGATATGTCAAATCCACAGTACCCCCGGAAGGCCTGCAAACCATACCAACCGAAATTGTTGGGTTTTTAAACAGTCCGGCAGACTCAACGCCGGACACACGGGGCTCGATGCGCCAAGCGAGGACGATGACGAACCCCACCAGCAGAGCACCGGAAGTCAAAAGACTTTCCCACAAGAAGTCAAAACAGTAAACTCGCTTCACGTGATAGTACGGAAAACCAACACGGCACTCGCTTAGACAAGTGTCGCACGGTCCACCCCAGTGGAACACCGAGATTGGATGTCAAAACCAATCACTTTCGACCATCTGGATTAGTCCAGAAGTATCCGGAACGCAGGATAGACTGCCCTGATATTGGACCCCATAATAGACGGACTGCAATTCACGCAGATTTTGATGGACGGCGGCGGTGACTTAAACCTGCTAGATCCGGAAACAATCCGCAAGTTGGGATAGACCATACTGCAATTCGGCATAGCCGCACTTCCTTCAAAGGAGTGGCGCCAGGCCCTTACGCCAGGTGCACAGTTTCATTACTACTAGAAGTTGTGTTCGGGTCACCCGACAACTTCCGACGATAAAAGCTAACCTTTCATGTCGCCCCATTTAAAAGTAGCTATCAAGCACCACTGGGATGGGAAGCTTTCGTCCGCTTTAATGCAATACCACATTACGCGTCTCCTACGCTTAGAATGCCCGGTCCACGTGGCATCATTTCATTAAAAAGTCGCCTGAGACCCCGGACACGGCTGGACGAGTCCGGAATAAATAAGCTAGGGGCTACCTAGCCGCACACCCCTTCACAAGGGTTTGCACATATAAGCCATAACGAGCTAGCATAGGCTCAACTTTATTAAATATATATTTCAATTTTTTATGCACTTTCTCGCACGATTTCTTTTCCAACCAAGTTCCTCTCTTTTTACAGATGAACAGCATGCACACCCGTCCAGGATACGGCACAACGGAGACACAAGCGCAGACGTGCAGTAGGGACCCGTTGCAAGGACTCTTTTCAGACTAAGACCCTACGTAAACCTTTTTTACTGTCTCTTGTTGCTATAATCCCCTGGTTCATCATTATAACCAGAGTGGAGACTGGCGTTTTGGCATCGGCCGTGCCAGAAGAACCTGCCTGTACCTGGACACAAGGGGCTTAGGGCTTTGTTTTGCCCGCTATTATAAAGACCGAACACCTTCGGGAGTGTTCGGCGTCTCAAGTTAGGCCTTATATGCATCAGCTACGAATCATGTCTTTGGTCAAATGTTGGGTTTGCCCGGCTCCTGTGTTTTGCTGCCTTACGTTCCTATCATCGGCTAACGCGGCTCCAGGAGAACTACTGCGATTGTGCCCCAGTTCGGCTGGGCGAGCACCTCAGTAGAGAAAGCCGAAAACTGACTGTCATGATACAGCGAGAGACTGGTCAACCACTCGATCGACCATAGGAATGTTTAGGATTCCTCCGCTTTGACGAAGGGCCATTTCCCGGCCAGGCACATACGCGCCCCAAATTCGGGTAGCGCGGTGCCCCCAGGGGCTATGTCGTAGCCCCACCCTCGAACTCCATGGCTAAGTGAAAGTGATAAAGCATTATAGTCCGGTTGCCTCGTTTGCTACGCTATATACCACCTCCTTTACATGACCGAGACGTCGGATTAAGTGTGAAAACGCGCTATTTTTTGCGAACACCCCCGCACCTTGTGCGTGGGGGCTGAAGCCGACGACTGCCATCTTTCAGGTTATACACACGTATACATGAACGGCCGCATAGGAGATATTCTATTACTTGAACGCACAAGTATAAAAGGCGCTTACATCATAAATATTGTTTTTCATCATATAAACGTTCATTCGAACGTAACATTTTTTGAGCACTGCGACTCTATTACACGAGCACCACGCAGCACTTCGCCAAAATAGTGCTCGGCGGGTAACCGGTTATCATCCGAAGCCGGGGTCGCAACAGCGGTGGCATCCATCTCTGTCCAATGTGTCTTCACACGGGCGAGCGCCATCCGCGCACCCTCTATGCAGGCCGACCGCTTCATCGCCTTGATATGCTGCACCGCCCCAAGAAATTGCTGCAATAAGCCAAAGTAACTCTTCAGCTGGGGCCTATCCGGCCAGATATGGGTCACTATATCCGTCATAGCAAGCCCGGACAACCTATTTAGCTCAGCCCACTCAGCCAAATGGTCGGTCAACGGAAGTGAACGCTCCGGACTATGGAATTGAGACCAAAACAGCTCTTCCGTCTTGTGATCCTTCTGGCTTCGAAAATGCACAACGGCATCCGCCGCACTCGCTGCTAAGTCCATATAAGGGTCCTCTGAACCCCACAGTTGGCCCAACTGAGCATATTCTGGATCAGTAAACCTTCGGCGCAGCAGAAAAGGCTTGCCAGCTACAATATCTCTGGCCTGGCGTAGCTCTTCCTTTATAGCCCGCATTGCAGAGCGGGCATCCTTGGCTTTGGCGGTGGCCTTCCACAGGTCTTCTTGCCCCGCTAGGCGCTCCTTCCCAAGAGCCTCATTGAGGTCGGTAGCATCTTTTAACTTCATGGCCATTGCGGCCACCTCTTCCTTGCTTCGGCAGTGCGCGACCCTTTCGGCCGCTAACTCCTCGGCCGCCCTCGAGGCCGCCGCATTACTCCTTCTGGCCTGCTCCTTGGCTTGAGCAAGTTCGGCCCGAAGGCTCTCCACAGCAGCGGCACTATCTGCATTTCACGCACATATTGTAAGGAGCTGGCTTCGGCCCCCCTTACCAAGTGACCGCGCAGTAACACTTACCTTGCGACTCATCAAGTCGCCTGTTGACCAGCGTGATGTCCGCATCCGCAACATCGAGTTGCCGCTTTAGTTCAGCAACTCCATCAGTCCGGCTGGCCCCCGGACGACCCGCCACCTGCATCGGCACGACGGGAATTTAAACCTGCAATTTTGATCCTCGGCACGCTGTCGATTTCGACAACCTACCGAGTCTCAGGGGCTACTATCTATACAGGGCGCATTCTATATGCAAAACTGTTAAAAGGTGTGTCATTTTTACGTACCTCAAACCCCGCTAGCAAACTCCTGACGGCATCATGCAACCCGCCTTTGGCGGACGAAATCCTTTCAATCATCATGCTCATCAATGCGTGGTGATCTTCTGAGATAGACGCCTTCTCAAGCAGATCCTTCAGCCGTACATCAGTTGGCGCCGAACTATCCGGCTTTGCCAAACCCGGGGGCTCCCTCCGTGACGACACTTCAGGCTCGTCCGCCCTATCCGACGGCGCCCCGGACGGAGGCGTCTCGCTCTCTATCATCTCCGGACGAAGGTCCCCCAAAGACGAGCTCATTTGCGAAGGACGGAGATCCGAACTACAAGGTAAAAGCTTTAGTTATCCTCAGAAGCACAAATAGGGATGTCCCTTATTATAAAACTCCTTTCTTTCTACTTACGGCTCGTTGGAGGGCTGACTCTTTACAGGAGATTGTGCGGCCGGGGCCTCCCCGGACGCAGGGCCCTCTGGCGAAGATTTCTTCCCCCGTTTAGGGGCTTTTGCCCCCGGGTCCTCGGAGGTAGTCCTCTTCTCCCCTTGGAGGGAGGGATTCTCGATCCCCCCTCTTTCAAGAACCTCCTTAGGCGAGGCAGTAGCTTTCCTGCTTTCCCCTTCGTCTTCCTCTGAAGGCGCAATTTCAAGCATCCGGACCAGCACGGGATCCGGTGCAGTCTCGGGGAGGGGGGCCGGACACCGTATCAATTTTGCTTCCGCTATCCACTCCTGTGTAGAAGGAAGTTGGTCATAAGGCGAATCATCGAAAGGCAAACAAACGGTATGTCCGGACTCGGAACTACTTACTTGAGTATCCGGGCGATTGCAGCTTAGGCCAGCATCCTCGGTCAATTCCGGACGCACCTCTTGCGATCCGAAGAATAATTTGTACATCTCCAGGGGTGTCATACCCATGAAGTGTTGAAGAATCCGTGGGCCCTCCGGATTAAACTCCCATAGCCGGAGAGGGCGACGTTTGCAGGACGGGAGACGTCTAATCAGCATAACCTGCATCACCACCACCATATTGACCTCCCTCGTTTGGAGATCTCGAATCCGGCCCTGCAGTAGGGGCACGTCCTTTGACGGCCCCCAGTTGAGCCCTTGGTTGACCCACGACATCAACCGTCGTGGAGGTCCCGGGCGGAATAAGGGCGGCGGCTTTTGCCTGCGGCCCCTCGGAACGGTAATATAGAACCACTCTTGCTGCCACAGGCCGAGCTCCTCTTGGAAGGAGCCCGCGGGCCATGGGGCATCGGCTCTCCTACTTATGGCCGCCCCGCCGCACTCCGCTTGACGCCCCCCGATCATCTTCGGTGCCACATTGAAGGTCTTCAGCCACAGGCCGAAGTGAGGGGTGACGCGGAGGAAGGCTTCACAGACGATAATAAATGCGGAAATATGGAGGATAGACTCCGGAGCCAAATCGTGGAATTCCAACCCATAGTAAAACATGAGCCCTCTCACAAAAGGATCCATCGGGAAGCCTAAACCCCGACGGAGGTGGGATATAAAAACGACATACTCGCCGGGCTCGGGGGTGGGGATGGCCTGCCCTTCGGCAGGCAACCTGTGCGAGATCTCATAAGCCAGGTACTTGGCCTCCCGCAGCTTTAGCACGTCCTCCTCCGTGACGGAGGAGGGCATCCACTGGCCCTGGAGGTCGGAACCGGACATCATTGAAGGTTCGAAGCGCTCGAATCTGGAGCTCTAGGTGCTGGAACTTGGAGCGAGGAGAGGATTCGATGAAGGATTGAAGAAAAGAAACGAGCCTTGGTCCCGTTATAAAGAGGGAGAATACCAAGAGCCGTCTCCGTGACCGTTTGGGACTCGCCTTCGATAGAGGGGGCGTGGCGACGGGCACGGTTGGGTTACCCACGTCCGTATTAATGAGAATCCCGGATTAAGGGGGAACACGATCTTTGCTTCGACAAGACGTGCCAAGGAAACTGCTTCGCTAAATGCGCTGAGGCGGTAGAGTAAAAAACAATTCAAATAATGGCTTGGTAGTGGTGTGACGTCATGCCACAAAAAACGTCAGCAGATTGAACTTGTGTATATATTATTCTCTCTACGGTGGAATGTGGAATTTATTTTGCAGAGCCGGACACTATCCTGGTGTTCACAATCTTCTATCATTCGGAGGAGGAACCCGCCTTGCAATGCCAAGCAATATACGCGCTGGACTTATCGTCATTGAAGCCTGGTTCAGGGGCTACTGAGGGAGTCCTGGATTAGGGGGTGTCCGGATAGCCGGACTACCATCATCAGCCGAACTATCATTGGTCGGACTATCATCATGGACCGGACTCCAAGACTATGAAGATACAAGATTGAAGACTTCGCCCCGTGTCCGGATGGGACTTTCCTTGGCGTGGAAGGCAAGCTTGGCGATACGGATATGTAGATCTCCTACCATTGTAACCGACTCTATGTAACCCTAGCCCTCTCCGGTGTCTATATAAACCGGATGGCTCTAGTCCGTAGGACAGGACAACAACCCTTACAATCATACCATAGGCTAGCTTCTAGGGTTTAGCCTCCTTGATCTCGTGGTAGATCCACTCTTGTAAACATCCACAATATCAATATCAATCAAGCAGGACGTAGGGTTTTACCTCCATCAAGAGGGCCCGAACCTGGGTAAAACATCGTGTCCCTTGTCTCCTGTTACCATCCGCCTAGACGCACAGTTCGGGACCCCCTACCCGAGATCCGCCGGTTTTGACACCGACAATGGTGATGAACGGAACGGTGGAAAGTTGCATGGCAATATATCTCGGAATGGCTATGGAAATGCCATAATAGGTAGGTATGGTGGCTGTTTTGAGGAACATATAAGGAGGTTTATGTGTGATAGAGTGTATCATATCATGGGGTTTGGATGCACCGGCGAAGTTTGCACCAACTCTCAAGGTGAGAAAGGGCAATGCACGGTACCGAAGAGGCTAGCAAAGGCGGAAAGGTAAAAGTGCGTATAATCCATGGACTCAACATTAGTCAAAAGAACTCATATACTTATTGCAAAAATTTAGAAGTCATAAAAAATCAAGTACTACGCGCATGCTCCTAGGGGGATAGATTGGTAGGAAAAGACCATCGCTCGTCCCCGACCGCCACTCATAAGGATGCACAAGCCAGGTACACTTCATATTTCAAATTTGTTACACAACTTTAACCATACGTGCATGCTACGGGACTTGCAAACTTCAACACAAGCATTTCTCAAATTCACAACTACTGAACTAGCACGACTTTGATATTATCACCTCCATATCTCAAAACAATTATCAAGCATCAAACTTATCTTAGTATTCAACGCACTCAAAAGAAAGTTTCACATATCTTGAATACCAAGTATATTAACATTAAGCAAATTACAATGCTATTAACGACTCTCAAAATAATCTAAGTGAAGCATGAGAGATCAAGTTTCTTTAAAACAAATCCAACACCGTGCTCTAAAAGATCTAAGTGAAGCACTAGAGCAAAAATTATCATGCTCAAAAGATATAAGTGAAGTACTATGAGCAAAACTATCAAGCTCAAAAGATATAAGTGAGCACATAGAGTATTCTATCAAATTTCAATTCATGTATGGCTCTCTCAAAAGGTGTGTACAGCAAGGATGATTGTGGTAAACTAACAAGCTAAGACGCAAATAATACAAGACACTCCAAGCAAAACACTTATCATGTGGTGAATAAAAATATAGCTCCAAGTAAATTACCGATGGAAGTGGACGAAAGAGGGGATGCCTTCCGGGGCATCCCCAAGCTTTGACTTTTTGGTGTCCTTGGATTATCTTGGGGATGCCATGGGCATCCCCAAGCTTAGGCTCTTGCCACTTCTTGTTCCATAATCCATCAAAAGAATTCACCCAAAACTTGAAAACTTCACAACACAAAACTCAATAGAAATCTCGTGAGCTCCGTTAGAGAAAGAAAACAAAAGACTACTTTAAGGTACTGTAATGAACTCATTCTTTATTTATATTGGTGTTAAACCTACTGTATTCCAACTTCTCTATGGATTATAAACTAATTTACTAGCCATAGATTCATCAAAATAAGCAAACAACACACGCAAAACAGAATCTGTCAAAAACAGAACAGTCTGTAGTAATCTATAACTAACGCAAACTTATGGAACTCAAAAAATTCTACCAAAATTAGAAGACCTGGAAATTTTTTTTATTGATCAGCAGCAATTGGAATCAGTATTTGATCACGTTCTGGTGATTTTTAGCAATTCGGGCACTGAGCGCAAAGTTTCTGGAAATTACAGCAAGATCAAATAACTATCATCCAAGAAGATCCAATAGGTTTAACTTGGCACAAACACTAATTAAAAGATAAAACCACATCTAAACAGGGGCTAGATGGATTATTTATTCCTAAACAGAAGCAAAAACAAAAAACTAAAAATAAAATTGGGTTGCCTCCCAACAAGCGCTATCGTTTAACGCCCCTAGCTAGGCATAAAAGCAAGGATAGATCTAGGTATTGCCATATTTGGTAGGCGGAGAGGAGGATCACCTTTCTATGGCATTCATTCTTATATTTAATTTAATCACATGGCCATCAATGGAAGAAGTATGATTAAGCACGTTACGGAAATTTTCCTCTAAACTAGACTTCATCTCTTTAATAATTTCATTTTGATAAAAGCACAAGAGAGTAGTTGATTCAACCTTATAATTCATAGGGTGCCCAAATATAGTTTTCATTTTTTCATAGGTATCTATAGCATCCCCTTCAAGAAAACCTTCCTCAAAGATGGAATCTAAAACTTATTTGAAGGAAGCGGGCAAGCCAACATAAAAACTTTTTAAGTAAATTTCAATTTGATATTGTGGCACATAGCTAGCCCGAATCCTAAGTAACCTATCCCAAGCATCTTTTAAAGACTCATCAAGTAAATAGCGAAAAATTCTAGAGTCATCCTCATCAAAATTATTCAAGCTCTCATTGGTGACCCCGGTGGGTCTTTCTATAGCATCATTATTTATGAGCTTGGAGAGGATAGAGGAGTTATCTAAGGCACTAGAGCTCGAGAGAAAACCCGTAGTTCTTTTTGATTCGGCATGGCAACGGGAAGGCAAACGGAAAAGAGAGGAGGAGATTGGGAAAGAGAGGGCGAATAAAACGGCAAGGGTGAAGTGGGGGAGAGGAAAACGAGAGGCAAATGGCAAATAATGTAATGCGAGAGATAGGGATTGTGATGGGTACTTGGTATGTTGACTTTTGCGTAGACTCCCCGGCAACGGCGCTAGAAATCCTTCTTGCTACGTCTTGAGCTTGCGTTGGTTTCCCCGAAGAGGAGAGGATGATGCAGCACAGTAGCGTAAGTATTTCCCTTAGTTTTTGAGAACCAAGGTATCAATCTAGTAGGAGGCCACGCACAAGTCCCTCATACCTGCACAAAACGATAGCTACTCGCAACCAACGCGATTAGGGGTTGTCAATCCCTTCACGGTCACTTACGAGAGTGAGATCTGATAGAGATAATATTTTTGGTATTTTTGGTATAAAGATGCAAAGTAAAAAAGTAAAAGCAAAGTAAAAACAAAGCAAGTATAAAAGTGATGGAGATTGATATGATGAGAATAGACCCGGGGACCATAGGTTTCACTAGTGGCTTCTCTCAAGAGCATAAGTATTCTACGGTGGGTGAACAAATTACTATTGAGCAATTGACAGAATTGAGCATAGTTATGAGTATATCTAGGTATGATCATGTATATAGGCATCACGTCCGAGACAAGTAGACCGAAACGATTCTGCATCTACTACTATTACTCCACTCATCGACCGCTATCCAGCATGCATCTAGAGTATTAAGTTAAAGCCAGAGTAACGCCTTAAGCAAGATGACATGATGTAGAGGAATAAATTCATGCAATATGATAAATACCCCATCTTGTTATCCTCGATGGCAACAATACAATACGTGCCTTGCAACCCTTTCTGTCACTGGGTAAGGACACCGCAAGATTGAACCCAAAGCCATGCACTTCTCCCATTGCAAGAACTACCAATCTAGTTGGCCAAACCAAACGGATAATTTGAAGAGACTTGCAAAGATAACTCAATCATACATAAAAGAATTCAGAGAATATTCAAATATTATTCATAGATAAGCTGGATCATAAACCCACAATTCATCAGTCTCAACAAACACACCGCAAAATGAAGATTACATCGAATAGATCTCCACGAGAGAGGGGGAGAACATTGTATTGAGATCCAAAAAGAGAGAAAAGGCCATCTAGCTACTAGCTATGGACCTGAAGGTCTGAAGTAAACTACTCACACTTCATCGGAGAGGCAATGGTGTTGATGTAGAAGCCCTCCGTGGTGGATGCCCCCTCCGGCGGAGCTCCGGAACAGGCCCCAAGATGGGATCTCGTGGATACAGGAAGTCGCAGTGGTGGAATTAGGTTTTTGGCTCCTGTTCTGATCGTTTGGGGGTACGTAGGTATATATAGGAGGAAGGAGTACGTCGGTGGAGCTTCGAGGGGCCCACGAGGCAGGGGGCGCGCCCTAGGCGGGCGCCCCCACCCTCGTTGCCGCCTCTCTGGTACCTTGGCGTAGGGTCCAAGTCTCCTGGATCACGTTCGGTGAGAAAATCACGTTTCCGAAGGTTTCATTCCGTTTGGACTTCGTTTGATATTCTGTTTCTTCGAAATACTGAAAAAGGCAAAAAAACAGCAATTCTAGGCTGGGCCTCCGGTTAATAGGTTAGTCCCAAAAGTAATATAAAAGTGGAAAATAAAGCCCATTATAGTCCAAAACAATAGATAAAGTAGCATGGAGCAATCAAAAATTATAGATACGTTGGAGACGTATCACGGGGCCATATCTGCATATGCTAGGCTCGTCAAGTTTAACCCGAGTATTCTGCGTGTGCAAAACTGGCTTGCACCCGTTGTATGTGAACGTAGAGCTTATCACACCGATCATCACGTGGTGTCTCGACACGACGAACTGTAGCAACGGTGCATACTCAGGGAGAAGACTTATACCTTGAAATTTAGTAAGGGATCATCTTATAGTGCTACCACCGTACTAAGCAAAATAAGATGTATAAAAGATAAACATCACATGCAATCAAAATATGTGACATGATATGGCCATCATCCTCTTGTGCTCATGATATCCATCACCGGAGCATCTTCATGATCTCCATCGTCACCAACGCGACACCTTGACCTCCATCGTAGCATCATTGTCGTCTCGCCAACTATTGCTTCAACAACTATCGCTACCGCTTAGTGATAAAGTAAAACAATTACATGACGATTGCATTGCATACAATAAAGTGACAACCATATGGCTCCTGCCAGTTACCGGTAACTCTGTTACAAAACATGATCATCTCATACAACAATTTATATCACGTCATGTCTTGACCATATCACATCACAACAAGCCCTGCAAAAACAAGTTAGACGTCCTCTACTTTGTTGTCGCAAGTTTTACGTGGCTGCTACGGGCTTCTAACAAGAACCGTTCTTACCTACGCATCAAAACCAAAACGATTTTTCGTCAAGTGTGTTGTTTTAACCATCAACAAGGATTGGCCGTAGTCAAACTCGATTCAACTAAAGTTGGAGAAACAGATACCCGCCAGCTGATACGTCTCCAGCGTATCTATAATTTTTTTATTGATCCATGCTATTATATTATCTATTTTGGATGTTTATGGGCCTTATTATACACTTTTATATTATTTTTGGGACTAACCTATTAACTGGAGGCCCAACCCAAATTGTTGTTTTCTTGCCTATTTCAGTGTTTCGAAGAAAAGGAATATCAAACGGAGTCCAAACGGAATGAAACCTTCGGGAGAGTTATTTTTGGAACGGAAGCAATCCAGGAGACTTGGAGTAGACGTCAGGGAAGCTTCGAGGTGGCCACGAGGGTCCAGGGCG
>LR880972.1:39012445-39052927 GCA_904067115.1 Aegilops sharonensis | reverse complement strand
GGGGAGGGCTGCACACACCATTGAAGGCGCAGCCCCTCCCCTCCCCAACACCTCTCCTCCTCCGCATAAGCTTGGCGAAGCCCTGCCGGAGAACAGTCACTCCATCTGCACCACGCCGTCGTGCTGCCATTGGAGTTATCTTCCTCAATCTCTCCTTCCTCCTTGCTGGATCAAGACGAAGGAGACGCCGTCGTCCCGTACGTGTGTTGAACGCGGAGGTGCTGTCCGTTCAGCACTTGGTTATCGGTGATAGGAATCACGTTGGGAACGTCTCCATCATCACCACTCCCTCGAACGCTTCCGTACTCGATCTACAAGTGGTATGTAGATGCAATCTCTCTCTCTTGACTCGTTGCTTAGTAGAACTCATAGATGGATCTTGGTGAAACCGTAGGAAAAATTTTAATTTTCTGCAACGTTCCCAACAGAAAGGCCCACCCATCAGGCTGGCGATGAATTATATGGGGATTACATTCGTAAAAAACACAACAACTGGTAATGGGGTGGTTTACAAAAGCGAAGGAAAATTGGTAATGCTTGGCCACCCAAGCCAAATTGACGAGTCTCTTGATCCAGCTTGGTCAAGAGACAAATGCAAGACCATGAAGGCTGGCTAGGGTTCGGATGGTGTGGTAGTGTTTCGAAAGCGATTGAAGCGACGAAGAAAAACAATGAAGTGAAGAGGAATGTACTGATGGAGGCAAGATGGACTCAAAGAAAAATGCGTTGACGATGAATCATTGGGCCGCAAGTAGGCCGCGACGAGGGCCACAACTAGCTAGAACATCAGCTCCAAGCAGAAATATTTTGGACCAACCATGCGCCAATTCTTAGGCATTTTCCACAAAGTTGCCAGTGAGAAATTTTTGTTCCCCGCAACAGATAAACATGTTCAATTCCCGTCAATCAACTAAGACATTTTCTATAACTAAGACATTGTCCTAAAACTAGCAAAAAGTCGAAGTAGCCCTCAGTCACAGATAAAAGCACCCGAACGCATGCCAAAAAATAATAATTGTACAATCTTTAGGTGGAGACACAACTGACAAATATGTAATACACCTCCTCTCTAGAAAAGCAAGCCATAGACACATCGAAGGTCCCCAAACCGTCCACAGATGGAGTTGCTCACCCTAGAGCAAGAATGTGTACCAATCCCGGCCACCATGGGATATTCTTATCGCGACCAGCCCACGGTGCTATTTAATCATGGACATCACACAATTTGAGAAATACCCTCACCGACGTACCCTATTTTAGCAAACTTGTTAACACAGTACACCCTTCCCTTTTAGAGACCTTCCTTCAAACTGAAAAGAAAGGCCCGTCCATCAAGCCGGCGATGAGTGCCACAGGGTTCGTGTTTGTAAAATACACGGCTTAGCTGGTAATGGGGTGTATTGCAAAACGAAAGGCATATAAGTAATGTTTAGTCAGTCAAGCGAAATCAACGAGTCAACTCGATCGGTCTCAACCACTCCATCAAGGGGCGGAATGCAAGATCCATGACGGCTAGGGCTAGGGTTAGGATGATGTGCTAGCATTTCGAAGGCGATGAAAGTGACAATGACAAGCAATGAAGTGAAAGGGAATGTACCAGCCATGGGCAAGACGATCTCAGAGAATCATGCGTTGGCGACAAAGCATTCGACCGAGAGGAGGAGCGACGAGGGCCTCCATCACAACCCGCTCTCCGAGCCCATGAGTTTCTTGACTAACCATGCGCAAATTCGTAGGCATTTCCGTGAAGTCGTGGGTGAAATATTCCTGTTCCGCGCAACAGATAAACATGTTCGATGCCCATCAATCAGCCAAGACATTTTCTTATAACCAAGACATTGTTTTTTAAAATAGAAAAACTAAGGCATTTTTTTTTCTTATTGAGCTAAGCCATTGTTTTGGTTTGATAAGACCTCGCCATGGTGTTCTTTGTTTTTTCTTTGAGGGAAAAATATCGTGTTCTTTGTTGTCGTTGTTATTTTTTTAACATAAGTACAGACACAAGCGCTCATATACACGCGCATACACTCACCCCTATGAACGCACCTATGAGCACCCCCGAAAGACTAAGCCGATATATCATCTTAAAATTTACGAAGTCACTTTATGCGCCTCATCGTCGACTGGAACGTCTCCTCTCACTGAATGCGCATCGTTGGAAATCCAGAAATAAATACGAGTACCAGGACTTGAACCCTGATGGGCTGGGAACACCACAGTCCCCCTAACCATCCAACCTCAACCTCAGCTTGGTTCGCAAGACCTCGCCATGATGTTCTTTGTTGTCGTTGGCACCAACCTACCAATCCTATGATCACGTCTCCCTCCCCAAACATGTGAGCCACAATAATCAGCCAAAGCGAACCCTACGATGGTCGGCCCCCAGCCTAGCCTAGCACACGATAATTATCACGTTATTAAGCACCAAAATAATAATAATAAATCGTACGATACTAGTCAAACTCAAACAGCCTGCTCCCCCCGCCGGCCCCACCCTCCCCCTCCCCTCGCAAAGCAAACGCTCCAGAAAAGCAAGCGACCCGCGCCGCGTGCGCGTAGCAAATGCAATGCGCTCGTAGCCAAATGATCAGCAGTCGGCCCGAGAAGGAAAAAAGGGCAGAAAGCTACGCGCACCCGTCGCGTCTCACCCACGCGCACGCCGACACGCGGGCCCGAGAAACTTCCTGGCCCGCAGGTCAGTTAGCCGAGGCGGCGTGCACGTAGCCCTGCTCCCAGCTGAAAAGAAACCCCCCGTTTGTTTCACGCACCAGCTCGCAGCCAGCCGTAAAGCGACCCGCGCCGCTGACGCGTGGGCCCGCGGGTTCTCACCGGGCCCGCGGCGCGCGACCCGCGCTCGTGGCTTCCGCTCGGAGCACACGGTCCCGTCGCACCCACCCACCGTCCGCGCCGCTGACGGCGCGGGCCCGCGTGTCGCGCGGCGCGTGCGCGTAGCGCGGGCCGACCTCCCCGCTCCCGGTCGCGCGTCCCCACCACCCGGCCAATCGCGGGCGCCCACGTGGGGGGCTCCACCGTTGGATCCGGATCGGAGGGCTGGGACGGCGCGGGCGGGCCCCGCGCGACCCGTCGATGGCGGTCACCCCGGCCCGGCCCCCGGTCGCACCCCCGCGAATCTATTTAACCCGGCCGCCCTCGCCCGCCCGCCGGCGACGCCGCCGCCCGCCCGCCCGCACGCTGCCACCAGAAGCGGAGGAGAAGAAATAAGAACCACTGTAGACTAAAAAGCAAACGCCAGAAAGAATAATATCCGGAGCACGAGGACAACGAGGAGGGAGGAGAGCGTCGCGGAGGAGGAGGAGGAAGAACAGCGGCCGGCCACGACCGCGCCGCCGGCGAGCTCGCTCCCGAGGTGAGGATTTCTCCGCGCCGCGCTCCGTTGGTGGTACCTGCGCTGCTGGTAGTAGTAGTAGATTGGTTCGACCCATGGCCCGGCCTCCGTCCGCACGGCTGCTGCTTCGAGGGGATTCGCGCCCGCGTTCTTGATGCGGTGGGGCGAACAGGGGGGTTCTCCGCCGTGGAGACGCCCCAATGCGGCGGCGCCGGGGATTTGGGGGGCGGAAAAATCCCCTTCTTGCGCTAGAAAAGGCGTAGAGCCCACCGAAAGCGAGAGCTGAAAAGAGCGTAGAATTTCTCCGAGCTCACAAATTCTCTGGATCTTGAGAGGAGCACTGCCTCTGGTGTTGCTCGAGTTGTTGGGGAGGCCGTGAATGCCTGGAGCTCTCAAAGTTTTCTCCTCTCTTTCTCCACCTGTTTTGGTCGGTAGTAGCTTCGGTTTGCCTGCAGCTTTTGTAACTACGAGCTGGTGTGGGTGAGCTCTGTCATGCCGCAATGCCGCTCCCTGCTCGTTAGGTTTCTCTGCTTGTGATTTCCTGAGCCGAGTCTGCGCCTTGTGATTCGATCGATTCCGCTGAGGATGAACCGGCCGATTTCTAGAAGGAAAGGAACCGATTTTGGGGAACCAATAAGGCGAAATAATCAATCACCTCTAAGAAAGCCGCGGCAGAAGTTAGCGCACAGTGTCGAATTTGTGTTATTGCAGAGCATTTGCTCCCCCCTCACCTCCTTTCAATGAATCTTCGAATTCCCCTGTGACTGATGACCACCTTAAAATATAATTCGTCTCCTTTTTGTTTTTTTTTCTTTCTTTTCTTGGTGAGGTAGATCTTCTTATTCCCATTACTTTGACCTTCTCTCCAGTCTCTTAGGTTAGGCGGTCTATCTGCTGTGCTCTGTTTCAGTTAGGTTTTGAAGCAGTTTTTGTTCATCATCAGGGTTTCTTGTTTTAGTTGCAGTTCTCCGTAGTCTGTAATTAAATAGTTCAAGCGAAGTGGCGGGTGATGATGCAAGGCTGTATTTTTTCTTCTAACCGAATTAGGTGGGTTTGTGTACCTGTGATTTTCTTTTAATTTTGATTAGAAGGAAGCCAAACCACTGACATGTGGGCCCACGGATTCTCTCTCGGTCGGTCTGTGGTGCGCGAGCTCCTGTAGCTTCCTTCCCTCGGAGCACATGTGGCTTCATGCCCACACACCCTTGGCGTTACTGACAATTTCATCTCTTAGATCGGATTAACACTTGCCTTTTGATGATGGCTATTTTTATCACTGATGTCCTGAAATGATTCCTCCTAATTTTGAGACTTAGAAGTTAGTAACTTAGAATTATGCATCCTGGACTGTTGGTTCATAAGCTCATTGGCTGAGAAATTTTGCGGTGACTGTTTTCTTGATTTGCTTGCATTGCTTCAAAATATTACTGATAATTACACTTTGCAGTTTCCAGCGAAAGTATCCGAAGATCCTTGCTAGTTCCAGGGACGTTCTATCCCATTAAGCAAGATTCTTCAAGGTGATGGTTCAGTCTCAACCCTGCTGACCTCCATGTCCAGGGCCCCACGCTCCAACCTTGGACTTGTTCCCAGGGACATGAATGGTAGCCTTCCAGTTAGTACTACAAATTCCTCTGGGCCAAGCATTGGTGTTAGCTCTTTGGTGACCGATGGCAACTCATCACTTTCTGGAGGTGCCCAGTTTCAGCAAAGTACGAGCATGAATGCTGATTCATTCATGCGACTTCCTGCCTCTCCGATGTCGTTTTCGTCCAATAACATTTCTGGTTCTTCAGTCATTGATGGCTCCATCATGCAGCAAAGTCCACCCCAAGAGCAGATGCAGAAGCGGAGAGCATCTAGTGTAACATCACAACCTGTGATTGATGCTGCCGCCGCATTTCATGCTCAAAAGAAGCCAAGAGTTGATATTCGGCAAGATGATATCTTGCAACAACAGTTGATTCAACAGCTGCTCCAAGGTCAGAGTTCTCTTCATCTCCAGGGCCAACACAACCCACAGCTTCAAGCCTTGATCCGGCAGCACAAACTGGCACAAATTCAGCAACAACAGCAGCATCAATTATCACAACAATTTACTCAGCATCAACATTCTCAAGTTGGCATACCTCGGCAGCCACAGTTGAGGCCGCCGCTAGCACAGCCTGGAATTCAGCTAGCTGGACCTGTTAGGACTCCCGTTGAGAGTGGGCTTTGTTCTCGAAGGTTAATGCAGTATTTGTATCACAAGCGTTACCGGCCAGATGTGAGTTTCTGCATTTTCATACATTTATTACAAGATACACAACAATGGAAGTACAATTTACTCAAAATTGTCTTGTAGAATAATCCCATAACATACTGGAGGAAGCTCATTGATGAATATTTTGCACCACGATCAAGAGAGAGATGGTGTGTGTCATCATATGAAAAACCAGGGAATACCTCAGCTGCTATTCCACAGACATCCCCGGTTAGTAAAATTTCATATCTGATCTTGAGGAAATATTTGTTATTTTAGCCTGCACTAGTTATTTTAATTGGAAGTTTGAAACCGTCCTGCAATGGCTACTTTAATTGTATATATCTATTTTGTGTAATAAACCCACTGATAGCTGATAAAGCTGATTCTTTGTCTGCTCTGCATGCATGGTCGATATCCAGGGTACTGAGTCCTTTGATGTTGTATAAGATCAATGAAATTTCACACTCCTATTCTTTCCTTGTTACAGGGTACATGGCGTTGTGATATTTGTAATACACATTCGGGGAAAGGATATGGTAAAATGTTATATCCTTGATTGTTTGCACATTTCCCTTCAAGATTGCTCACTGAGTATGAATGTTGATTTGTTTGTGCTTATTCTGTTATTCCTCTATTTGCCAAGCTCAATATTTTTGTACATGTCTTGTGCTTTACAGAAGACAATCAACAGTATTACTTTCTAAGGAAGCCATTAAGCATCAAGAGTGCAAATGAATGTAGCTTTACAGAATTCTACGGAAGCCATTAAGCATCAAGAGTGCAAATAGAAGTATCTTATGAATTTGTTAACTCTCTGGAGCAGTACAGAATACCTTATCATAAGAAATAGTGTGTTACTGTCATGAATGAAGAATATCCTCATAGTGTTGGCATTTTATTTCTTGCACAGCAAAGCCTTCTTTGTGTTATCATGCGCTTTCCCCCTCCTGTTTTTTTAGATGAACACCTTGACTGTTTGTTTTTGGGGCACTTTCTGTTTTGCCTCTTCATTGTGCAATTCTCATAAATAAGATTTTAAGTTTTTCTCTGCAATGTAATATCAATATGTATTTTTGAGCTCACCCAGTTTGCCCCTTTTCTCTTATCTATCATACAGAGGCTACCTCTGAAATACTTCCTAGACTCTGTCAAATTAGATTTGACCACGGTGTTAAGGATGAATATCTATTCCTTGACATGCCGAACGAGTTCCGGTTGCCCAACGGACTGCTGCTCCTGGAGCATACTAAAGTTGTTCAGAAGAGCATCTACGACCACCAACATGTCACACATGAGGGACAACTGAGAATAATATTCACTCCAGAACTAAAGGTATGTTCCTAGTTGTAGTAGCTAGCCCATACCATAGCACCTTTTGGGTGTCCTTTCTGGAACATTTGTGAATTTGTGGATATCTCGAAATGTGAATCATTCTTATGTGCTGAATTGCATATGCAGATTATGTCCTGGGAGTTTTGTTCACGGAAACACGACGAGTATGTCACTCGCAAGTTTCTAACAGAGCAGGTAAAGCTCTTAGACCAGTATGTGATTCCTGTTCCATCTCCTATTTGATTAACCTTTTGGTTGAAAGGCAGCATATGGTTGAGCTGTTGCCTACATAGACAGTGTGATTTGATGCCTGGCATCTTGTAGTTTTGTGTTTATGACTAAAATCTATTGGGCATTGCTGCTCCTAGGTGATTGGGGTGTGAAAAGACCAGATCCCTCCCATGGTTACTATGTTTATCACCCATTTGCTTAACTGTCTGCTCAACTAATTTACAGATAGCTGCAGGCAGAAACGCCAAAGACGATAAATTATACTCCACCTTTAGAGTAGGCCATAATTCATTGCAATCCTCATGTTTGCCATAGCACCTTTCAAAATCACTTGGTACAAGTGGGGACATCTCTCCACCGTCTCTGCCATCTCGTGTTGTGGTTCTAAATCACTATGATTATTTTACGGTTTTGCAATTTGAAAGCTTCCTGTGTCTTTTTCATAAATTTTTTCCAAATGGATTTATTTTTTTACTTCGTAGGAAGTGGTAAAGCACGGGCATTCAACCAGTCCACATAATTATAAATCTTAATCTGTGGCTTTGTGTGATGCGCTTTAACTTTGGTACCCTTTTATATATTTCTTATGCACATGCTTTTGTTTTTTCAGGTTACACATATGCTGCGTGCTACCCAGAGTTATCAAGCTACTGTCACTAAAAATGGACCCGCTGGCCTATCGAACGATGAGGCACAAAAGGCTTGCAACGAGTTAGTAGAACTAAAGTCACAAAAATATGTAGTTGATTCTCTCTAGAGTTGAATTTCTGATATTCTAATCACTACATGTAAATTCTTTTTTTGTATGAAATTTATAGGTTTGCGTCAGCATCACGACAACTAGCGAAAAATATAGATCACCACAGCCTAAATGAACATGGTCTTTCTAAAAGATATGTTCGATGTTTGCAGGTAACTGGAGTTCCCTAAGTAGTATTTACCTTTCTATTTGCTCAACATTCTGTAGGCTTGATATTTTTGCACATGGCGTGCATTATATGGTTTTATTCCGTATATGTGCATTATGGCACGTTGATTGCTTATGTCCTCTTGGCAGATATCAGAGGTGGTGAATCACATGAAGGATCTAATTGAGTTCAGCCACAAGAACAAGCTTGGCCCTATAGGTAGGAGCATGCACACACAACAATCATCTTTTTAGTACCTATACTAAGTTACATTTAGTTTCCATAAAACAGTTTTTGACCAGTGATTCTCATGAATATGGTAGAACTAAGCATAGCATTTTGGTTTCTTCCAAAAAGTTAAGCCATAATGCATGTTCTATTGTATTACCTCTGTACCAAAATATAAGATGTTTTGTAGTCTAGCCTAGTTTAGCCTACAAAAATGTTTATATTTTGGTACGGAGGTAGTACTTCATAAGAAACATCTACATGACTAGAAGCTATGATCAAACTCCAGCTGAGCCAAAAACCCAGCTAATATCATGCAAATTTGGTTGTAACGCAACTTCTGAACTAGTGAGAGATGTGGACTGTGAGCTTGAACATGTACAAATTGGTTGTGATGCAAACAGTGCGGAGCTAAACATCGTATGCCACCTTTAGGGCCTCATCATATTTGCTGCTGATAACATCATATGACGATAGTGACCCTGCTTTGCCCATTGATCCGTGAGATACTTTAAATGTTTAATATTTTGCCTGTTCATCTGCAGAGGGCCTGAAGAACTATCCCAAGCAAACTGCTGTACCAAAGCTCATGGTGCAGAATATGCATGACTCAAAGGCGGTCAAAACAGAAATGAGCCCCCATGTGAATAACGAGGTTCCAGGTGTTGGAGCAATTAGTAATAATCCGCAGAATCCTGCAGCACAAAGCAATTACCAACATTTGCTGAGAAGCTCAAGTGCAAATCAGGGTTTGCTTCAGCAGGAGGCATCACAGAATGCTGCGGCAATGAACAGTTACCAGAATATGTTTAGAAGCTCAAGCGCAAATCAGCTCCAGCAGGAGGCATCCCAGAATGCTGCTGCGCTAAATAATTACCAGAATATGCTTAGAGGCTCGAGCCCGAATCAAAGTTTGCTTCAGCAGGAGGCATCGAGTATCTTCAAAGGTCCTACAGCAGTGCACAGTGGCATTCAGCTGGAAGCATCTAGGTCGTTCCGTGCGGCTCAGCTTGGGCAATTCCAGCATCCCATGTCGTTCCAGCAAGGTATGCCCCAGCACCAGCATAACAATTTCCAAGGCCTGGGCGCTAGTCCACAATTCCAACAGCATGTGATCAATCAGCTGCTGCAAGAAGCCAAGAATACCAATGGCCGTGCTCTTGCTCATCAGCATCAACAGCAGCAGCAACACCATCAGCAGCAGCAGCAGCAGCAACACCATCAACAGCAGCAGCAGCAGCAGCATCAACAGCAGCAGCAGCAGCAGCAACACCAGCAGCAGCAGCAGCAGCAACAACATCAACATCAACAGCAGCAGCAGTCTCCTAGTACTCCCAATGCAAATGGTGGTCTCGCATCCGGAGCCGCGGTCACCAACAGCGCTGCTAGCGCAGAGCAGGCACAGCACATGAATAACGGCACAGCAAAGGGCGCCGCTCCGATGGGTATGACGGGGCCTAGTAACCTGATCAACAGCGGAGCTGGCATGGTCCAGCGAAGCAGCAGTTTCAAGTCCGTGAGCAGCAACCCGGCCGCTTCTGGCGGCAATGCAGCGACCCCAAAGGCAGAGTCTGTGCACGACATGGACGACCTGGAACATCTCATCTCCCACGAGCTCGTGGAGAGCGGGCTGTTCATGGGGGAGCAGCCGGGGGACGGTGGCTTCTCGTGGAACATCTGACATCATCGTCAACCAAAGTCTCGCTACTCTGAGAGCTGTGTTTGATCGTGATATCCCGGTAGATTATTAAAAGTTTTTCTTCATTTTTCGAGCTCGTGTTTGCCGTCCGGAACAGTCTCCGGTGATCATAGATTGATGAACCTTCAGTTATGTGAGAGTGTGAGTTGGTTTGGATAGCAGTGCAACCCAGTGTTATTAACTAGTATGGAATGGCATGCTGTGGTTGTCATTTGTGCTGCTGTCTTGTTAGCAGTGTTTGGCCTGCCATCTGTTCTTAAACCCATCACATATCCATGAGAGGTGTAGCAACTCGTATTGCAGAAGTACAGTAGTAGCAGGCACACTCATGACCATGGCATGAGAACCTTGATAATATTTAAGCTTGTGAAGCATCAGGGCAACTTGTGCATGCCAAAAATCACAGTGAGGACAGTATATTTCTTTCCAACTAAAAGCTAATGTGTTTCTTCTTCTGCCCATTCTCTTCTTTGAAAATTTAAGACTTTATTGCTTTTTTTTCTTCTTCTTTCGTGATTTGTGATATGGCATGCTAGGGAGGAAGCGCAAAAGACTTCATATTTGCAGATAGGACAGGTCTGTTTCACAAATGAGAAAAAAGCATGTGAAATAATCGTTTGTGAAGTTTACTGTGAATGAATTATAGTTATATATGATGTTATACTTCGCTGTGAAAATAAAAAAATATTTTATGTTTGAACTCTTATGATGCAGTTTCCGTTATTACTTGACTGTAGTTGATTATCCACTTCACAATCATTTGTTTCTCCTTTATTTTGCAAGAAGGAGAAAAGATCGCGTCTATGTAACAAAAATCATGTGTAATAGAAAATGTCAAAATCAAAAGCCGCGAATTCACAAAATAGCACGTATCTACCCTGCGCCGGCAGAAACACACACGCACACAAAACTATGGGTTTCTCGCAAAAAACGAGAAGAAGCAAAGTTACTAGGGAAATGCTAATGGTCTACCGGCTGATTGCGTGGAGGCCACTCACGCAGCCGTTGGATCGCTTTGATCCATGCGTTGTCACGCACGCTAGCACACCGTCCGTTATTTCCCTTGCCTACAATGTGCCCTTTACCTTTCCTTGCAACAACAACGGTGTTGCAGATCATAGCGGCGGACGACATTGCAACTTAAACAAGCTATGCAACATCAACTCCGTTGCAAAAAAAAAACTGCAACAAAATCTCAGTTCCAAAATTTTTACGACAAGAACTCTATTGAAAAAAAAATCCCGCAACACGACTTATTTTGCAAAAAATATATACTGCAACTTTACATTTGTTGCAAATGTTTCTGCAACAAGACCTTTATTGCAAAGTAGTGGGGGACGTTGAGCCACTGAATTGTGCGACTCGCGAGGCGGCAGATCTTTTGAAAAAACCTGCCGGCCGACGCGTAGCGGCCGCCAAGTTATTATGAGAAAAAAGCAATGTGATTAAAGAAGAAATACAGAGAGGTGACAGCTTGTTGGGCCTGAATTTACCCGGCCGTGTCCAGCAAGGCCCGCAATAGGCGCACATGGACATGGGCTCCCAGTAGCCAGGGCGCACAGACGCGAGCTGCCTCAAAAAGTAAAAAAGAAAGAAAAAAAAGACGCGAGCTGCCTCGTCCTCCTCCTCCTCCTCTTCCCCGACCCCCAAATCTCACACAGCGCCGGCCACCCCGCCGGAATCCGGCTCCACCAGTCGCCCCCCTCCAAGCCGCGGTTCACTCGCCGATCCATTGCGGTGACGCCGGCAGCTGGAGCGGGAGACGGCAGCGGAGGTCGCCGGGGACAGGAGATGACGAGGGGGATGGAGGCCGCCGTACTAGATCCCCTCGATGGCCACGCGCGAGCTGCGGAGCGATGGGAGGCGCCGGCGCCGACTGAGCACCGTGGTAAGAGGATGCCGTGCTGCGGCTGGTACATGTTTAGTCCCACATCGCCAGTTTACCGCCGTTTCCGCCGTTTTGTGAAGCTCGACGTTGGCGAGGCTATCACCGAGTAGAGCAGCAGTATATAGAGAGTAGAGAGTACGAGTAGTGTCTACTGTAGAGGTATAGGATAGGATATGTGCGTACGGGGGGCTAGTGTTACAGGGGGCCAGGAGCATTTGTGGATTTCTGGATGTTGCACATGAGGGCCGAATGATGATAATTTTATTATCTGCTGATCGCATATGCAGAATATATGTCCTGGGAGGGGAGGTCTCGTTGTTCACGACGACACGACATGATATGTATCCTGTTTCTAACAGACCCAGGTAGGAGTTCTTAGGCTTAGGCCAGTGCGCGCGCGTGCATTCTGTTTCAATTCCTATCCAATTTGATTCCTGGCATTTTCTAGTTAGGTTGTGTGCATTGCTTATCCTGGGTAATTGCGGTGTGAAATAACCGGTGTCCCCTCTCATGGTTATTTTGTTTGTCATCCGTTTGCTGATCTATGCGTTCATTGCGTTGAACTAAAGTTACAGATAGCCACTGAAGCTGCAGATTTAGCACACCAAAGCCAATTAAAATTGTAGGCCACAATTCTTCATGTTTGCCGTACCACCTCCTTTTGAAGTCCTTTGCCGACGAGTGGGCCCGTCTCTCCACGATCTCCACCGTCTTTTTCTGTGGTATAATGCCCTAGATGTAGTATCACCAGATTTTGTAACCTTCTGTTTGTCTTTTGTTGCCATGTATGTTAATTGGATACAGTTTCTAACAATGTAGATTCTGTTTGAACTTGAATACTAGCATTCCATGTCATCACAGCTAGTTGTTTTCCACCAATTTTGGTTCAGGCAATGGTGAAGATGCCGCTGCAGATGATGACTCCTGGTGTGATGCTTCAGATTCTCCAGGACATGATTCCAGCTTACACAGAGAATGGACCCACAGGCAGGACCAGTTTCATAAGGTACATGATTATTTTGACTTCAATGGTTATTGATTAATCATGAATCATGTATTTGTGTTGATGTCCAAAAAGTTTGAAAGTGAGGCTTTTGGTTTCTTTGTAGATGGGCTATAGGGATGGTATAACAGAAGGGCAGAAGGATGTCGCCCAAGAGGGGTTCAACCTTGGGCATAGGCAATCTGCAGATGTTGGATACAAGTGGGGTCTTGTTCGGGGGATCACTAGGTAAACTGCATTTCTGGTCGTGCGAATAAATGTTTTCTTGTATAAAGTTCCTCTTGTGTCATTCTCATTTAATATATTTTCCTTTTGTTGTCCTTCAAGCAGTGCATTTGCTAGTCTTCCCGACAGTCTAAAAGAAAAGTTGCTGCTCGACGACCAGCGTAGAGGAAAACTTGAAGATCTGCACAACTCCGTGCAAGAAATTTCAGCACAGAGTGCGCTGCTGCTGTTTCATGACAGTACTCTTCAGGATAATCATCGACCAGAGGACAGCAAGCTCCAAACAATTATAAAGGACCTTCTACTGTTGTTGCATGAATGCCCAGATGTTCATGTTAGTGAAGAGTTGAAACGAGTTCCATAAGCAAGGTCATACATGAAACTGCTGGCACCACTGATTTCGAAGTCAGGTAGAATCACTTAGACCGAGTCTTCTGAAGGATGTAATTGTAAATCCTGTGATACTAAAGTTTTCTTTATGGCGTCACCCTTTCTTTCCTCTGAACTCCTGTAAATTTGCAGTATGAATAATGATAATCATATCTTTCTTCCTGAGTTTTGCATCTTCCTCTTATTCCTTTACCATGCTCTGGTCTACCTGAGCATTCCTGAGTATTGGTAGTCTATTGATTTGATCCATTGTGATATTCTTGGGACAGTCTCGATACTTGTTACACTCAGTGCAGACATCACTAGATATTTTATTTTTGCTAGTTTAAGTTTTGAAACATTCTGGCATTTCGCAATACTGACAATGCGGTATCTACAGTTAAAGAATGCAAATGCAGTAGTACATATTTGATGAAACCTCTCATCTCGTTTGTTTTTCATATCAAATTAAGGAGCAATTACCCAAAAAAAAAATTCTGTTTGATTAACACTTGGTTGAAAGGCTGCATATGGTTCTTTAGCTGTTTACTACATATACACAGTGTGCTTGGATTCCTGGCATTTTCTACATATATTGCTGATCCTTGGCACTTGGGGTGTGTAACAACCAATCCCCCTCTCATGGTTATTTTGTTTATCATCCATTTGCTGATCTATGCACTGAACTGAAGTTACAGATAGATTCAGTCTTCAGATGCAGAATACCAGAGCTGATTAAATTGCAGGCCATAATTCATTGCAGTCCTTATGTTTGCCATAGCACTTCCTTTCAAAGTCACTTGGAGACAAGTGGGCTCATCTCTCCATGATCCCCACCCATTTTTTTGTGTGGTTCTAAAAATGTAGCTCTATTGTAGTTTTGCCATAGCAACCCTGCTTTGCCCAGTTGATCCGTGATTAACCTTTGGTTAATATTTTGCCAAGTCAAACTTTAATGTTTAATATTTTGGCTGTTCATCTGCAGAGGGCCTGAAGAACTATCCCAAGCAAACTGGATTTTCATGGAACATGTGACAGACCGTGCCATCGTCGACCTAAGTTTGACTCCAATGGCGGAGCCTGTGCACGGCATGGACGATCTCGACCATCTCATCACCCACGAACTCTCAGAGAGCGGGCTGTTAGTGCCTGGAACATGTGACAGACCGCATTGGCGCCAACCTAAGTTTGACTACTCCAAGAGTTATGATTGATGGGAAATCGCCATGAGATCATTACAAGTTATTCTTTTTCTTTCCCATATCTTGTTTCGCTGTCTGGAACATTCTGGTGATCGTATATCGATGAAACCTTCGGTTACCTGAGAGAGTGTGAGTTGGCTTCGGTAGCAGTTCAACCCTGTATTATTAACTTAACCTACAATGACATGCTGTGGTTGTTTTTTGTGCTGCTGGAACAGTCTCTGCTGATCTTAGACTGATGAAATATTCAGATATCTTTTTTATGATCATGTTTGACTTGAGTTGCCTGTCATCATAAGTAGTATCATATCCAAGAGAGGTGTAGCGTCAGAGCACCACAATAGCAGGTACAAACATGACAAGGACAGGAAAAGGTTGATGTATATATAAGCTTCTGAACCATCAGGACACTTGCACATGCCAAAGATTACAGTGGGGTAGACACCCTTTGGGACAGTAAACTACTCCTTCTGTCCCAAAATATAAGAACATTTTTAACACTACGCTAGTGTCAAAAACGTTCTTATATTATGGGACGGAGGGAGTAAAACTAAAAATCTATATTTTTTTCCTTTTCTTTCCCTTTGACAGTGAAATCCAACTAAATATCTGCTTTCGAACTTAAACTAAAACTCTGTTTTTTTTTTGCCTTTTCCTTCCTTTTGACAGTGAAATCAAACTAAATTTCTGTTTTTTTTTCTTTTCTTTCTTTTGTACTGAATGAGTAGGCGTAGCAAGCGAGCGCCGCGATGATGTGTCGCCGCCTTGTGAGCTTCGATTGGCTGCTGATGACATGCTAGGAGGGCCCAAACACTTCATACTTGCAAACGGGGCAGGTCTGTTTCACCAACAGTTAGTCACATGTCAGCAACTGCACTTTTGCACAAAGCCATGACTTTTCTCTAACCTTCGGCAAAAGGTGAAAAAAGAAGCAATTTTTAACTCTCACCCTGTTGATCTTGAGCCAGCTGCTAATGCAACTTGCATGGTAATTATGTTTGCAGGGCAAGGTTATGATGTTGTCCCGGTTTCTGAAAGCTGACAGGCACACAGTACAAGTGCTGCATCCATTGGTTGAAAAAACAGAGAGATCCATCAGTGACAAAGAGAGATTTACTGCCAAGAGATTAACTAATTTCCAGTAATACACTAGTGACTAATTATCATCAGTAAGGGTTTCATATTTGATCGAGAAGGTTCTGGACTCACTCATCATGGTTTGTCTTCCTTGAGAAGAACCCTGATCCTGACCTGTACTTCCATGGCACCAAGTATGACAGGAGCTCATCTGATAAACCTCTGCTCTCATTTCCCACTGATTCCACTAGTTCCTGCCCTTGCTGGATTTTTTTTTGCAGAAAAAGGGGACTGGATTAAGCAAACAAATTTTCTGACAAAACAACCAACCGCGGCGTGCTATTTATTGACAAAGAAATCCCGCGTTCCAAACGGGGCCTTTACAGGTAACAGAAAAAGAAACTGTGGGACATTCATTGAAGACAAACCTCATATGTCATGTTGTCTGGATCAACATCGTCGTTGGTGTCGTCGTTGTCATCATCATCCTGCCTAGCAGCCTGCGAACCGGTCTCGGAATTTTTAGTTTGATGCAAGCTGCAGATAACTAGCTTAACAAGCAAGCAACTGCAAATATCAGTTTGTATAATAACTCACCTCCTCTTCGTCGCCACGGTCATCGTCATCATCGGTGTCTGACGGGGAAGGCACACAGCTTATATCTGAATTTAACCCACACAGAACACCAATATATCAGACGATGATCAGCAAACACCATGTGCCTTGGCTGAACTGAATCAAAAGCATCGCGTACCGTCTTGTTCGTTGTCATTGGGAGGCGTGTCCACATCCAGATCCTCCATCTCCTGCAGCATCCTGGCGTATTTGAGGTCGGCCGCGATCTGTTCATCTGAAGTTCCTGAGGTTTCTGCTGCTGTGCCTCTGCTGCTCTCTCCATGACAGCAATGCATGCTCCAAGATGCACCAGGGGCCCCTGTGCCGAAGGATTGGTGCAGGCCCTCCTAAGAAAACAAATCAGAACTGTTACTTTTGAGAAAAAAAGGTTTCAGTTGACCACAGAATTTTTCTTGACAAGTGCAGATGCTAATATGAAGCGTACCTGGTGTTGAAGAACATCACCGATCACATACTCGAGGAAGTCATCGTGGTTCGCATCGTCGCCGGCGGTGCTGCTGTAGTGCACGGTGATCCTCCGGAAGGCGCCAGGCGGCCCGACGGTGGCCATGGCCGCCGGCGTCAAGCAGCAACCACCGGTTAGTTACCTACAACAACCTCCAGTGTTAGTTGGGATCAAAGATAGTTTCTGATTATGATAAATAAAAAAGATAGTTTCTGATTAAGAAGCAGGTTCATTCCAACCTCCTTGATGGAGCATGACAATTCTGCTTCCCAAAAAAGGGAAGAAAAAGAATTCTCTGTCTCTTTCTTTACAACAAGCAAAAGAAGTAGCAGTAATAATTTCTGAGGAGGATTTTTTGTTTGGAAGATCGACGAAGGCGCAGAGCGGAATCGAAGCGGGGAGCTCCGTTGCGATGAAGAGGAGAAAAGGGGGGAAGGATGAAGAATCATGAACAGGAGGATTGGTTGGAAGAGATGCTTACTTTTTCTCCGTTTCTTCAGAGCCTGATGATGATCTCCCTTTCCTGCTCTTCTCTTCTCTTCTCCTCTTCTCCCAGCTGAGCTCTCACCTTCTCAAGGTTGGATGGTTGGGTGCTTTGTTAATGAGGGGGTGGTTGGTTGGTTAGCTCCCTCCAAAGTGCTTACTTATATATATACGCGGACCGCCCGCTCTCGCCGTCTCTGTTTTTTCTAGAAAAAAGAGCTGTGGAGGAGGCCCCGCCGGTATACAAATTTATGAACAAATTATAAATATATGCGAAGGGAAATGTACAAAATGTGTAGAGGGAGAAAGAGACCAGGCCTAGAGATAATCCTCCTGTCCATGTTCACTGCATGCCCCAACTGAACTAACTGTTGATGAGCTTTCATCTGAGATTTTATGATCTGCCCTTTATTTTCTTCCTCCTTCATCCCTTTTCATTTTTTTACCTGTACATATGGAAACCGCAACTTTTTTTATAAATATGTGCACTAGGAATTCCTGATATTTCCCATCAGTGAAAAAACTAATTATTGATTAAGTATTAGGTCAGAAAGAGATCTGACTTAGGCCTGAAGATATCCTGTCCCTGTCCTTCAGAGGTGGCAAGCAAAAGGTTCACTGCATGCTCCAACTGAACTAAATTATAGTGTTCAACACAGGATTGTCTTGTTAACCAGCTGTTATGTGTGATAATTGCGCTTAGGGTCATGCCGGTTCCAGTTGTGAACAGCTGCATGGTCACAACTGGCTTGGCCTGACCTCACGTCGGTGACTTGGCACGGCTGCGTCATCAGGCGGGTCGTCGACGTCGCTGTTGGTTGCAGCGCCGGCGTCGACCCCAAAGTCTCCTCCCCTGACCGTAATGATCATCATCCACCACATGTTGCTTGATTTTGAGGCTTTATTATTTGTTTAGTTTAGCGGTAGTTGATGGCTCCTGTGGTTGTTAACTAGACGCGTCACATGGGGCTGAATTCAGACAGAGATTTTATGCTCTTGGGATCATAATAAAAACCGCCTTTAGCTTGCTTGGAATTGCAAAATATTACTGGCAATAATGCAGACAGCCCTCTGAATCTAGGAGCATGTTCATGGACCTGCATCTAACAGCATATTTTATCCTCTGATATGAGACAGTATAGAACAACACCGTAATATACGGTCCCTAATTAGTACATGATTAGTTAGCTCCATCCAGGTCATGTTCGAACACACTTGGTTAAGAAGTTTGCTATGTTCAATGCTGATCTGCCACTGGGTGCTACAAGTGTGTGAAGAATCTTGACAGGTTCAAACCAGACACTGGCATGATTATCAACACACAGGATTAGGTAGCTATCCCTTTCGCGGCCCCTCCCTCGCCCAATCAGCGCCGGTCTTATGTGGCTAAGAGCACCGACCACGCAACCGATCTCGACATCTCGCGTCAGAGAAATCTTTGCGTGACAGATTTTCTGAGTAGTGTTGATCTCAAGTGTCGACACCGGAAGATTGGGTGCCAAGAAAAAGGGCCAAGGACTTGGGGCTCATGGTCAACAGTTAAGTAATGGTGATGAGTGTTGGAGGATGCCAGTATGATTCAGCTTTGCTCCTAATACAAGTGGAAGGACGCAATATGTATGAGATCATAGCTCACTGCTGATGTGTATATCCTACTATTATATGGAGCATGAGGATGTCAAGGTTACTGAGCTAGCTTTGTTCCTAGTTCAAGCTGAGGGAAGCAAGATCTATGAGATCATGGCTAATGCCTGATGTATATACTACTATTATGTGGACACTGAGGATGTCAAGCTGATTCAGCTTTGTCCCTAATTCAAGTTTTTTTTAGTGGGTTTACAAATTCAAATTGAGAGAAGCAAGATCTCTGGGATCATAGCTGATAGGTGATGCATATGGCCTACTATTATAAATGTGGACAGTGGGATGTCATTCTCCTCTCATAAAACAAGGGGCATCCAAGTCTCCTCCTTATCTCCTTCTCCCTCATTTTTTCATAAACACAGTCTATCTGATCTGGACCTGGTTTCAAAATGGCAAGTGAGCAGACAGCATTATCCCAGCATATGTAGAGGAAGAAGAGAACTTCTCTTCCACCCCGCCAAAAAGAAAAAGAAAAAAAAAACCCGACAGAACTTCTCTTGGTGGCACAAGCAAAAATTAAAAGCAAAAACCTACGGTAGGGAGGTGCGTTTGTGGTGTGTCGGATCCCGCGAGCGCGACGTGTCGCATCGGGCGCCTTGCGATTCGCTTGGTCGATTCCTACGTGGTGTGGAAATGACCTGAATGGAATTTCTTCTTCTTTCCGGTCACTTTTGCTTGCCTATCTGAATCCTCAGCATTGACTGGTGTGTGCTGCTGGTTCTGGACTGTGTGTCATCCTGTCTATGTACAGTCAGTTCATTTTCAGTTGCTTATCATTTAGGCCTTGTTTTCAGGTGTCGATCTCGCCATTTTGAGGATGAAATGAAATGCACCTTTCTTGGGATGAACTTATCTTTGTTTGCGATCTTCCTGGTGGTCCAGATTCATCCATCGGCTCGTCTGCTTTCTTCTTCCTCTCGCTCCTTGTTGTCTCGGCCGTCGTTTTCGCCGGATCAGGTGCACCATGTGACATTATCGGCCACAGTGAACGCCTCCTAGCCAAACCATGCCGCCCACGCCTAGATCTCGACATCCCGTGTCGATCTCGACGTCGAGCAAATCTCCGTGGCCGTCTCATGAGAAGATTGCTTTGGTGCCCAGAAAAGGCCAAAGACTCGAGGTCTAGGGTCAGCCAACATCAGTGTCATCTCTTCAGTGTTTTTCTTCTTCTTTTGAAATGGTCATATCTTCAGCAGAGGTCATTAAAATGCGGGTCCCTCACACCGGCCATTTTGAAAAGACGCAACCAAATAATCCGATCATGACCCTTTTCTGGTAACAAAGGAAAAGAAAAAGATACACTTTTGGTAGTTTAGTTTCTAGGTGTGAAAATGACCTGAATGGAAGTTATTCACATGTCTTGTCTGAATCCTCAGCACTGAAGCAACAGTGTGCGTCTGGAGCATCCTATCTGAACATACCTCTCTGCAGATTATAGAACCCATTCCTCATCAACCAAAATTACGTGCGCAGTTCAGTATGCAGCGCGTTGCGTCGAGTGCCGTACGATCCCCCAGTCACTTTTGCTTGTCTGAACTGTGAAAATGACCTTGGATGAAATTTGTTCCCCCAGTCACTTGTGCCTGTCTGAAGTCTGAACCCTCAGCATTGACCGGGCACACTCAGTTTTAACTGTTGGAAGATGCAATGTACCTTTCTTGGCTTGCATCTCTGCCTGGTGGTCTTGTTTCTTCTTGCTCTTGCTCTTGTCTCTGCCGTTGTTTTCGCGTGGTTTCCATGTCCGGATCAGCTCCTTGTGGCTGAGAAAGATCACCGGCCATCCCAGATCTCGACATCCTGCGTCGATCCCGACGCATTGTGGCCGTCTCATGAGAATGAGAAGATTGGTCGGGTGCCAAGAAAAGGCCGAATAATTGGGGTCCAGGGTCAACCAACCGAGTGATGGAGGGCACCCAAGCTGGTTCATTCAGCTCACTGTGGCGTGTCCCTAGTTCATTCAGGTTGACAGGGACAAGACGTTGCAGCGCTACTATTTCGTGTCCGTTGGTGGAGATAATTACCATTTGTAGCTGTGTACACCCATAATTAGGCAGGGCTCCTGCCAATCACCTAGAGATAATAGGCCACGGGGACAGTTTCTCCTCAACTTTTTCGATATATCTGCCTGTTTCGAAGCTGGTTTTAGCTTTAACTTGGCTCTGTTTTTCAGGACATGAGATGGGAACTTTCTCGGCTTGATCTATAACATGGCTCTTTTCTCTGTTCTTCAGGAGATTGAACACCGTGCTTCCAGTTCTGGACCGTGCCCTGCCTGTGCACAATCAAGTTTATGATCTTCTTTTTTTGAGGTACAGTCTGGTTTATGTTCAGTTATTCATCATCCAGTCTTCTCAGGAGGCGTCGATTTAACAACCATTCGAGGATGAAAAGTACCTTCCTAGGGGATGCATCCCTGCAATCTGCCACGCTAGATCCAGCGGACCGTCTTGCATACCATGCGCGACCAGGAACCGGCCACGCTAGATCTTGACATCTCGACGTCGAGAAGATCGTCGTGGCCGTCTTTTGGGAAGATTGCGTGCCCAGTTGCAGGGAAGAGGCCAAAGACTTGGGGTCAAGCAACTGCGGAGTGGAGGACGCCAGGCTGATTCAGCCCATTGTGTTGTTAATTCAGGTTGACGGGGACAAGAAGGCTTTGCAGTACCTTTTTTGTGTTGGTTGGTGGGGGTAATTACACGCCCTGATTAGGCCTCCTTAACTTTTTGTCTGCCTGGTTGGACATGGTTTTAGCTTATAGCTTGGCTTAGCTCTGCTCTTGAGGACATGAGGTGGTAACTTACTCAGGTTAATCTGTGTAGCTCACTTATCAAGATTACTGTGCATTGGAAAAGTGATGTCCCATTCAGATAGATAGATTACTATAGCTCACTTATCTATCTGAATCCTCAGCATTGAGCCATTGACCGGTGTGTGTCTGCTCCTGCTTCTGGACTGTTCTCTGTACAGTCAGTTCATTTCCAGTTGCTTATCATCATCATGCCATGCCGGCCTTATTTTCAGGTGTCGATTTCACCACTGCGAGGATGAAATGAAATGCACATTTCTTGGGATGCGTCTCCGTCCGCGATTCGCCTGGTGGTCACTCCAGATTCATCCGGCATGCAGCTCGTCTTCTTTCTTCTTCCTCTCGGCGCTCCGCCGTCGTTTTCGCGTCGTCCCCGTGTCCCGATCAGGTGTACCGTCTCCCAATTGGCTCCAGTGAATTCCCCATGTGTGCGTGTGTGTGGCTAAGAAAGATCGCCGTCCACGCTGGGTCTGGACGTCTTGAGCAAAATCTTTGTGGCCAAAGACTCTTGGGTCCAGGGCCAACCGATCGAGCTGATTGGATTGATTCAGCTCATTGTGGTGTGTCCCTAATTCATTAATTAATTTTGACAGGAACAAAACGTTGGACTAGTGTAGGAGTACTGTTTTGTGTCAGGTTTTGGAGATAACTAGTGGTTGTGTCATGTGGCCACAGCAAGGCAGTGCTCCTGCCCAGTCACCTGGAGAAAACAGTCCACCCCACAGAGACAGTCCTTAACTTTCTGAATGTTTTGCCTGTTTTGAGCTGGTTTTAGGTTAGCTTGGCTCTGTTTTACAGGACATGAGATGGCAACTTTCTCAGGTTGATCTATCTATCTGTGTCTCAGATTTCGAATGGCTGCTGTTTGCTCTCTTCTCCTCCCAGCAGTGTAAATTCTAGGGGTAATCCCAGTATTACCATCTTTTTTCTAGCAACAAAGGAACATAGATATGCATATGCTTATAATTCTAGCGGCGCGAGCATAAGTACAGTAATTGAATTAGCAACTGTGAAAATGACCCTGAATGGAAGCGTTTTTGGCATGTCTTGTCTCAAGATATCTTTCTGCCAAAAACGCTTCCATTCGCTAACTCTTCTTCTGTCACTTTTTGACTGTCTATCTGAATCCTCAACTTTAATCTTACCAGCGTGCTCCTGGTTCTGGACTCAGTGGGTATTCCTCACGGTTTCCTCCCACACTTGGTGCTCGAGGTTGAGGTTGAGTGCGTTAGAAAAACAAAAAAAAAACAATTGCGAGAGCTTTATCAAAAGTGCACAAAAACAATTACCAATGCGTGGCTAAGAAAGATCACCGGCTACGATACTAGATATCGACGTGGAGCAAACCTTTTCGGCCGGCCGTCTTTGGAGAAGATTGCGTGCCACGAAAGAGGGCCAAAGACTTGGGGTCAAATCAACCCACCGAGCAATGGATGACGCCAAGCTGATTCAGCCCATTGCGTTCTTAATTAATTCAGGCTGACAGGGACAACGCACGGCCATCTTCTCCTTAACTTCCTATTTTAGCTTAACTTGGTTCTGGTTTTAGATGCCAAGTGGATGGCATTATCCCGGCGTGGTTGTACATAAATCGATTAAGTTGAGGCAACAGCTTCTATGTTTGATGTATGCTGACTCAGATTATTGACTTGTTCTTCAGGTTCAGGAGTCTCCCTCCAGCTACTCCAACCCAGTTCCAGTCTGGTCTCAGGAGTCCAATCCAGGGAAAACGAGCGCCTGCTTGGCATCTCTTCAATGGTCATCAAACACAGGGCCCTCCCTCGCGCCGGCCATTTTGCAACTTAAAAGGTGCCAACAAGTAATCCTATTGCAATTCTTCTTTTTAACCCTAGTGGGACTTTTAGAGGTATCGTCGTCGTCACTCAGCGGAGCAGGTCGCATCGAGTGTCTTATGATTCGACACTTCGATTCCTAACTGTGAAAACGACCTGAATGGGAAGAATTGTCCTCCACAATTAATCATTTGCCTATCTATCTACCTGAATCCTCAACTTTGACCAGCGTGCTCCTGACAGTGCCCTCTACCGTTATGAGTATATCTTCCTTACTGTTCCCGTGCTAGTTCATGGGCATGGTAGTACAAATAGATAACAGAGGTTGAGGTTGAGTGCGTTGGGGAAGAAAGACACGGTTGACAGAGTTATAGTAGCAAGTGCACAGGAATTACCCATGCGTTGCGTGGCTAAGAAGGGAAAGATCACCGGCCAAATCTTTGTGGCCGGTCTTCTGAGAAGATTGCGCGCCATGCGCGAATGAGGACAAAGAGTTGGGGTCAAGTCAAGCAACCGAGCAATGGAGGACGTCAAGCTGATTCATTACAATGTCTTCTTAATTCAGGTTGACGGGGACAACACATTACACCTTTTTTTGGTTAGTTGGTTAATTACCGTCTGTGCGTCCATATTAAATTACACGCCCTGATTAGTTAGGCTGGGCTCCTGTGCATCTACCTAGGGCGAAAATATCGACGGAGATGATGGCTTCTTCTCCTTCTCCTTGCCTTTCTATCTGCATGTTTGGACAAGGATTTAGCTGCTCTGTTTTTCAGGACATGAGATGGTAACTTCCTCATCGAGTGTACTTCGGAAAATAAACCCCTAATTGCAAAAACGGCCTGAATGGAAGAAAGTGTCATGCACAATTTCACATGTATCTGAATCCTCAGCATTGACGGGCGTCCTTATGTAGTGTCCTGTCTGAACATACGTTCACATCTTGGGCAGACAGAGACGGCTTTCAATATCTAGACTGATGTACACAGGTGAATGCACGTAAATGTTACTGCTGTACTTACTACGAGCCTCTTCCACGCGGGTTTCAGATGCCATGCATGACAAAAACAAGTTACTACTATCAAGTTTTCCTTTTATGGATAACCGGTGGATTTATCAAGTTATTATTTAGCTGTATGTGACAAAGCAAAGCAGGCACCATGGCCGCTCAAGCCTGAAGGTGAAGTAAACCAAAGCCCGCCCCGACATTTTGGTGGAGATAAACGGCCCAAGTGTTGGATAATGAGCAACTAACTCTTCCTGAGGGCCAAAGGCCATTACATATACATGAGTGTCAAAGTGCAGAAAACCCCTTATACAATGAAGATATACTGAAAAGGGACTATACACATCTAACACCCCCCTCAAACTCATGGTGGATCAACAACACTGAGTTTGGAGGGGAAAAAGCCGTGCTGCGCTCGAGTCTGTGCCTTGGTGAAGAAGTCCGCCAACTGTAACTCAGAGGGCACATAGTGAAGAGCAAGAGTCTGATCCTGCACAGCTGCACGCACAAAGTGGGCATCCACACCGATGTGCTTGGTGAGCTCATGCTTCACCGGATCACGCGCAATACTGATAGCGCCAGTACTGTCTGACAGTAAGGGATTCGAGGTAGTAGCAGACACACCAAAATCCTCAAGTAACCACCGCAGCCAGATCACCTCAGCCGTCAACATCGTCATGGCTCGCAACTCAGCCTCTGTACTCGAGCGAGAAACGGCAGTCTGTTTCTTTGTCTTCCAGGCAATAAGAGAGCCACCAAGAAAGACACAATAAGCAGACAGCGAGCGTCGATCAGAGGGATCACTAGCCTAGGTAGCATCAGAGTAGGCCTGGAGCTCAAGAGAGCTGGAGCGGGGAAAGAAAAGACGCTGAGAGATCGTGCCACGAAGATATCGTAGAACACGGAGGAGATGACTATAGTGGACAGATTTGGGGGCTGAAACAAATTGACTCAGGATGTGGACAGGATAGGAGATGTCAGGACGCGTAACAGCAAGATAGACAAGACTGCCAACAAGATGACGGTAGTGAGTGGGATTAGGAAGAGGGTCACATCGGTGGCAGGAAGCTGAACGTTGAGCTCCATGGGAGTCACAACCGTGCGCTCATCACCGAGAGCAGTGCGAGCAAGAAGATCCTGAATATATTTTTCTTGGGAGATGTAGAAGCCATCAGAGGTCGAGGAGATCTCAATCCCAAGAAAGTAGCGAAGTGGACCAAGATCAGTCATGAGAAACTGGTCGCGAAGGCGAGCCTTAACAAAGGCAATGTAATCAGTGTCGTCACCACTGATGATCATGTCATCAACATAGAGAAGGAGAAGAGTCCGACCACGAGGAGACGTGTGAACAAACAACGCGGGGTCATGGTCACTGGGCAAGAAACCAGCAGCGGTCACCACAGAGGCGAAGCGCTCAAACCAGGCGCGAGGGGCCTGTTTGAGACCATATAGGGAGCGGCGAAGTCTACAGACCGTACCATCAGGAGCATAGTACCCCTGTGGTGGCTGCATATAAACCTCCTCACGCAACTCGCCATTGAGAAAAGCGTTCTGAACATAAGTTGAGAGATAGACCACTGACGAACAGAAGCCACAGCAAGAAGAGTGCGGACAGTGGTCATGTGGGCTACAGGAGCGAATGTCTCATCATAATCGCGCCCCTGCTCCTGCTGAAAGCCACGGGCCACAAGACGAGCTTTATAGCGCTCAAGAGAACCATCGGAGCGAGTCTTAAGCTTGTAGACCCACTTGCAGGTGATGGGACGGACACCAGACGGGAGGGGAACCAGATCCCATGTGCCAGAGCGCTCAAGGGCAGCAAGCTCCTCGGCCATCGCAAGTTGCCATTCAGGCTGAGTCATGGCAGTGCGATAGGAAGTGGGCTCAGTCAAAACAGAGAGACCGTACCGATCAGGGGAGTAGCGATCAGGCGAAGGGCGAGGCCGAGCACAGAGGTTATGAACCGATGGAGGCGTGAGAGGAGGTGCACCAGAGGTGGAAGGCTCGTCAGAGGAGACATCCTCAGTACGAGAGCGTCGAGTATAGTGGAGAGGAAACGGGGAGAGAGGGCGACGGACTGGAGAGGATGGGGGAGAGGTGGAGGAGGAGGAGGGAGAAGACGGGGTCGGTGGTGAATGAGAAGGAATGAGAGGTGCCGGAGGAAGAGGTGACACATGAGGCACATAGCAGGGTGTATCGGGAAGGAGAAGGAAAGAAAGGTCGTCCACAGAGAAACTCGAGGAAGAAGAACGTGGGTAATAAGAACGAGACTCGTCAAAAGTCACATCACGCGAGATACGCAAGCGACGACCCACCGGATCCCAACATCGATAGCCCTTGTTCTCAACACTGTAGCCAAGGAAAACACACTCAACCGACTGAGCAGTCAGTTTGGTGCGTTCTCGGGGGGCAAGAAGGACATAGCAGACGCATCCAAACATACGAAGAGCCGAGTAGTCAGGAGAGCGACCAGTGAGACACTCCATAGGAATGCCACCCTGCAGAGCAGTCGATGGCTGAATGTTGATGAGAGAGGTGGATGCGGAAACAACCTCAGCCCAAAAATGGGGTGGAAGGGAAGCAGCAATCATCAGCGCACGAGCCGTCTCAAGCAAATGACGATGCTTTCGCTCGGCAACGCCATTTTGAGCATGAGCACCCGGACAGGAGAACTGAGCAAGAGTACCCTGTTCCGCGAGAAAACCACGCAACAGCTGAGAGATATACTCTCTAGCGGAGTCAGCACGAAAGGTACGAATATGCGCGGCAAACTGGGTGTGAACCATGGCAGCAAAACGTTTGTATATAGGAAGAACCTCGCTACGAGATTTCATGAAGTAGAGCCAAGTGTAGCGAGAGAAATCATCAATAAACAAAACATAGTAGCGATGACCGCCTTTCGAATCAAAAGGAGCAGGACCCCAGACATCAGAATGAACTAAGTCAAAAGGACGCTGAGATACAGACGCACTAGTAGGATAAGGTAACTGAGTCTGTTTGCCAAGTCTGCAGCCATTACAATGTAAGGAGACATCTCCAGATACAAACCCTGAGAGGCCCTGACAAACTAAGGAAGACAAGCGAGAGCCACAGATGTGACCAAGTCGATGATGCCACTGCTGGAAGGACGCAGACGAAGAGACAGCAAGATCATGAGAGCTGGCAGAAATGGTGGCAGCGGAAGGAACACAAAGCCAGTCAACCTCCCAAAGGCCCTCTGACTCACGGCGCCGGGGGCCAGCACCAACCAAAGCCTTGGTGCGACGATCCTGAATGGAGCAAGAGTCAGTATCAAGAATGACACGACAACCAGAATCAGTAAGTTTGGGCAGCGGAAAAGAGATTCATGGTAAGGCGAGGAACATGCGAGACACTCGGAACAGAAAAAATGGAGTGGAAAGGATACCACGACTAGCAACAGGAAGAGATGTGCCATCGGCAGTAAGAACATTAACAGGCGAATCAAGAGGTCGGAGAGAAGACAACGCAGAAGAATCAGAAGACATATGAAAAGAGGCTCTAGAATCCAGAACCCACGAAGATGTACCTGACTGTGTAGATTCCTGCGATGATGAGGAGGACGCAGTCACAGCAGCAACAGAGCCAGTCGACGAGGAGCCTGAGGAAGCAAGAAGACGCTTGAGGCGAACAATGTCCTGGTCAGTGAGTGACGGAGTCAAGGAAGACACAGGAGGCCCGCTGGAGGAGGAGCGCCTCTGGTCTCGCTTCTTCTGGCGACAATCAGACTCTGGGTGACCTTGCTGGGAGCAGTAACCACAGACGGTGTCACGGCGCGACGTGCCCTTCTCAGCATAAGGAGGACGGCTCACCCCCCTGAAGGAGTAGGCAGGAGCGGCGGAGCAGTGAGGCGAGCAGGTGGCATAGGAGCTTGGGCGGCCAACACTGATGGAGCCACAGTGAACCCAGCTGAGCGAAGACGGATCTCTTCAGCACGAAGCTCAGCAAGCACCTCCGAGATAGGAACACGTCCACGAGCAAGCAGGTGAGCACGTCGGGGCTCGAACTCAGAGCGGAGACGAGATAAGAACTCGTGAACCCGCTGAAACTCCAAATCGGACCGTGTAGTCTGACAGCAACGACAAGTTCCACAAACGACTGTCCGAAGAGAGTCCAGCTGACGCCAGATGGCAGAGCACTGGGAATAGAACTCATCAACAGAGGAATCACCTTGCTGGAGTGCATGCTCCTGACGCACCACAGAGAGGTAGAGAGCATCACCAGAGGGCTGATAACGCTGACAGAGATACGACCACATCGCTGCAACTGTGCCAAGTCCCATGAACTCCGAGGCAAACTGAGGGAGGACACTGGCAGTAAGAACAGCAGCAGCCCGAGCATCATCATTGCACCACTGAGTGTAAGCAGACAGATCATCCTGGTAGATAGAGAGAGCATCTGAGTAGGCATGTACCTGCTGATCATAAGCGTCAACTGCAGCATCATCAAGAGTCTTGGCCGCATCCCGATCAGCCTGAGAAGCATCATCAGCGAGTACCGGCGGTACCGGCGGCACAGGAGCCACCGGAGCAACAGGGCAGGGCGGACAGGGTACTTCGCCAGAGAGAACGCCCCACAGCAGGAGACCGCGCATATGGATACACATGAAACCCACAAACTCAGCATAGTTGGTGCCATCAAAGACCACCGAGCAGCGAGGAACAGCCACATAGCCCGAAGATGACATACTGAGATATCCTCCTTGTTCTCCTTTTTTTTGGTCAACAGCTGCTAGAGGCCCGATATGGATCGGTCAGAACTGCTTACGAGGAGAGACCGAGCGGGAGAATCGACCAGGCGAAGCCTGATCTGGATCGGGAGCCAGCAGTGGTCGACAACACCCGATCTAGATCGGGATCGGGAAACGGCAGCGCCCGCAGCCGGCCGGAGCGATGGCCGGAGCGGAAGAGGAGGGGCCGGCCAGCCGCTCGAGGGGCCGCTCGAGGGAGGAGCGAGTGGAGCCGGCCGAGAGAAGATCGGCAGCTGGAGCAGCAGATCCGGGCGGGGATGGAGCGGGAGCGGCCCAGACGAGAGGGAGCCGGTGGCGTTGACCTCGTGGAGTCGGAGCCCAGCTGTGATAGCCCGGAGAAGCACGAGCACGAGCACGGCTAGCGACGAGCAGAGACGAGCAGAGCCAACCGGAACAGAGCCGGGGATGGCTGGAGACGAGAAAAATCAGGAGCAGAGGACGCACGGAGTTGCATCGTGCGGGAGAGAGGCTAACCTAGCATCGGATACCATGTTGGATAATGAGCAACTAACTCTTCCTGAGGGCCAAAGGCCATTACATATATATGAGTGTCAAAGTGCAGAAAACCCCTTATACAATGGGGATATACTGAAAAGGGACTATACACATCTAACACCAAGCACCGTTGTTCGCACCACCGCTGTCCGCTGTCCGCTGAATCGGAGATAATGGCTTCTTGTCCTCCTTAACTTTCTGTCTGCCTAGGTGGACATGGTTTTAGCTTAGCTCTGTTATTCAGGACATGAGGTGGTAATTTTCTTAGGTTGATCCATGTAGTCAGCTCACTCATCAAGAGTACTTACTATGCTTCAGGAAATAAATTCCTAATTGCAGAAATGATCTGAATGGAAGGAGGTGTTGTTCACAATTTCACATGTTTCTGAATCCTCGGCATTGACTAGTCACCGGTGTCCTTGTGGAGTGTCCTGCCTGAACATACGTTCACACCTTGGGCAGAGAGCGACGCCACAGCTTTCGATATCTAGACTGATGTACTACACAACACATAAAGGTGAGACCCTTCTCTTTTTTGCGGGGTTCGTAGAGGTGAGACTCAATCTGTAGTTTCTCAATGTTCAGTTAGTTATCACTTATCACACATAACATTATCCCAGTGCATATAGAGGAGGAACAAGACTTCTGTTAGTGGAACAGAAATAATAATCCTGAAGTAGGAGATGCATCTGAAGCAAGTCGGAGCTCGCGAGCGGAGCGTGTCGCATCGAGTGCCTTAGGATTCGACTAGTTCGATTCCTATATATGTATGTAACGTGAAAATGACCTGAATGGAACTTGTTCCTCATGGAGTCACGAGTCACTTTTGCCTACCTGAATCCTCAGCATTGAGCCACTGACCAGTTTGTGTTCCTGCTTCTGGACTGTTCTCTGTTATAGTCAGTCCATTTTCTGTTGCTTATCATGATGCATGCCAGCCTTATTTTCAGGTGTCGATTTTCACCACTTCGAGGATGAAATGAAATGCACAATTCTTGGGATGCGTCTCTGCCTGCGATTCGCCTGGCGCTCACTCCAGATTCACCCAGCATGCAGCTCGTCTTCTTTCTTTCTTCTTCTTCTCGGTGCTCTGCCATCGTTTTCGGGTCGTCCTCGCGTCCGGATCAGGTGTATCTCCCAACTGGCTCCAGTGAACTCCCCATGTGCGTGTGTGGCTAAGAAAGAAAGATCACCGTCCACGCTAGGTCTCGACGTCTTGAGCAAAATCTCATGGGTGCCAGCAAAAGGCCAAAGACTCTGGGTCCAGGTGCCAACCAACCGAGTGACGGAGGACCCCAAGCTGATTGGATTCATTCAGCTCATTGTGTCCCTAATAATCAATTAATTTTGACAGGAACAAAACGTTGTGCTACTGTAGTAGTACTGTTTTGTGTCAGGTTTTGGAGATAACTACCTTTTGTGTCATCTGTCCATAACTAGGCAGTGCTCCTGCCCACTCACCTGGAGGAAACAGTCAATTGTTTGCCTATTTTGAGCTGGTTTTAGGTAAACTTGGCTCTGTTTTACAGGACGTGAGATGGTAACTTCTCAGGTTGATCTATCTATCTATGTCTCAGATCTCGAATTTGAGACGCTATCAGTGATCATAAGATCCTAGTTGCTGTATGTATGACTTAATGGAACGAGGTGTTCTTCACTGCCCTGTCTGAACTCATCACTCTCAACAGTTGACCAGGGTCCTTCCATAGTGTCCTCTCTGAACATGCCTTCACACGGTAGGCAGACAGCGATGCCGATGCAACGGGCTTTTGATGTCTAGACTGACGCGCGCTGCACATCAGGTTCAGGTAGAATATGCATGCAAAGCTAGATTCTCATGTTTGCTCTGTTCTGCTAAATTCTGGGGGGGTAATTCCAATATCATGATATTTTTTTTCTAGCAACAAAGGTACAGAGATACGCGTAATTCTAGCGGCGCGAGCACAACTAGTAGAGTAATAATACCACACCCGCAAAAAAGAAAAGAAAAAAGTATAGTAATAATTCGAGAACCATAAATAAATAGGGAAACACGCCTGTGTATTACCGTCCGTCACCACTCAGCGCTTGTGAGTGCGGCAGCTCACATCTATCGACTGTCTTGTGCTTTTCAATGGTTAATTGAATTACTAGTTTTTCTCTAAAAAATTTGAATTAGTAGTAACTGTGAAAATGACCTGAATGGAAGCGTTTTATCTGAAGATATCTTTCTGCAGATTATAGAACCCACTCCCCATCAGCCCAAGTTACATGTGCAGTTGAGTATACGGCTCAAGCATAGGTAATGGCTGATGTATGTGTGTGGCCTACTACCATATGGACAGTGAGATGCCATTCTCTCACATGTAAAGCCAAGATCTTCAAAGTCTGGATCTGGCTCTAACTGAGCTCTTGTAGATGACAAGTAAGTAGATTGCGTTTTCTTTTTTGCGGGAAAGTAGATTGCATTATCCTAGCTTCTAAATGCATTTCCCTGCTTGAGGATGTGGATTTAGTATCTTGCTTGTTTCACTAGCTGCTCTTCTTCAGTCAGCTGAATCCTCAACTTTAATTTTACCAGCGTGCTCCTGGTTCTGGACTCAGTGGACAGTATCTGAACATATATTCCTCACGGTTCCCACACTTGGTGCTCGAGGTTGAGGTTTTTTTTTTTTTTTGAGTGCGTTAGAGAAACAAGAAACAATTGCCAGAGCTTTAGCAAAGTGCACAAAAAATACCCATGCAAGGCTAAGAAAGATCACCGGCCACGCTAGATATCGACGTCGAGCAAATCTTCGCGGCCGGCCTTCTTTGGGAAGATTGCGTGCCACGGAAGAGGCCAAGGACTTGGGGTCAACCAACCAACTTACAATGGAGGATGCCAAGCTGACTCAGCTCACTGTGCTCTTACTAATTCAGGCTGACAGGGACAACACATTCTACTTTTTTTGTTTTGTTTTAGTTGGTGGGGATAGATAATTACCGTCCGTCCATCCGTGATTAGATTACACGCCCTGATTAGTCCGGGCCCCTGTCCAGCTACGTACGTACCCAGGGGAAACAACAAGTTGACGGAGATAATGATAGAGCCTCCTTCTCGTTGACTTACGAAAATTACTTTCATGACTGCAAAAACGTCTTACATTTATGAACGGAGGTAGCTAGTACACTTATTAGCAAGGTAGCCGAATGCAGCAAAGCTGCAGCAGCAGGCGCACATAACGTGGCGACAGTGAGACTCAGTCTCTAGTTTCTCAAACTTCAGTTAGTTATCACACGTAACATACTCAACATTATCGGACCCCAGTATATAACTATATACTCCCTCCGTTCCGAGAGAGGCGTTTTGGAGGCCGAGCTCCACGAAGGCCTTGTTGAAAAATTCAAATTCAAATTCATACAGTCGGAGCCCGTCCGCGAGCGCGACGTGTCGCATCGAGTGCCTTGCGATCCGATGGCTCGATTCCATCGAGTGCCTTTGCGTATCTATCGATTCGCCTGGTGGTCACACCAGATTCATCCAGCATGCAGCTCGCCTTCTTTCTTCTTCATCTCGATCTTGTACTGTTTCCGCCGCCGTTTTTCGCGTCGTCTTTCATTCATTCATTCATTCAGGTTGACATACTGTTTTGTGTCAGTTGGTGGAGATAATTACCATTTGTTGTAGTAGCTTTGTACATACATCCATAAGGGCATCTTCAGCCACGCCCCCAACAGGCCCTCCTCAGGCGATTTTGCCACGCCGGCGCCAAAAAAAAGCCCCAGTCGCGCCCCAAGAAGCCCGTTTTTCGCCGGCTCGGGCCAAAACTGGTGTCGGCAGACCCAGGCCGAACCCGGCGCCCTGGGGGGCGATTGGGGAGCCGGCACAAGCGAAAAAAGTGCGTGGGCCCGCCCTAGAGGCGACCCGAGGGCCTTTTCCCGCCGTTTCTTGACACTTTTCCCTCGCATCTCTCCCGCTCGCTCGCCTTCCTCCCGCCATTCTCTTCCTTTCTCCCGCCAAACCGCCTCCCGCTCGCCGCGAAGAAGCACGCCATGCCGCCGAAGAAGTACGCCATGCCGCGCGCGGCGGCAACCGCGACTAGCGTCGTGGCCCAGCCGAAGCAGAGGAAGCCGAGGGCGCCGCCATCGAAGCCACCGGGCCTGTTGAACGCTGAGTGGAGGGTGGAAGTTCAGCGGCGCGAAGCAGTCACCGCCGACAGGCGGAACAGGGCCATAGCCAAGAAGGCCCGCGACAACGCGGCGCGCGCGGCGGCGTCTTCCTCATCGGTCGACCAGGCGGGGATGAATCCACCCGTCGTCAGCCACGCCCAGTACGCGCCCTGGGGACAGCAAGGCGCCGGATCTCCATGGGGTTCATCGTCGCCCGGCTACGCCGACGGCGACGCGCATGGTGGGTTCAACCCAAACGTGACCTTCCCTCATGGTCACCCCGCTACGCGCACGCCCTCGCCCGCCTTCGTTGGCGTGCAGTACCCTCCATACAACTACTCGCCGCCTGCCGCCTACGCGTCCACACCGGCGCCCCATCTCTACCGTGGACCGCTACCCTTCTTGCACCTCGGCGACGCCGACGACACGGGAGCCGACATGGACGACATCATCGCGGCAGGATCGACCGCGGCCGCCGCGTCTCCCAGGTTCGCCACCCAGGACGAGGTAGTGGACCTCAGCGGCGACATGGAGGCCGAGCTCGGCTACGTCTATGACGACGACGCGCAGGAACCCGAGGAGGAGGAGGAGGAGGACCAGGAGGAGGAGGAGCCGGCTCCTGTTCCGACGAAGGGGCACCGGAAGAAGAAGAAGCGGGCGGCTAGGTCAGGCGAGCCGCACATCAAGTGGACGTCCAAGGAGGAGGAGTGCCTCGCCGAAGCATGGAAAGTCGTCTGCCTCGACCCGACCACCGGCACGAACTAGAGCTTGGAGACGTACTGGGACCGCATCAAGGCCGAGTTCGACGAGCGGAAGCTCGTCGACCCCTACTTCAAAGGCGTCTACATGCAGCGCGGCTCCAAGGCGATGGCGAACCATTGGGGGCGTGTCCAGTTGGCGTGCAACAAATGGCATGGAATCGTCGAGGAGGTCGCGGCTCGCCCGGAGAGCGGCGCCAGCGTTGAGGATCAGGTACGCACGCCGTTCGCCCGCATATCTTCGTCCCCTACGCCCGCCGCCCGCCAGCTGTTCGTCCCTTCGCGCAGTTGCTACGTATGTTCGCTATGTATCGGGGCGACAACCAAGACGTCGACTTCAAGCACCTCCACGTCTACAAACGCATTGACAAGTGCGAGAAGTGGGCGGAAGTCCGACGTGCCCTCGACAAGGCCAATGAGACATACAAGCCGGACGCGGCGACTCCGGACGCGTCAGAGGGGCGGCCGGACGGCAACAAATTGGCAAAGAAGGGGAAATGCGCCGACGCGGCAACCGCGCGATTGCAGGAGTCCATCGAGCATTGCCTCGCCGACGCCCAGGCCCGGGCCGTCCTACGCGAAGAGAAGACCGAGGCGCGGTGGTCGTCGCTAATGAAGACCAACGCCATCAAGCTCGACCTGCTCCGGACGAACGTCGCCGCGAAGAAGAGGAACACCGACATGGCTTTTCTGATGGGCGGGGCGGACATGCTCCAGAGCAACGACGAGAAGCTCAAGGCGTGGTACCTGGCGCAGCGAGGCCTCATCCTGAACGAGCTGCCGACGGCAACGCCGACGACGCCCACGACCACACGGACGCCAAGCCCGAACGACGCCTCTACATCGCCGCCCAGCAGTGCCGAAGCCGCGCCGACGCAACCCATCACCGAAGCAGCTCCGACCCCGACGAGCCCGCGCACGCCGACTCCGCCAACGCCTGGAGCCGACACCGCCGAATGAATCGTTGCGCATGCGATCGCCGGATTCTGTTTTTTGTAACACCAGACTACGTCCGATCGCCGGATTTGCGGCGTCTTTTGAGAGCGAGAACGACCAAGTTTAAATTTTTCACATCCTGGGACCGGCGCGTAGGGGCGTGACTGGGAGCTAGGTCGCCCCCAAGGGCCGAACTAGCGCCGGCACGCCTACAGGCCGCTCTATTTAGGCGCCCTGGGGGACCGAACGGCTGGAGATGCCCTAACTAGGCAGGGCTCCTGCCAAGTTAGTCACCTAGAGAAAATAGACAACGGACGGAGAAAGCTTCTTCCCCTTAGCTTCCTGATGATGATGATGATGGTATATATCTGCCTGTTCGGAACTTGTCTCTGTTTTCAGATGCCGAGTGGATGGCATTATCCTGGCGTGGTTGTACATGAATCAAGTTGAGGACATGGGATGCCAGCTTCTATGTTTGATATGTGCTGACTCAGGTTTGACATACTCTTCACGAGTCTCCCGCAACCGCAAGCTACTTTAATCCTGCCTGGTCTCAGGAGATACTGCTGTCCAATCCACGGAGAACGCGCACCTGGTTGGCATCACTTCAAAGTTCATCCAACACAGGGATCTCCATCGCACCGGCCATTTGCAATAAGTGCCAAAAAATAATCACATTGCAACTTAAAAAAAAAAATCCTTTTGCGACTTGATCTAACAAAGAAACAGAGACACACTTAATTGTTAATTCTAGTGGCGTAAGCACAAGTAATAATTCCGGAACCAGAAGTAGGGAAACACACTTTTGTGTCACCCGTCAGCACTCGATCGACTGTCTTATGCTTTCACAGGTTAAATTCCCAACTGTTACATGTCTTATCTGAATCCTCAGCACTGAAGAGTGTGCTTCTCGAGCATCCAATCTCAACACATCTTTTGGCAGATTATAGAACCCATTCCCACATCATCCCAACTTACATGTGCAGTTCGATCGGTATACAGCTCAAGCATAGGTAACAGTGACATGTCATTCTTTCATATACTAAAACATATCCTGGCCTTGTACCAAGCCCTTCTGAGTGGCAGGTTAGTAGATAACAGTATCCCAGTATATACAGAGGCAAAATAGAACAAGCAAAATACTGCTAAAAACATATCCTGAAGCAGGGAGATGCACTTGGAGGTATCGTCGGAGCAGGTCGCACATCGAGTGTCTTAAGATTCGACATATCGATTCCTAACTGTGAAAACGACCTGAATGGGAGGAATTGTTCTCCACGGTCATTTGCCTATCTATCTACCTGAATCCTCAACTTTGACCAGCGTGCTCCTGGTGATGGACTCAGTGGACAGTGCTCTGTACCGTTCTGAATATATATCTTCCGTACCGTTCCCGCGCTAGTTCTTGGGCATGGTAGTACAAATAGATAACTGAGGTTGAGGTTGAGTGCGTGGCTAAGAGCATGTCTAACAAAGCCCTTAAAATGGTCAAATCCTCAAAATAACCGCCAGTTTGAGAGTTGAGCAGAAAAAAAGACGCAAATCAGCACCCTCAAAAAAAATTTCAGGCCGAACCCTCAACTTCGAGTCCAAACTGCACTAGTGAGGGTTTGGGCCAATTTTCCAGGCCGAACCCTCACTCGGTCAACGTCTGCGCGGGAGAGAAATTTCCCTCACCTTCCTCCCTCCTCCTCCACCCAACCTCGACCCGCCGGTGCCGGCATCGCCGATTCGGCCGCCACCGCCGCCCCGCCTCGTCGCCGTCGCCACCGCCCCCCGCCGCCATACCGCGCCTTGTTTTGGCCGCCGCCTCGTTTTGAGGGTTTGAAGGCCGGAGTGCAGATCAGTGCCCTCAAATCAACCCTCAAAACAAAATATTCTGTTTTGAGGGTTGGTTTGAGGGCACTGATCTACGCTAGCGATTTTCGGCCTTCAAAACGACAGTTTCTCAACCCTCAAACTGGTTCTGTTAGACATGCTCTAAGAAGGGAAAGATCACTGGCCAAAATCTGTGTAGCCGTCTTCTGATAAGATTACGCGCTGCGCGCGAAAGAGGCAAAGACTTGGGGTCAAGTCAACGAACCGAGCAATGGAGGACGCCAAGATGATTCATTACACTGTCTTCTTAATTAATTAAGGTTGACAGGGACAAGACCGTTGTACTACTTTTTTTTGTGTGTGTTAGTTGGTGGGGATAGGTAATTACCGTCTGTGCGTCCATGATTAAATTACACGCCCTGATTAGGCCGGGCTCCTGTGCATCTACCTAGGGGGGAAATATGGGCGGAGATGATGGCTTCTTCTCCTTCTCCTTGGCTTTCTACCTGCCTGTTCGGACAAGGTTTTAGCTGCTCTGTTTTCCAGGACATGAGATGGCAACTTCCTCAGGTTGATCTATGTAGCTCACCCGTCGAGTGTTCTTCAGAAAATAAACCCCTGATTGCAAAGATGGCCTGAATGGAATTAAGTGTCATGCACAGTTTCACATGTGCCTGAATCCTCGGCATTGACGGGCGTCCTTGTGTAGTGTCTTGTCTGAAGAACGTACTTTCACATCTTGGGCAGAGAGCGACGCGACGGCTCTCGATATCTAGGGCCAGTTCTTTTAGCCTAATGATTCTCCAGAATCGTGATTCTGGGAAACTGCCCGGAGAATCATCTGCCCACAGAATCGTTTGCCCAGTTCTTTCCTGTGATTCTAACCTGTGATTGTTGTATGAGTTGTGTGCTGAAATGTCTGTAACGCCCCTAGACCGAAGTGTGTGATATATTGGTAACACTTGGTTATTTTGAACACGAAAACGAGTTGCAAATCTCATAAAGCATATAATATTACAATATAAAGCAAGTTGCAAAATCATAAATTGCTTAGTATTACAATTTGGGACTGAAGTTGGAAATATTATATAGTGCTAAATATTACAAGTTAAAAGCGAATTGCAAACTACAAATAGATGGACGCTCTCAAGGTACAAGACTGACAACAATAGCCTCACGTGTAGCATTCATGGTACCATCATCTTCAGGTGGTAAAGCGTTGGCACCTGTAAACGGTTGTGCAGGTTGCACGTACGCATCATTGTCAAACTTGTCAAAATGCTCATCACGTAATTTGCTATCACGAATGTAGTTGTGAAGACACATGCACGCAGTCATGATCATCTTTTGGGTCTCCGGTTTGTACCGTGGTATGCCTTGGAGAATACGCCATTTCATCTTGAGAACACCAAATGTTCTTTCGACAACATTCCTACATCGGACAAAGTGGTGCCTCCAGGGGCCCGGTTATTTGCTCGCACCTCCTCTACGCACACATCCATATAAATAGAATGAGCCGCACTATCCCAAATCGCTTTTGGATACTTCACTTTCTCCATCTACAACATCAATATGTGAACGTTTAAATGTAAACTATATTTTTACTAAGCAGCAGTCATTTCATACCACTACAAAATTCATACAGTAGCAATCATTCATGCAATTTTTCATTGCTATAAACAGAGTTCGAACAGTAGCAATCAATCATACAAATTTCGTACTAACCAAATAACCATACAAATCGAAAACAGCATAAGCAAACAAGTAGCCGTATAAATTTTTTGATTCATACAAACAGAGTTGAACTAATATGTAACAGAGATATGACAGAGAGAAGGGGAGAAAGGATGAGATAGAGAGGAGCTCACCAACACCGGCGAAGTGGGCTCGGTCGACGCCGGCGCCTCCTGCTGCAGGGCGGTTGGGTCGGGGCAGGGAAGCCGGTTCGCCTCCTGCTGCCGGCGCCGAGGGGTCGGGGGTGGCTGTGGACTGGACGGGGATGCCCTGTAAAGGACCGCCGGCGGCGGAGCTGACGATTTCGGGGCGGGGAATCCGGCTGGCGGCGCCAACCCTAGGTCGAACGGGGATGGGGATGAGCGACGGGGACAAGCGACTGGGGGGAATCGACGAGTACTTTGGGCTGGGCCTCTGTCGGTCGGCTGGCCCGAGTGGCATATTGGGGGTAATTTCTACATCCAATAGGGGTGATTGCTAAAACTGAATCGTTTTGCTTTGCGGGAATCGCCAGAATCATCAAGTTTGCTCGATTCTGAAATACACTGCCAATTGTGGGTGATTCTAGACGATTCCTGGAGAAGCAATGAGTTCTTTTGCGATTGTGATTTTCCAGGCAGTGATTCTTCAGAATCGAGTCGAAAGAACTGGCCCCTACACCGGTGTACACAGGTGAATGCACGTAAAGGTTACTGCCGTACTTACTACGAGCCTCTTCCACGCGGGTTTCAGATGCCATGCATGACAAAAACAAGTTACTACTATCAAGTTTTCCTTTTATGGATAACCGGTGGATTTATCAAGTTACTATTTAGCTGTATGTGACAAAGCAAAGCAGGCACCATGGCCGCTCAAGCCTGAAGGTGAAGTAAACCAAAGCCCGCACTAGTGGAAAAACAGGCTTTCCGTCCAGCCCATAAGTCGCGAAGCTGTAGGAACCGCGACTAATGGGACCTTTAGTCGCGGTTCTGGAGGTGAACCGCGACCAAAGGCCTGGGCCCTGGGCGCTCGGTGGCCAGCTGGTGCACGTGAGGGGCTTTAGTCGCGGCTGGCCAGGCCAACCGCGACTAAAGGCCTTCGGGCACCTTTAGTCGCGGTTGGCCTGGCCAACCGCGACTAAAGCCCCTCCCCTATATATACCCATCCAGCAGCCAACACTTAGCCATTTGGAGCCATTCTCTTCACAAGTGGGTGTAGGTTTGCTTTTGGTTCCTCTTATGCACATAAGGTGTTTGATGAAATGCCCCAAGAGCATGAAACAAACATGACATGAAGTGTT
>LR880972.1:38973308-38986299 GCA_904067115.1 Aegilops sharonensis | reverse complement strand
AAGGGTACACCACTAGGGCCGAGGCCGAATCTAGATACGCCCGCTATCTAGCGGGAGAGGGGAGGGAGCGTTGGAGGAACCGGATGAAGACGAGTTTCATCGTGATGATGCTCATCGTGATGACCGCAGCTCTCTTCTATGTGATGGTAGTTTAGATGATCGATATCGACTTGTAATGTGAAGACAAACTCGCTACTCGCGGTCTCGAGACTTGTAATATAATGTTCTATCTTTGTTCGGTCTTTTCAATTCGGAGACTAATATGACGAATTGTATTCGGAGACTAATATGATGAATTGTATTCAAAGACTAATCTTCTATTGTATTTGATGAATCTATTGTTGATGTGTGCTGTCTATATTTTGTCAAATTATACATTTTGTAACCTGTGCAAAAAACAGAAAATAAAAAAATAAAAAAACCCTAATATTCATACTAATGGCGCATCACATGACAGTGCGCCATTAGTATGACAGTGCATACTAATGGCGCATCACTGGGTAGTGCGCCATTAGTATGCTGCGGTTACTAATGGCGCATCCAGAGGTGGTGCGCCATTAGTATGCCAAAGCACCTGGGTATACATGCCCCCTGGGAGGCATACTAATGGCGCACCCTCATGGCGCACCAGGTGGTGCGCCATTAGTATACCAGATACTAATGGCGCACCAGGTGGTGCGCCATTAGTAAAAATTACTAATGGCGTGCTGTTAATGGCGCACCACAGATGCGCCATTAATGGCCAAATTAGGTGCGCCATTAGTAGTGGTTTTTCTAGTAGTGCACTATCTGGATTGGGTCCCACACCGGTCTGGCACACTCCTAGTGAGCACCGCACGCTGCAAGGGCCGTCACCTCCATCTTCCCTCGGTCCAACCCCATAGCAGGACTGATGCACCGACCTTGCCAGGCCTCTCTGCCATCAACGCCACAATGACGCCAGACAGCTTCCTCCTCATGTGTGAGTCCATCTCCAATATGTGCCCATCGCCAAACCTCCGCGGCGCCATGCCGCCGGGATCCGTTGTTAGCCTTGCGGTAGATGTAACACCGCTCCTCCTCTTGTCCCCTCCAGCCAGCACGTGCTCCAAAATGATGCCCCCAAGAGGGACAACGGCATCGAAGGTGCCATCATCGTCCAATCTGGTAGGCCCAGATTTAGGGTTTCCCCCGGAGCATCACAAGTGGGCGCCATGACCTACAACAACGATGCCTCAAGAAGGGAACGACGTCATAGACGCCGCCATCGTCCGCCATGACCGTAGTCGACGCAATTTTCACCGGAAATCACGGCCCCCGATCTCGCAGCTGACTGAAACCGAACGGAGCTTCGCCATGAAGACCAAAGCCGCCGTCGGCACGCCGCCAAGGAGCCTCCAGCCGCCCCTCGCCGGTCCTCCACGCGCCACCGGTTGCCACGCCGGGGCGGATCTGGACGGGACGCCAGATCCGCGGCTTCCGTCGCCCATCTTCAGGCATAGACTCCACCGAGGGGAAGAGCACCATGTCGGCCATGGATCTGGCCGCCGCCGCATAGGCAAGGGATGCCGCCCTACCTGCTGCTCGCGGATCCAACACCGGAGTCACCCCTGTCGCCTCTGGGTGATCCCGCAACCCCCGCCGTGTCCGGCCCTCCACGCGCAGGACGAGGCACCGCAACACCGCGGCCGGACCTGCCCGCGCGCCGCCGCGTCCCAGATGAACGCGACGCCGCCGCCCGAGGACGCCCGCCCGTGCTTAGCCCTCATGAGAGGAGGAGATGGGGCCCCACCGCCGCCAGCACCTACCGGGCTTTGCCCGGCGGCGAGGGGAGAAGAGGGGCGGGGGGACCTGAGGCGGCCGCGGCTAGGGTTGCCCCCTCGGTCGCTCGCGGGGGGAGCGACGCGAGAGGGTTAGTTTAGTCTGATCCCTTTTAAACGTTTCTAAGGAGTGGGTTTTTGAGGAAACGCTTTCTAGTGGTGCAGTTCGCTCGAATGAGCCTTCCTGAGAGAACGCTCGTTCGTGTCAAGATCCTCTTGTAGGGAACAACATCCCCTATTAGGGCTCTACATGTATTTTCCGTGCAAAATTGTCCTCAAAAGTAAGGTTTGAGAGACATTCGAGTAATTAACCAAGTAGGTGTTCTTTTGCATGGAGATTCAAGCCAAGGAGAAAGAAAGTCAATGCCAGGAATCGTGCCCGGTCAAGATAAGTACACTGCTCTCTGCATGTCAACTTTGTAACATGCACGGCGCAGATCTCGAGATGCAACTTGATTCGCACTTCATGCATGTCAACTGCTTGTGATAGCTAGCTACAAGTACTGTATGATCTATGGGTGTGACTATATATATGTAACTCTGCCTTCCCCTACTTACTAGTAGTTCGTACGCAGTGCACACCGGCTAACGGGCTAAGTCGATTTTCACTTGGCAGCTTTTCGTGTCTGCGCCTTTCTTCTTCTCTAATGGCTTCAGCAGGCTCAGCCGGCCTCCCTCTCCAGGCGGCCGCCGTCGCCGCCATGCTCGCCATGCTTGTCCTGCCTTCGTCGGGCCGCTGTCCGTCGCTGGGGCCGGCACCGCCGCCGCCAGCACAGGGGGCGCCGCCACCGGCACCGATATCATTACCACCATCGCCGGCGCCGGCGCCGGCACCGGCGGTATCGTGCGGGGCCTGTGCTCAATCGTTCGGGAGCTCGACCTGCAGATCGTTGTGCATGGCCTCCGCCAACGAGAAATGCCCTTGCCTACTGGTTCAACCTCGCCTCTGCCACGACTGCACGACCGCCGTCGACGAGTGCACGGCCAACTGCACCGGCGACGGCTGTGACTGCGGCGCCGCCGCATGCGCCACCACTTGTGCCTTATTTGTGAAATGTATAGAGTGCCCGGAAAACCAAAGTAAGATGTGCCGGATCACCTGCACGGCCGAGTGCATGCGCGGGTGCAATGGGCCGTAGCTTCTTCCGGTCGGCCGGGGCCGTGCATGTGTTGCATGGTCAGATGTGTATCCATGTGTATCCTTGTATGAACTACCACGGAATGCTTAATGCTTAGCAATGAACTGCTAAATACTCCCTCCGTTCCTAAATAATTGTCTTTCTAGCCATCTCAAATGGACTACAACATACGGATGTATGTAGACATATTTTAGAGTGTAGATTCACTCATTTTGCTCCGTATATAGTCACTTATTGAAATCTCTAGAAAGACAATTATTTAAAAACGGAGGGAGTAAGTATTTAAGTTTGAACAAGTTCGCAGTTGAAATACTAACAATTCTTGACTTAGTGAAAACACGCTGCTGCAAAAAGATGATACTGTAACTAGTGGCGCGTGCAAAAAAGCCTATCACTGATAACCACATGTACTAATGACGAGCTCTTTGTCTCGCACGCCACTAGTAGCAATTTCGAAAATTGAAAAACCATATGCACGTCTCATTTTTACAGAAAATGATCTTTTACACAAATGTCTTTCATCGAAAAATGATGGCAACACATGAATATGAAAAAAAAAATCGTCAACATCACCAGGCTGGCAGCGGTGTACCGTTTGACGTAGTCATTGCTGGCCTTGGCGTAGTCATTTGAGGAGGGGAGCCGTGTGCTCTTGATTCCGAACGGTAATGTTGCTGACTGGAGTCACATGGATTTCCAAGGAAGCCCTCTTCGACCAGATCCCGCACCGCCTCGTGTGGATCCCATGACATGCATCGGGAATGGGAAGGGTAGGGGGTGAAGCTATGGCATGCGTCGAGGCAGGAGTGCGTGCGACGCCAAACGACCCTAGACCCCTCCTCCAACGCATGTGATCGATCACATCCACAACCACCCTCCATACGGTCGAGCTCCATAGCTCCTCCCACGTGCACGACCAAGCTCATGGTATGTGCCGCCGCCAGTCCTTGTTGCACGTGCCACCGCAGGGAATGGGGGGAAGGTTTCAGTGAGTGGGGAGAGGAGAAGGAATAGAGATTGGTGTGGCCCTAGATAGTGTCGGCGACCGGACCAGCGGTAGTGTGCGGGAGTGAAAGAGAAAAAAGGAAGAGGACCAGTGATTGGTGTCGGGAGAAAGTAATAGAGGAACAAAGGCCATCAATTCGTCTGTCAACCTATATAGGCATCATACAATAATCCGAGAGGAGAATTTCCATCGGGTCCAACCATGTGAATTTTTGTTGTTGTTTCTATGGCAACTATTTCATGCATCAAATGCTATGGGAAACTTCCTTTTTTCCTTTTGTGCAGCCAAACACGGCCTTCTATTACAAATTCATGTGTTCTTGGCAACTAAAGGATACATTATGGCATGTTGTCCCAATCCTTTTCGATTCGTGTGTTTTTAGAATCCTACTACCAAAGATACTCCAAGTGAATTGTCAAATTCATGCGTTTTTCCTTTGAAAGTTATACCAAATGAAGTCTTCCTCCGTTTTCATTCAGCTCCATTAATTTGAATGAAACATATGCATAATGTCGACATAGGAATATTTCTACTATATGATTTCCCACACTTATCCTTAAATATATTTTCCGCGCAAAGTTTTCTTCAGACGTAAGGTTTCAAAAATAAGGTGAGAGACATTGATTGAAGTAATCAATTAAGTAGGTGTTCTTCTCCATGGAGATCCAAGCTAAACAGGGAGTCCATGCGATGAATCGTGCCCGGTCAAGATAAGTAGCACTGCTCTATCAGCATGTCAACTTTGTAACATGCACGGCGCAGATCTCGAAATACAAATACGCACTCATCAATCTCTGCGTATATGTCAACTTGTAATAGATCTCAACACGCAACTTGATTCATTTTACTCCTACGTAGATATAAATATAGATATGTGTAGACATGTAGTCCTAGTAGTAAGTATGATTTCGGGCTGTGCCTATAAATAACCTTTGCCTTGCCTTGTCCTATTTCACACGCACCTCAGTGTAAGTAAGTCAGATCTTCACATTTCTATCCCTCTTTTTTCCAATTAATGGCTTCAGCAGGTTCAGCCAGCCTCGCTCTCAAGGCGGCCGCCGTCGCCGCCGTTCTCACCATGCTGCTCGTACCTTCATCCGGCCGCTGTCCGTCGCTGGGGCCGGCCCCACCGCCGCCGGCACAGGCGCCACCACCGCTCGCACCGACACCACCGCGGCCGGCACAGCCGCCGCCACCGCTCGCAACGACACCACCAGCGGCACCGCCGGCTCCGGCGCCGTGGAACCCACCATGCTCTCAGTCCCGGCGCCAGCAGTGCTACTCGGATACGTATCCGGCTTGCTATTCGGCGTGCACAACCTCCAACCCGTGCACCGAATGCGAATTGCTTGGTGCTCTCTGCAGCAACTGCAGGATCGCCAAGAAAGACAAGTGCATGGCCGACTGCGCCGGCGGCGGCTGTGACTGCGACGACGCCGCCGCCATCGCGTGCCGCACCGACTGCGGAGTGAATTATGGCCGCTGCCACAGCTGCACGACCGCCAAGACCGACAAGTGCAACGCCAACTGCACCAGCGGTAGCAGCTGTGACTGCCACGGTGCCGCCAAGAGTGCATGCCGCAACGATTGTGCCGCCGAAACATGTTACTCGTGCGCGCGCGCACAACTGAAGAATTGCGACGCCGTTTGCTCGGCCGAGTGCAACAAGTGTTTTGCGCCGTAGATAGGTTTGTGCTGGCTGGCCGAGGCTATATGCATGTACTGCATGGTCAATTGTGTATGCTTGTGTAAGCACAATAATGCTAGACCTATTAAGAATCTAGTACAAAGGATTACTTAACATTTCAAACTAATTCTCTCTTCCCTCCGAATATAACTGCGGTGGGCCTCCTCATCCCCTTATTACTAGTCACAATCCTTCACATCGGTTTGTATGTAAAATTTTAAGTAACCTTTGTAGATGTAGCATTACTCGTGTATGCATGTATGAGATGCTTTAGTACCTTTACTATAGTACTAGTAATACACATTTTTAATCTTCAATAAATTTGCAGTTGAAGTAATTCGTTCGTGGCTTCCTTTGGGCCGGCTCTTGACTGCACGAGGGCGGCGTCTGGTGGCCTGAAAAAATGTACAACCCCCCACCCCCGCGGCTTAGGCTGGTCATAATAAAGTAGTAACATATGTGTGGTATAATGCAAGCCTTCATTTATTTAAATGTACTCATTTTGTCTTTGGGTTGCGTTATGTTATGATAACATACTATATTACCATAAACATCTCTCTTCTCATAAAATACTTTTCACAACAGCAAAATTGCCTTGGGGTGTGTTATATTACTAACTAAGTTACTCCAGTATGACCAGCCTTAGGGGCCTGGGGCTGCATTATCTGACAGCCATCGACGACGCCCTTAGCATCTACTGTATGTGGCTGGCAAAAACATCCGATCACCTTCCTTGTTTGCAATCGATTTGTCGGTCTCTCACAACGCTACGACTATCTTCAGAGCTTCTTCCCTCGCGATCATGGATGAGGCCTCGGCCATCTTAGTGCAGGGCCAATGGTTAAATAGCGTGAGCATCCCTATGCTAACATCGGATCTAATGGCTGTCGTCCGCCCCTAAGTGCTCACCAAGCGCATTGTAAAGGACGGTTTGACGAACAACTCTTGGGTCTACGATCTTCGTGGCTGCATTTCTGTCACCGCAATTATACAATTTCTCGATCTTCCGCCCATGATCACGGTTGTTTCCCTGGCTCCCGGTAGAGACTCCAGGTCCTGGAAGCTGACTCCTCGGCCATGCACCCCACCAAGTCGACGTACGAGGCCACTTTTGTTGGGTGACTGTGGCTGGGATCACCTGGTCTATAAACCGTGAGAGCCAATGAAATCTAGTTCTCTATGACATATGCTGGTCCTCAGATTGTTTGGCTAAACGCAACCTGGCGGACCAACCCCATTGCCCCCTTTTGCACCGACTGCCAATAGCACCGGTGGAGGCAGTGGCTGCGGTGGCGCCGCCGATGCATGCACCATCACGTGTTCCTTACATGGTGAATGTTGGTGGTGCACGGAAAGGCAAGCGAAGAGTTGTCGGATCACCTGCACAGAGAAGTGAAGTGTAGCTCGACGAAGCTGACCTTTTTATATCATAAAGTTAATGAATTATTACCATGAGTTTTACATATGAATGTTTTGTAAATAACATAGGATTGATAAGAGAAATCCCCATTGTCATGAAACTTTATAGTGATCATTAAGTAAAATAGAATATTGCAATAAGTATGATAACATGATGTAGATAGTATATCGTCTTCACCATGTGTTAAAAGGACAACTACTCAACTACCTTTTTATCCTTAGTGGCGACTACACACTACAATTTATTTTCCACTTCCTATCACTGCAGTATATTACTTTTAAGATTGAACCGGACTAACATATACAACTCCCTCTTGGATCATTCATCTAAACATGGCCAATGCAAGACTAATAGATCGGAGAGCATATATGTCTATAAATTATGCAACAAATAACTCATAAGAATCCAACGAAGAATCATATGTAAATCTGATCATAAAGCGATAATTCATCACACCGCTACAAACACCAATGAAAATTAGATCAGATGGATCACAATCATGTAGGGAAGCTCATGTAATCATTGTACTAAGGAACAAGGGAGAGATTGCCATCTAGTTACTGGCTTACTGCTATAGATCCCTAGTCCTAAGATAACTAGTCGCGTTTGATCATGGTGGCAGCAAGATTGATGTAGATGACTACAGTGATAAAGTACCCCTCTGGCAGAGTACCGGAAAGGCCTTCAGATTTGATCACGGCGAAACAAAAGTGTGCAGCGGCGGAAAAAAATCATTGATAATTATTTTTAGGATTTTCGAAGCAATAGAAATCCATGGGCACTGAGAGGCGATGGAAAGTATGTGTATGGGGCCCATGTGGCCACCCTGTGGCTGTGTGGTGGCTGTGGGCCACCCCCTCCCCAACTGGGGCTAGGTCACTTCGGAAGCTTCCCGGTGCAAAACTTTTTTTCTATTCTTTCTCGATTTTTTGAGCTCTGTAAAAATTATTTTCCTGAAAGTCCAAAAACAAGCAGAAAACAACTTGACACTGGGCACTTGATTAATTGGCTAGTCCGGAAAATAATAATAAGTGATGCCAAAGCTATATAAAAACAATAAAACAGTAACATTATAAAAATAAAAAATATAGATACGTCTGGCACGTATCAGCTCTATGAGGACATTTATTATTCCGTGCGTAGGGATAGCGACCATGCGCATACCCCCTGCAGCGCTCGTCGCCTGGCCCACTATTGTGGCTCCGGTTTTCCTTATTTTTTCTTTCTTCTTCCAATTCTTTCTACATTTTCCCCGTGATTTTTTGTTGTCTTTTCCCCTTTTATTTATTTTCAGGTTTGTATGTGTTAATTTTTTACTTTATATTCATGAATATCTTATTAATTCACGAATATTTTTTAAATTTTAGAATATTTTCGAATTCTGGAATATTATCGAATTTATGTATATTTTCATAATTTAGTTTGTATTTGTAATGTTGGAATATTTTTAAATTAGCAAAACAGCCATTTGCCCGTGTTTTAAAATTTTGGAACATTTTAACATTCATGAATATAATTTTTTATAATTTGTAAATTAGTTTTACTTTAAATTTTTAATTCATATTTTTTAACATTTGTGTAAAAATTTAAATTGCTGAACATTGAACATTCATTAAATTCACGATTTTTTAAATCAGTGAATATTTTCTAAAAACATTAAACAATTTTTAAGTTTCAGGCAGTTTGAAGGCCCAAAACATCTTCTAAATGCGTGATGTTTTGTCTGTATACATCATGATCAATTTCTAAATACATGATGAACATTTTTTCATAGAGTATGAGCATTTTTCAATCTGAGTGAATGTTTTGAAAATATGTGATGATTTTTCTTTCGGATACGTGATACTATTTTTTTTTAAATATGAATGAACTTTCTTTAACGCCTGGTGATCATTTTTTTTATATGCGATGAATATTTTATAAGAAAAGTGTTTTGTTTCATTGTCTACAAAAACATACCAATCCAGTGCACATTGATTTTTTATACAACTACACTGAAAATATATATTAGGATGACTCCATTCGACTTTTCCAGCGCAGGCAAATGTTGGTGGTACACAGCCACTGTGGAACAGATCTTAGACCTTTAATCTGTTTACCAATCATTCTTTTCATCAAGCTCTGTGTATCAGCCGGGAAATAAGGGCACAGACAATAGTCAGGAAAGCATGTGCCGGCCCTTCGCTTCCTCTCTAGAGAAGCGCTGACAATTTTGCAGTTGCGGTAGTTGCACGCTGGCTTGTGTTGCTATCGCCGTGCTGCTCATGCGTCTCCACTGAATTATCATGATCTGGCCTTCCTTGCAGTTTGTATTCCATTCCACTGTTTCTCGTCTGGTTGCCGGTTGTCCGCTCGTTTTGGTTACGCTGTTTTCCACTGCCACGGTTTTAGATTCTTCACCTCGTCGAGTCCAGCGGACGCATTTTTTCCCTTCTTCTGAATTTTAAACGCAAATGGAGCTTTTGTCTCACAGCCATTCCTGTCACCAAAGCCCGAATCATCAACAGCATATATGTGTATGCATGCAAGTCGAGATCACAAATCCAGTTGTTATATCAGCAAGATGTGAGTACCAAGTATAGTAACGATGGCCCTTTTGGATGCCAGCATATATTCGTGCATGCCATTTCCATCCATTGATAGGCGTCAGATGGAGCGCCCTCTGCCATCCATCGTGCGGAATAGAACATTGCACTTCATCATCCCAATAGGTGCATAATAGACAGATATAAATGTGTCAAAAGGAGCTGCATCACTTATTCGCTGTACATTTTTGTTGTCGGGATGTGTTTTTAGTCAATGGAAAAATTAGTTACCACATCCGACGCTTTGGCCGAGTGGTTAAGGCGTGTGCCTGCTAAGTACATGGGGTTTCCCCGCGAGAGTTCGAATCTCTATTTCCAGGGACTGCTATTATGCTTATGCTTTGTGAAATTCATATTTCTTTCTTGCTAACCAATAGTTCATTTCCTGATGTCGTTCCGTTTCATTATTCTTACTAGCAAGCATGGCCGTGCGTTGCAACGGGAGAGAGTCGAGGGAACGCCCTGGCAATCAAACACCCTCAGTGCCCGTGCACAGTTGCTGCTGCTATTAAAAATCACCGGCGACCATTTATAAACACCATTTTTCTCCTTATTCTACAAATAAAGTGCTCGTAACTAAACAATAAATTGTCTTATTTCAAATATACAAAATGCATTAGAAAAACAGGATCAAATCCATGAAAACGGGAAGAATCAGATAATTCTGACACTAATCCAAACAAAATAAGGTTAGGGCAATAGCTTGAATATGATAAGATAGACTCGCCAAAAAAAGCGACTTACCTGTTTCAACCAATACTCCTGATGTTTAAGCTCATATTTATCTGGTGAATAACAATGGAACTCTGATGGACAATAATACCAATATACCGCACGTTATTCAACCTGACTTGACATTCTTAGCCTGGTCTAGACATGCTTGACAACTAACAGCGGCAGATTCTTCCATTAAGCCCAATTCCACAAAAGCGCCACCATAATTGGCATGTAATTCAGTATTGCATTATGGATACAAAGGTGTGTAGAAATAGGTGGAACGTCTTAATTTCGTTAGAGGCAATGACTTCGTGTTAAACTAGATGACACCCCGCGCGTTGCTGCGGGAATTATAGCATAAATGTTGGATAATTACACAAATGAAATTATGATAATTTGAATACACTTGTTAACTATGTTGTCTCTTAGATAAATTTAACACATTTCATGAGATTGAGCAATATACAATACAAATACAAATATTTTCCATTTTCCTTTTAGAAATATCAATATTACCAGTCTTTCAGTTGTAAGTGACCAAATATAGTGAGCACGAAATTATTTCTCCATCCAAAACATCTCACAAAAAGAGCAAACAAAAATTCAGCAAATCAAATAGGCATCGGTGATTGGCAGGATCTCTCATCTAACAGTTCAGAGGACAGAGAGTTAGCCCTCCATCTCAACGAAACTGCAATGCAATATTGGCAGGAAATGTCAGTGATGGAAACTAAAAAGGGGATGAGTATTAATACAATCCATGAAAAATAGAATGACATTAAAATATAAATAATATATGCATCTTGATGCTTACAATAGGTAGACGATTAAAAGAGATTACATAGCCTCTGTTTATGATAAGAAAAAAGGACCACAAATGCTACACAAAAGGCATAGTAGAGCCAAGAACAAAGCATGTGAGTTAATGTTCCGGATTGCCTGCCTGAGTTTGGAGGGCGACAAACTCGACGGTGTCCAGGATTGTGAAGCGCTTCTGTTCTAATATTGATTAGCTTTATAGACTTGGATTGCTGGCTGCAGCACACATACATGTTGAGAAGATTTTTAAGGCCTGGGATATAGGTGGTTGGAGCATGTCGAGTTTGCGGGTAGATTGCAGCGTCCATGCAAGTTTAGAACAAAGTTGAGAGGCGAGTCGACCGCTTGGAGGCGGATTGAAGGCTGCGGTGATACGCCAAATCAGGTCGGATTGTACTGTACTGAAAGAATATTCAGACCGATAGCAGGAGCCACATGGTAAAGAGGAGTTTTATGAATGAGGAATCAGGTTGAACTGTACCTTTGCCAATGGAAGATTGGTGTTGATAGGACACTGCAAATGGATGGCAATCGGCAGAGCAACGTGCTGGTCGATCCTAAGCAAGGCAGAGCCCTGCAGCCAAGGAGAAGAGGGCGAATAGGGTGGCACGGGTGACTGGAGCGGCAGAGTCGCTTGCGATGGCGAGAACTGTAGATGTAACATTACAATGAAAGACAGTTAAGTAGTACAATCTTATCAAATGCACATTCATGTGAAGAACTTCCTATCGCCCGAGTGTAAACAGGGTAGCCCAATGTGGTTAAGAAAAAGCCTAGCAATTTTCTATATAAAAAAATGGACCAGACCAGATAGAAACAATCTGATTTTCTAATCATTAAAGTCAGATATACACTCTACATTGGTACGGTGGAGCTGTGATGTTTTTCCGAGAAGGATGGAGTTGTCAGGACTGACACCAATCTATGATCTGAGAAAATTTGTATTGCAATTCCTTATCACCTGCTTTTGTGTGCAAAGTACTGCACGACAAAAGTCTCTGCACGGAAGAATACCAGTTTGAGGCTGCAAGCATAAGTTGGTCCAGAGAGGATGCAACTTCAAGGGCTTCAGATGTGTCCCAGCTAACATGCGCAGGACCAACAGACAACGGGTGTCCACAACAGAGACTTCAAATTCATCCCATCAAGGGAAATTATCTGAGAAAATTTGTAATTTGTGGACCATAATCTGTGGAGACGGCAGGAAGAAAGAAGCTCAACTGCTTATATGGGAGAGAAACTATGTTAGTTACCACTGCATGAGGAGGGAGAACATTCAGTTCAACACCATAAGGCATTTGTATAAGTTGTAATGTGCCAGTAAATTAAGGAAATAAAATCAAACCTTTGAAATTGGGATCCGTGTGCATTATTTCATCATGGGCTATACTATCACATATCTGAAGGGTGTGTTCTGATATATTTATCCAACATTATGCAGGCGTCCTGTTCAATACAATACGTGTTAGCAAGCATGTAGTACAGGACTATAGGCATCATATAGTTATCTTGAATTTCAGAGAGAATGCAAGTATGTTCATAAGAGCAACTTTGTATTGTAAGTAGATGATCGTGTACCATTTGTACGGAAAGAACAACATAGTCAATCCAAAAATTGTAGCACTTGGGAATTATATCAAACCATGGAATAATACTGCCAGCAAACAACGTGCCTGAAAATGAACTGGACTATATATGCCATAACCTCTGATCCTACAAAACAATCATAATAATTCAAACTGAATACTGATTTTTTTACTAATCAAACATGAGAAAGAGAGAGAGATGCAGGATTGTAGCAGTGTACTTGTTCGTACTA
>LR880972.1:38949868-38973267 GCA_904067115.1 Aegilops sharonensis | reverse complement strand
TCAAATTCATCCCATCAAGGGAAATTATCTGAGAAAATTTGTAATTTGTGGACCATAATCTGTGGAGACGGCAGGAAGAAAGAAGCTCAACTGCTTATATGGGAGAGAAACTATGTTAGTTACCACTGCAAGAGGAGGGAGAACATTCAGTTCAACACCATAAGGCATTTGTATAAGTTGTAATGTGCCAGCAAATTAAGGAAATAAAATCAAACCTTTGAAATTGGGATCCGTGTGCATTATTTCATCATGGGCTATACTATCACATATCTGAAGGGTGTATTCTGATATATTTATCCAACATTATGGACTTGCTACCAGAGGAGAAGATTGTGGACAGAAAAGAACTTCCTAGCACAGACAAATCAGAAGTTCCAACCAAGCCAACTAAAATAACCGCAGATCTAAGGATACTGAGAGGGAGAAGAGTCCCAACCTCTAATCCAGGTGATTTTGGAAGAGGACGCCGGCACCCGGCAGCAGACCAGTAGAGCCGACGACGGTGGCGACCATGGGGATCCAGGTTGACAGCAATAACAAATCTCTGGTGGTGGCAGACCTCGAAGGCTTGGCAGGTAGCGGAGTATGTAGAGATCGATAGATGCAATGAGAGAAGAAGAACGGCGCGCTGGGAAGACTAACTTCTTTCCCCACCAGGGCGTGCGTTTCAGTTTTTTTGGCGTGAGTGGAAGTGTGGAACCGAGGAGCCCGGAACATAGAGGGCAATAGCAGAGGAGATCAACCGTGTCGTGGAGAAAATAAATTGAGGAAACCAAGAGTGTCGTGGAGATGATTATTTATTAGGAAAAAAATGAAAAAATGATTTTTTTTTAGTTTAACTTGCTGATGTGGCAGGCTGCTTAGGTCTATATAGGATGATGTGGACAGTGTGCATGGTGAGAGAATAGGAAGTAGTAGGGAGCAACTTCTTAAGAATGGTAGATATGCAGTACACGCGTGGGTTACAACGAGAAAAGAAAACGAAGGTACGAAGCATCTTAACGTCTGAAGACAATGGAACTCAAGTTCATACTATCTAGTACCGAGTAAAAATAGCACTCAAGTTCATATGATCACTTCTTTTGTTAACAAAGGTACGAAGCATCTTCATGTCTGAGGACAATGGAACTCAAGTTCATACTATCTAGTTATACAACCTCTGATGCCTTTTTTTGGCGACACATACCTATGTTATGGAGACAAATTACTGAATTAATTTATTTTAACAAATTACTGAATGAGCAGTGAGTGCAGACTTGTTAATTATATATACGAAAATCATCCACACAATTAAATACATCACTCAACTCAACTCATATTGCACACGGGCATAGAGACATGAGCGTCGACGATGGTGCAGATTGAGGATGGAGGGGCCTGCAAGTCACAAATGGAGAAAAGGGAGGACTAATACTGAATTAAAAAAATATTATACCAAACTTTTGTACTTATTTAACCTTTTATGTCATACTACAATATTAGTGAGTATAGTTTTCATATTTACTTGTATAATTTGTATAATTATCCACATAAAATTAATGTATGTGTTTATGTATATTTTAATATCATGGCAAAGATATGTAAAGTGTAATGTCTAACCAATATCTTTATAGTGGTTTCTAGTATGTTATTATGTAAGCATATTTATGGAACGTTGTGGAGTATAAATTGTACAATTTGCAAATGCAATGCAAGTTATGTTCACTAATAAATGGACAACATGTCCATGGCATTAAAATAGCATTGATTACTAATGAACATGGAAATGTGGCAAATTCAGTTTTGCATCATTTGATTTGTTTATTCGATAAGCTCATCTGATCACTTGGTTTCATCTGGTGTAAACGTGGTCTCCTTTTTGATATAAAAGGTTTTGCACAAAGTTAAACAAAAAAAAATATTTGCCATATTTTACAACACAACTTGCAGAACGTATATCGGAGAGAGACTAGCAGGCCAACTAAGCTCATTTTCGCCTATCTGATTGGTTGTTACCATGTAGTACATGCTATATTGATCTGTGATGTATACTTGATTCTGCAAATATGGAATTGTTTTCCCACATGAACAAATATTTAGGATTCATTTATACTCCATAAATAGTTGATTCTTACTATCTACGTTTATCTGAATATGCTCGCAATCCACCTCATCACAGAGCAACCTCATCAATTATATTATTTCTGTTTCCATATATTTTTAGTTGCATGCGTGCATGCAAGCGGCGAATACAAATCCAGTTGTTATATCAGCAAGATGCGACTACTAAGTATAGTAACGATCACCCTTTTGGCTTTGGCTTTTGCTACTGCATAGAGACAAGAGAGCAAGGGTGCGTCCCATTGTACGTGCAGCTAGTTAGCATATATTCGTGCATGCCAATTTCCATCCATTGATGGGCGTGGGAATGGAGCGCCGCCCTCTGCCATCCATCGTGCGGAACAGAACATCGCACTTCATCGTAATCATTCCACACTTCCACGGTAGCAGACATATAATGTGTCAAAAGGATGTAAATATAAACATGATGAGAAGTATAATTGTCACATTCGACGCTTTGGCCGAGTGGTTAAGGCGTGTGCCTGCTAAGTACATGGGGTTTCCCCGCGAGAGTTCGAATCTCTCAGGCGTCGTGTCGTTTTTGTCACTTTTTTTCTACTCATCTTCAAGTTTATATATATACCAGCAGCTCCATGTGAGGTCCGTGTGGTGTATCTCGAGCCCCATTACTTTAGACTCCGAAGTAAGTAGCTAGGATCAAGAGTAAGAGCCTGTTTGGGACTGCTCTGCTCTTTAAAATTCAGCTCCGCTCCAGAAAACACAAGCCAAACGGGGTAGCTTCACGATATGCCGCTCCACAAAAAAATTAGAATCTGGGGTACAACTCCCAGTTTTTTATGAAGCTCTTCAGGGGGTGCTTCAAAAAACTCTAGAAGCTGGAGTTGGGTGGAAATTACCCACCACTGCCACCAGTAGTGGATACCCCTTCGTTTCTCCCCCCTCGACCAATCAAATAGATCCTTTCCACCAAATTTCTCATTCTTGAAGCTGGAGCTAGATGAAAGCCAAACATTCTCTTTGATAGTGCTACAACTTCAGGATGAATCTGCTCCAAAGTAAATTTAGTGGAGCGAAACTGATTTTGATGAAGCGGAGCGGTCCCAAACAAGCCCTAAGTAGCTAGGATCAAGAGCAGCTGGAGATGGATAGCTCCACTAACTCTAAACTCAAGCCTGTCGTCGGCCAAGAAGAAGCCCAAGAGAAACCAGGCAGAAAGCGAGGAGGATGGATCGCTCTCCCCTTCATAGCTGGTACATATGTGCAGACCTCTCTCTCACACAGACACACATCTTTCTAGACGTATATGTGTGATATGTGTGTGTGTGAGCAGGGAGCATGCAGGGGCTGGGGCTGGCCGTCAACGGGACGACCAGCAACCTGCTGGTGTACCTGCTCAAGGAGTACAACGTGGAGAGCATCGACGCCGCGCAGATCGCCAACGTCGCCCGCGGCTCCCTCAACCTCGTGCCGGTCGCCGGCGCCGTCCTCGCCGACTCCTACCTCGGCTCCTTCCCCGTCATCCTCGCTGGTGCCGTCATCAGCCTCCTGGTCCGACCCCTACCAACTTAATTTGCTGCTCTCTCCAAATAAACCGTCGTCGATCTGCTCTGCTATGGACTTTTGACTTCTATTAGTTCCCTCGCCTTTTTTTTTCCTGACCGAAGTTGCGCTTTCGAGTTACTCCTATAAGATCGTTGATCTAAACTGTCATTTTTACGGAGGGAGTACATGGAATGGAAGCTAGAGAAGTGGGGCAATACAGTACGTGTGACGCTAAATTTTTTTTTAGGATCGCATGTGACGCTAACTACCTAATTTATATTAGATAAAATGGCTTTCTTCTTCTTCTTTTTTTGCGGTGGAGATAAAATCGGTTTGAAGAAATGTCTAATGGAGCCCTTTATTTGAAAAGTTCAAAGTTCAAATTCTTAGGTTTCAAAAAAAATCAGAAAAATACACATACATATGGATGTATACAACTTGTCTGCAAAGTTTCATGGTGAAATTTTTTTTTATGTGAGCTACACAAAAATGACAAAATCACGTATTTCTAGCACATGTACTATTCACTATAAAAGTCCATGATTTTGTTTTTCTGTACAGCTCACATGATAACGCATTTCGTGATGAAATTTCACACGCATCTAATATACATCTACATGTATTTGTGTATTTATTTTCAGTATTTTTAAGCTTAAAAAGTTGATTTCTGAGTGTTTGAAAATTACGGGCTCCATGGAGCCAGAGCCAAAAATACACTCTCTCTTTCTTTTAAAGGGATAATATATAGGTAAAGGATGATGATTTCTTAAATATTTTTGCAGGCACGTTCAAATTAATATGCCTCTTAAGATTATATATCAACCACCTCCTGAAAGAAACACAACACCAAACTACATCCTCAGAAGTTGTCACTTTATTTTTGAAGTTATTATTCAGCCTTCCTTTGAGAGAGATGATACCAACTTTTCAAACGTCAAGACACAGTGGTCCTTCACAAAGCAAAACCGAAATATTAAGGAGCAGCTGTTCAAAGAATTAATGGTCAGAGCCACATCTTATAATGTCTTTTTTCTTTCTTTTTTTCCTTTTTAACCTTCTTAACGGCCATTTGGTTTAAGTAATCCACTGTAGGATTCTCCTCTTAATTTTCCATCAATAAAAGAAACTAGGTGTTTGATGTGCAACGCAATTATTCAAATGGTCATGTCATGTAAGAAGGCCATGTAAATGTAGAGAAAAACATATAGCTATAAGGTCACGCTCTGTCCATCAAAATAACCATATGAATTATGCATGCATGACCACTTCATATTTATGCAACAATAATGATAAATACGAACTCTGGCTCATGATCTCAAATAAAATAAGAAGAGAAAACTCCGTTATCAACTAGCACAATGCATATGATGATCCTTTCATACCCAAAAGCAAATGAATTATTATCGGGAAATTTACATAAGAAAAATCTCCATTGCATGCCATGATACTTTATAGTGATCGATTAATCATTTTTTGTGCAGTGCAAAAAAATTCTAATGCTTATTTAGGTATGACCACAAGAATTATGCACACATGACCACCAAGCATTTATGTTGCGATAATGACAAATACGAACTCTGGCTCATGCTCTCAAATACTTCCTCCGTCCCATATGGGCCGGATGGAGTGAAAGAAAAAGAAAACTTTGTTTCATGCAACTAGCTCGACGCATTCGCTGATCCTTTCATATCCAAAGCGAAAAATATTATGCAGCGCAAAAAACACACACACACACACGAATTGTTAATAGGAACTGTATAGACGGATATTTCTGCAGATAATAGAGATTTGGAAGAGAAATCCCCAGTTTACACGAAACTTTATAGTGATTATTATATCAATTTTTGTGCAGTGCAAAAACAGATTTGCAAATTCTTAGCTGCTGGAGAAGTAACTCACTTTTTCCGACAATTCTTTCATGATGCCAACATTTTGTTCCACTTTTGCAGCATGGCAACAAATCATCATTTAACTATAACATCTGACCATAAAAAGGGGACACTATTGCAGCATAACCTTTATATGTTTGCAACACCACCACTCTCTCATAAACAAAATGAATGCAATAATTAATCCATATAATCACTTAGTTGTTTGCAGCATTCTCTACCTTTTTATGCAATAGAAAAAACAAACCATTTGCAATACAACTATAAAAAACATTATAACAAATGTCATTATCCAGGCTTTCGTGTTGTTCACGCTCACCGCAGCATTGCCGTCCCTGCGGCCGCCACACTGCACATCGTCGTCCACCGTCGGGTGCGAGCATGGATCCCCAGGGCAACTTGCCATGCTGTATGCCGCCATATTCCTTCTCGCGATTGGCACCGGTGGCACGCGTTTCAACATCACAACAATGGGTGCAGACCAGTTCGGCAGCACGCGCGAGCAGGACACCTTCTTCAACTGGTTTGTCTTCCTCTACGGCTCCTTCATCGTTGGCGACACGGCCATTGTCTACATCCAGGACGGCGTGTCATGGGCCGTGGGGTTCGGTGTCTGTCTCGCCGCATCGACGTTTAGCTTGGCGATGCTTCTTCTGGGCGCACGGTACTACCGATTGCCCGCAACAAGGGGCAGCCCCTACACAGATCTGGCTCGCGTTGTCATGGCCGCCGCGCGCAAGGCCAGCATCCAAGTCAAAACGAATGGTGGTGTGCAGTACAATGTAGGAGACGGCGCCTTCGTGACCTCGGGCAGCGACGGGGCACCTTGTGAAACCTGAAGGTACGTAGGGAGTTGGCTGTTTCCCGAACAGGACATTGTTATTTGCTGAACCTCTGGATTGGTTAATCATTCATTGTATCTTGTTGTTGCAGATTTCTGAATCGAGCTGCCATGATCACTGCAGCAACTGGAAGCGACAGCCCCGGGGGTGAATCAGGTCGTGGCGCCTGGCGGCTGTGCACGGTGCAGCAGGTCGAGGACCTCAAGTCCCTCCTCGGCGTCTTCCCGCTGTGGTCGTCCGGCATAATGGTGAGCGTGTCGATCGGCGTGATGCTTGGCATGATCATCCTGCAGGCCCCCGCCATGGACCGCTCGCTCGGACCACACTTCAACATCCCGGCGGGGGCCGTCTCCGTCTGCTCGCTCGTCGCTTTCATCGTGGCAACCCCGGTCCTGGACCGCGCTGTCTTCCCTATCTGGCACAGGATCACCGGCACCCCAGCGTCCCCGCTACAGCGTGTGGGCCTCGGCCATGTGGTGAACGTTGCAGGCATGGTCGCCGCCGCGCTGGTGGAGCGCCGGAGGCTTGGCGGCATGCGCGCGCACCCTGGTGCGCCCATGTCCGTGTTGTGGCTCCTGCTCCCGTTGAGCATCGCCGGGGCCGGAGAGGCCATGCACTTCCCTGGGAACATGGCCTTCTACTACCTGGAGTTCCCCAAGACGCTGAGGAGCCTGGCTACGGCCATGGCGCCGCTGCTCATCGCGATGGGGTTCTACATAAGCACGGTGTTCGTAGACGTGGTGAGGCGGGTCACGACGTGGCTACCGGGGAACATAGACCAAGGGAGGCTAGACAACGTGTATTGGACACTGGCGGTGGCAGCGGCGCTCAATTTTGGCTACTTCCTCGTCTGCGTCTGGCGATACAAGTATCATAACCGAGGGACCAGGATGGCAATGTAGACAAGGATATTATGTGTGATTTGTCCATGAATAATACTACCAATATATATGTGTTACCAAAATTCTCAGTTTTCTCTTCTCATTCATACACTAGAAAATGGGTGTATTGGGTAGACCAAGGAGGAACAAAATGATAATGTACTGACTCCATTTTCTAAATAAAAGGTGTATGTTGTTTCTTTAAGATTAATCTTTAAGAACGAATTGCTTTATGAATACAAAGTTTCTGTGAGGACATGGAATATGTGTCATTGGGTTCTTCTAGATAAACACTTCTTATGGTAGTTATCTTGCATCACATAACCAACTTATTAAAGAAGTAATTGTTGATCATAGGCCTGCCTTTATGAAACAATACACCTTACAATTTAGGAACGTAGGGAGTACAACTGAACATTTAGTGTCATGAGAAAGTACTTATGGCATAAAACTTCGTCTACCAAGAACCAACGAACTTACTAGAAAGAATTAGAATAGAAATTTGGTAGTTGTTATATATTACTCCGTTCATTCCAAATTGATTGAAGTTCAAGGTTTGTCCTAAGAAAACTTGTTTAAGTTGGCCAACTCTATTGAAAACTTGTTTAAGTTGGAAGCACAACAACACCATGTGGATTTTGAGGGAACAAGCCTGGATTTGAACGTTGTCCAAAACCATTTTGATGTTGCATGTCTACAGTACATATTGGGACACATCGACACCATGGTCCAACTCCACCCACAAAAACCAATGCTTTGGTAGTGTCGGGGGGGGGGGGGGGGGCGGGGGGGGGGGGGGGGGCGGGGGGGGGGGGGGGGGCGGGGGGGGGGGGGGGGGCGGGGGGGGGGGGGGGGGCGGGGGGGGGGGGGGGGGCGGGGGGGGGGGGGGGGGCGGGGGGGGGGGGGGGGGCGGGGGGGGGGGGGGGGGCGGGGGGGGGGGGGGGGGCGGGGGGGGGGGGGGGGGCGGGGGGGGGGGGGGGGGCCGGCCCGCGCGCATCAGCCATGCTACTTAGATCAGTTCTTCCCGCCAGTTAGTAGATCGAGCATAACAAGTTTCAGCCTTCGCAGCAAACAGATTCTTGATTGGCTTGGAACACATAGATTTCGTGGAAATTTCATAGCAACTTCATAGCATGAACTACAATTTCCACATGACCCTGCAAAACCCAACATGCAACAAATAAGCCTCGATTATCTGCTTTGAAGGCTGCTAGAGCTGAGCGTGTGTCAACATTGTGAGCAATGGTGGTATAGGGAGCAACATGGCATGGATAAGGTCAGGTGCTTCCTATGCATTGGTGATGGATCTAATATAGAGATGAAGTAAGTAGATTTATTGTCATTCGATATATACATAAGGCGTCTTTTATGTTTGTTTGTCTTGATAGTTATGTTTTCATCTTTGCCTTATGCTTTTGCATATGAACAATCAAACAAAAAATAATACTATCCTTGCTACTTATCTAAGAAGAAAAATACCAACAAATATTTATGGCAGGAAGGAATTTTAAGTAAGTGTCACTCCAGTCTTTATGGAGAACACCATGTTGGAGACCAAACTATGGTCTTCTTTATTCGGAAGTTTATCTTATCATGTGATGAATGTCGAAGAGTAGGTAATATTGGTAGATTCCAAGAAATGACTATGAACTATTCTATATCTAGTATGCCATTTGATCTATGCGGTTTTGATTATTGTGGGACCTTTTCCATCTTTCCTATGATAACACACACATATTGTAGTAGTTGTTGATTATGTCCCCAAATGGGTAGAAGCTATTTGAACTAAACATGATGACATCATACTTGTATTAAAATGCTTAAAGATATTATCTTTCTGGTGTTTAGAGTCCCTAAATATCTTAAAATCGATGTTGATTGGTTCACATTTGAATCATAGTGCATTCAAAGCGGTTTTAACTAATTATGATGTTGATCACAACATAGCTTCCCTTATCGTGATCGATCTAGTGATCAGTGGAGTTAACAAACCGTGAAACGAATTTTGATCTTACAAAAATACAGTTAATAGATCGAGAAATGGTTGAGCTAAGAAAACTATGGATGAACCTTGGGCCTGTAGGACTACTTATTAAAAATAATGGGTTTGTCGTCTTATAAAATGGTTTATGAAAAACATGCCACGTTCCTTTAGAAGGCTTATTTAGCACCTAAAAAGGCTTATTTGGGAAATTAAGCAATTAAGTTTTGACTTGAAACAAGATGTTGAGGACATCTCTAACGGTGTCATGCATCAGTGGTAGCTCACCGAGGGGAGGCTGGTAGAAGGTCTGCCAAGGGGCCCATGATGCCCAGCACAAGGGGAGGCTCGAAGAAGTGCGTAACCTCCATGCGACCATCTTGCCTCCCAAGTCAACGACGGCGCCGGCCTAGATCGCATATCTCCACTCGTTAAACCCTAGCCTCCATCATGTATATAAGGCGAGGATAGGGGGCTCTCATCCCCATCTAATTCTAGAAGAACAACTCTCGATAGCAATCCCATTAACACCATTGTATTCCCTCGCATGAGGTATCCCATCACCATGAATAACATGAAGAAGCAGGATGTAGGGTATTACTCTACGGAGGCTTGACCTTGGGTAGCTTGTGCGTGCGGGCTACGTCTTGGTACTTCCGACTGCGTCAGGTACCCTACCAAGGGATTTGAAGATTCTCTGCTCTGTCAGTTGGCATGCCAGGAATGGGCCGCGCTGCTCGGAGAACGAACCCGAGATGGAGATCTATATGCTCCCAGCGAATTCACGCCAGGGCAAACTTTCATGCTTTGCTTTTGTGAGATCAAGGCCGACGATCCGGGGCTACCCTATGACTTCACGCCGCCACCCTTCATCGACTATATATGGTTCGGGACGACCGAGTTCATTTTCGACAAGCAGGGCATCACCCTGGCATATGGTCCTGGATCGTCCCGCATCGCAAGGAAATACCCGTGGGCTGCCGCCCACGGGAAAAAAGTTGAATCTTCCTCAACCCACCAGCCCCCCCAAACACCCACCGACAAACATGATCTTCCCGGCGACAGAGGCGCGTCGGAAACTAAAGTTCACACGACGCGCGATCTATGTGACGGAGCCAGCCCCCAGCGAGCTCCTCACATATTTAGAAGAAACGGTGACCTTCAATAAACAAGACCACCCAGACGACATCCCCCACCCCAGCAGACACGCCCTTGTTGAGACCTCCGGATAATAAGAAGAAGCGAGATGTAGGGTATTACTCTTCGGAGGCCCAGACCTCTTGTGTGTGCGGGCTCCGTTGCGGTACTTCCGACCGCACGAGGCACTCTACCGAGGGATATGACAATTCTCCCCTCCGTCGATTTCGAAACAAATACGGTGAGAAAAGGTTCCTTGATATAAGTGCTTTGGAAGAATGCACAAATGAGGCTCGAACATGAAAATGTAAAACTATTTGAAAAAGCTTAGAAAGATTGCATGATAGAAGAATACAAAAGAGAGAGTTTAAAGTAGAAGGCAATGCCATTTTGTGCAAATCTCATTCCAAACATTTTAAAGTCAAGCAGGAGATTCCTCTAATTGCAGGTAATATCATGCAATCTCCTAGAGTGAGCTAGTTTTCTGTTATATTTTCTGGTATTTTTCCCTTTTGTTGTTTTCTGGTTTCTATCCCTGTTCTTTTTTTATGTTTTATGTTTTCCTTTTTTTTCAATATATATTGCAAAATAAATTTTTTAAATGCCTGAAAACTTTTGGAAAATTAGAGAATCATTATTTTATAAATTAATAAAGACCCTTACAAACTCAATGATCTTTCCAGTATAGATGGACACTATTTGAATTTAAATTCATATATAAAAAGGTGATGAACACTTTTTGAAAATTGCAGTCACATTTTTTAAATGCATGAAAAAAATTTGAGTGGCTATTTCTCTAAAAATATCTGAACACTTTTTAAAATTAAGGATTATTTTCAAAATTGGTAAGCATTTTTTATTTAAATGATTATTGAAAAATACAATTTTCTTAACTACAAGTTATTGGATAATGTAGTGGTCTACCATTTTTGAACTATAATTGTTTACTAGGCAGCTAATTGTTTTATAGTTTTTAGGGATACTCATTTTTTAGTGCACCCACTCATTCCTGATAGCCCAGCGGGCCTCTGCTGGCTAGCCCACGCTCTGGTTTTTGTACAGGGTGTGGCAGTGAACTTGTTTTGTGGGGAGCTCCTAGTCAGCGCCTTTGGCGCCAACTAGGCGTTCCAGTGCTCACGCATCTGCACTCATGGGCCCGGCCCAAACCGTGCGCGCGTTCCTGGCTGGTTACGTTCGTTTCAGTGTGTTGTTCATTCACCTACTGCTGACTGGTTATGGTTCACCAGTTAACCATTGAATTAGGAAAAAAGGAAAGGCAAAATAATTCGAAAATTCTAAAATGTGGATGAATTCTTTTTCAAGTTCATAAATTTGAAAAAAATATTTTGAAATAATTTCATTGAGTTTTAAAAAAGTTCATCAAATTTGATAAATTCCATCAAAATTGGAAAAAGTTTGAGAAATGTGAATTTTTATCGATTTTAATAAAAATTCATCAAACTAGAAAAAAGTTTACTGAATTTGATAAGATTTCATCGTAATTGAAAAAAATCATCGTATTTGAAAAAAGTTCATCAAATTATCAAAAAAGTTCACCAAATTTGAAAAAAGTTCATCAATTTTGATAAAAAGTTTAATTAGAAAAACGTTTATCAAAATTTTTAAAAGTTCATCGAGTTTGAAAAACAGTTCACAAATTTAAAAAAAATCCATCAATTTTGAAAAAGTTCACCATTTTAAAAAAGATAAAAATGGGGTAATCCCAATTTTCAAGAAAAGTGTGCATTTAGAAAATTAAAAAATAAAAGAAGAAGAAAAAATAAACCCAAATAAACGGCCCTGAAAATGACAAGGAACTAGGGAAAACCGGTTTGGGAAGCTTTTGGAAGCTTCCTAGAACTGGAGGATTCCAGCGACTAAAGAGAACAATAATAGAAAAACAAGTTAGAAAGCACTAGCTGTTCGATGTCATGGTGGTTACTGTCATTGGCTCCAAAGAAAGAGATCGCACCTCTTTTGAATGCCTTTTTTTTTTACAGAAAAACAGAAGAAACATAGGTCGGCCCAGCTCGCGGCGGAGGGGGTGTGCTTCAGGTGCCGGTTTGAGAAAATAACTATAATGGAGGCCTGAAGAACCAAATAGGAAGCGCCGTTTTGTGGGCGTACGAACCAGGTGAGCATCCTTACGCTAGCGCTCGCTATAGGCGATGCAGAGCGAGTAGTACTATACCTCGCTCACTGTGAATCATACAACCACATCATTGTTACTTTCCTGATATTGGACAAACAATACTTCGAGGCTGGTTGGTTTGATGGCAAAAGATGACATGTGAAAATTTGGCAACTGCGAAATGTTAGTTAGAGAACGGTTGCATACCAATTTTTGTTGCCAATCTTTTGATTTCGCCAAATGTTGGTCTGCCAAATGTTGGCAGCAAACCAATCGGCCTCGAAGTGAATATTGGTCCGTCTACACATCACTGCAAGTGACACTTCGCACAGGGTTTTCAGTGAGCGACAGAGTGGGCCATCCTATTACCCAGCGTAGCTTATTTTTATGTATGATTTTCTATTAGTTTTGAGAACATTCTAGATGGTTCGTGAAACAGTTTTTTCCTTGTTGGTTTCTTATTTTGATTTTTTTCTAGTCATTTATTTTTCTATTTCTTTTTTCATAAATTCACAATTTTTATTAATGTTCAACTTTTGTTAAGAATTTCAAAATTTATTCCCAAGTTTTCAACAAATATTTGGAATTTTGATATTTTTTGCACATGTTTCAAAAGTTGTTCGTGTCCTAAAAGTTTTTTCAGAACTTCTAACTTTAGTTAACTTTTTTCAGAAACAATTCCAATTTTTTTCATAATTTGAAAATTAGTTCAAAATATTTGTATAATGTTTATAATTTCAAAGGTTGTTCATGCTTTACAAAAGTTGTTCTGTTTTTTAAATATGTTTGTGAAATTCAAAATTTGTTCACTTGTCTCATTTTTTTCTTGTTATCAAAACATGTTCACAATTTTCAAACAAGAAAAATAAGAATTTCAAAATTGTGCATGTTTTCGCAACATTGTTTAGAATTTCAAGGATTTTTCATGTTTTTTCAAAATATTCAAATTATTTAAAATTTTAACCTCGCAATAGCCGTTGCTACACGACGTTGCCACTGTCAACTCTAGTCATCTTGCTACTGTTGGATGCATCATGCGGCACATTGGATGTCTCAGGAACACTTGCCTTATGCCGAGTTTGGATTCATTTCTAGTAGACCGGCCAGTACTTAGTTTATTTTTTTTGTCATACATTTGCTTTTTTTCTTCCTTTGTTACTTTTATGTTCCTTCATCTATTTCCCATTTTGTGTTTATTTATTATGTTTTATATTTTCATCATATTCAAATTAAATATATTTTCAAAATTGATTTACAAAAGTCCATCAAAAGTTTAAAAAATGTTCATGCAATCTAGAAAAGTTATTTGGGCAACTTCAATTTTTTTATACCATTCAATTTTATGGGGAGGTTAATAAAAAACTGTTATTGACATTATTTCTAAAAATTATACAATATAAAAGATTGGTTACTATAAAATTCCGCGATATTTCTATTATAGACGGACACTATTTTAATTAAACCCATATTTATAAAAAGTGATGACAAAAATTATAATCCCAATTTTAAATGCATGAAAAAATATGTGGCTATTCTATTTTCTAAAGAGGTTCTTTTTAACTCAGTGAACATTTGCGAAATTGGTAAAAATATTATTTAATGCATGAGTGTTTCTGCTTTAAAATACATGAGTATTAAAAATACATTTTTTCCAACTACAAGTTATTGACTAATGAGTATTAAAAATACATTTTTTCCAACTACAAGTTTTTCCAACTACAATTGTTTACTAGCCAACTCATTTTTTTACTGGATCCACTCATTCCGGATCGACCAGCGGGCCTCTGCTGGCTCGCTCACGTGCTGGTGTTTTTACTGGATGTGACAATAAACTCATTTTGTGGACGTACGAACCAGGGAATTTGCATTACAAGCAACGCATAGCGAGCAGTACGATACCTCACTTCATGTGAATCATATGGCCATATCATTGTTGTTTTCCTGATATAGGATAGCCCAGTTTAAGGACGTATGAGACATGATGTGTATTCCGGTCGAAGTCCCTAGCATATTATATATTTTTGTACAATATTCTCTCAGTTATGGGAATCTTCAAGATAGTTTGTAAACCGGTTTTCTCTTGTTGGTTTATTTTATTGTTTTATCTATTTCATTTATTTTGTGATTTTTTTTCATAAATTCACTATTTTAAATAATGTTCAACCTTTCGACATTTTTTGAGAATTCGCAAAGTTATTCTCCATTTTACAAAAAATATTGGTAATTTCAAAATTTGGTTCACATGTTTAAAAAAATTCTTTGATCTGATTTTTTTTTCAAAATTTCTAAATATGTTCAACTTTTTAAAAAGTATTCAAATTTTTTAATGTTTTGATTTTTTTGAAATTTTTATATACAAATCACAATTTCAAAAGTCTGTGCACTCTTTACAAATTTTGTTCTGGGTTTTTTAAAACTGTTTGAGAATATAAAATTTTGTTCACTTGTTTCAAATTTTTTTTGCTTTTTAAAACATGTTAGCAATTTTCAGAAAATATTCAGAATTTTGAAAATTTTCGTAATGTTAAAAAATTGTCCAGGATATGAAAAATTGTTCAAGTTTTTTAAAGTATATATAAAATAATAAGAAAATCATAACATCGCGTCATTCATTGTACACCACGTCACCGTGGTAACCCCTATGCATCTCTCTTTTTTTGGATGCAGCGAGCGGCATCCACGAGGTCTCGGGAACGCTTGCCTCAGGCCAACTTTGGAGTCATTTCTATTGCCTCAGGCCAAGTTTTGTTCCATTTATGTTGCTTAATATTTTTCCTTTTTGTGTTACTTTTTAACGTTTTTACATTTCCATAAAATTTAAAATTGTTATATTTTCAAATTAATTTACTTCATGTTTTAGATGTGTTCATCACATGTTTAAAAAATGTTCATGCAATGTAGAAAACTTATTTGTAAAAATGTTTTTGACCATTAAAAAATGTTTACGTGTGTTCTTGAAATTACTTTTTAGAAAATTCACAATGTAAAAAACTTGGTTACTTTATAAAAATAGTTCCTTCTTATTTAATAAAAATACACTTTGTAAAAAAACTCGGTTACTTTACAGATTTAGAAATGTTCACACCAAGTTATTATTCCTTTAAAGTTCATGATGAAGAAAAAACGTTCATGGGTATTTAGAAAATTGTTAATCATGTGAAAAAATTGTTCACCGCAGTTAAAACAATGTTCATGGGTATTCTTTGTGCATTAAACTATTCATAATGTATTAAAAATATTCATTGTGTATTGATTTGTTTTCATCTTTTTGAAATCCATTCATCATCTATTAAAAACTGTTCATTGGGTGTTTAATGATTGTTCTTTGTGAATTTTAATAACCTTCTCATTAGTTAAGACATTGCTCATCATGTATTTTAAAAATTTCAGGTCATTAAAAAATCTCCTTAGTGTAATGCTCATCATGAATTGGATTTATGGAATGTTCATTGCGTATTTATAAAATGTCCATCGTGTATTATATAAGTTCATCCTGGTATATAAAAAAAGCTATTTTTTGTATAAAAAATGAAATGTTCACATATTAAATAATGTTAGCATATACTAAAACACATTCATCGTATATTTTTGGAAATGTTCACATATATCAAAAAGTGACCAGAGGTTTGGAAAAATGATTCAATTTGACAAAGTTTGGCATGTCAAAAATTTCACACTATTTAGAAAATATATTCACACTGTTTACAAGAAATTTTCAGATATTTACTGGAATACGTACTTATAGTTTTTTCATTTAGTTCTTAGAACAAATTGGTATATTTTATAATTTTGAATAGATAAAACTAAGTAAAAGTAAATGAAAACTAAAATAAATTAAAGATAAAACAATTATTGAAATGGAAAAATAAATAAATAAAAGAACTAGATAGAAAGCGTGAAGAAAAAACATTGAAACCTGACAAAAACCAGAAGATATACAGTAAAGCAGGCCAAACCAGAGAAAACCTAGAACCAGACAAACTCACACTAAAACAGGAATTAGAGAAACCAGCGGGCCATTAAAAACACGAGAAGAAACCTATTCACCTTTTTTTGCAAAAAAAAAAAAAAACGTTCGCAGGTTCATTTCGACAACAAGCGACCGCAATATTGTGCCATCCGATTTCAGCAGCTACATGCAATACAATCTCTCGGGTTTATGAACTTTCTAGCAGGTTCCTGTCCAGTTTTCCTGGTTTCGGGACCTTTCGAGAAGGTTTAATTGGTTTTTTCTGGTTTTCTTATCTTTTTTCTTTTCTGCATCATTTCTTCTAGCTTTTCTTTCAGAAATTCATAAATTCCAAAAGAAGTTGAAAACCTTCAAAAAAATAAAATTATCCACATTTTAGAAAAACGTTATGGAATTCCAAAAATTGTACTTTTTTGGCAAAAAGTTTTTGATTTTAAAATTTGTTCAAAAAATTGTTCATATTTAAAAACTTGTTCACTTTTTTGGCAGTAAGTTCTTGATTTGAAAAAATGTTCAAAATTTGAATTTTTTTGTGTTTCAAAATACATTAGCAGATTCTAGAACCATCTGCTACAGTGAACCGTGCTACAATAACACGAGCTATTGTGAATCGTGGTACATCGCCAGTGAGCCGGCTACCCTTGTGCGGCACGCTGCTATGGAATGCAATGAGCGTCCAATAGGAGCTCTCTTCCTTGAGCTACCAGCAATTTCGATTCCTCTACACTTAGTTCAATGAGATGTCCCTATATGGGATGGCTAGATGGGATGGCCAATTTTATTTCATTTTATACTTATATATGTCCCTCTTTCTTGTTGTTTTTCTCTCCATTTCCTTTTCGAACCTCTCTTTTTTGTGTTGCATTTTTTGGTTATTTTTTACTTTCTTTTTTGACGTGTAGGTTGTGGTGGCAAATACATGAACATCTGTTCGGAAGTATATGGAGGTGTAAATATACTCGTGCATATTTGTTTTCAAAAAAAGAACATTTCTAACACATGAATATTTTTTTTGTAAACATTAACCTTTTGTTAACAGACGATTTTGTTTTGCAAACATGAGACAATTGTTTCTCTCTCTCTCTCTCTCACACACACACACACACACACACACACACACACACACACACTATTTTAAGCGTGAGTGTAGAATAGCTTATTCTACACCCCAGTAATGGTATGTACAAAATCTAGTAAAACGCTATGTAAATGTAGTAATTATGAGATATATTTTGTACTATCCAAGTTTTTGATTTCTTACATGGTCAAAAAATTTACTATATTTTACATGTTACGTTACTATATTTTGTATAAAGCGTTACTAGGGGTGTAGAATAAGCTATTCTACACTCAAGCTTAGTTTAGCGTTACTATACCTACCATATATAGGGAAAATCCATCGTACCACCTGGTGGTAGTTACCCCATATGTCTCATATACTACCATATGGTATTCTATATACTAATTTATCATTATAAATATGTTCATATATTAAATATAAGATAATCCAAAGTGGGTAACATGAAATTTTTTTCAAGTTGACCCATAGTTTTTATTATATTTGTGAAATACGTATATATTTAAATTTGTAGGTAAATTGGAGCATACTGAAAATACGATGCATACTACATATATGCTACTATATATACTACCTAAACATTCTTATATACTACATACTACGCATACATACTCTCCGATTTGGTAGATACTACATACAACATACAAATCCCAGATGATGGTAACTGCCACTGGTGGTAGATAAAATTTGTCCTAATACTATTCATCACCCAGGTTGCAGAATAAGTTATTCTTAACCCGAGGCAATCTTACGACCGCTTCATAAATAAATTACGTTTGGAATAAAAATAGATACATTAATATTGATTCACCACCTAAAATTTGGTATAAGAAAACAAAAAAAAAGGTTATAAGACCAGAAATATCGCACTTATGTATGTTTTTATGTTCGTAACTTTACGTAACATAAAATATTTTTACGGTGAGTATATTTTTTTTACGTTCTCTTTTTACGTATAAAATAAGACAAAATTTACGACACCTAAAAATACGGTGTATTGACGTCAAAATAGAGAGGGGGTGGAGAATAACTATTCCTCACCTAGGGTGACGAATATATACATATACATATACATGAATTTTACGTTTGGGTTCCATTTGCCTACTGTCCACGAGATCCACACACTTTGTATGTTACATGGCTGCCATTCAGGTTCCTATAGGTGTTGGTACTAGTGTGGAGCCAGAGCTTGTTGAGGAGAACATAATCAGTGAAACCGATGTCATCTAGACACCCTTCGATGATGAGCACTCTGCTTTGGACATAGCCTATTACAGCGAGAACGATGTTGAGGTTTTAAGCCTCCATTGACGCCGACAAGCTCCCTCTCTTGCACCAATCGGCGACCAAGGAGCCAGGAACATGATATAGTGCCACATTTGGCCTCGACACGAGTGATGGACGATCTATTGGATACATTAGCAATTTTCTGATTGATTTAAGTAAAACATAACACGATGTGTATTGTGTGCTGCCGACTGTATTGGTGAGATGCACTGCCACTTTTTGTTTGCTGGGGCCAGTAATTTTTGTGTCAACCAGACGATCATTCTTTGTGTTTTGGGCCCATCTCAGATCCTCCAGGACTGTGTTTTTGCATCAGTTAGGAAAATATTTTGTTCCGGTTTACATGTGAGTAAGCCAACTCGATCGTGGTGGAGTTATCATGTCTCTATGGCAGAATGTTTATAGTCCGTGCTTGTTTGAACTGCTATGTATTACACCGTTCTGTTGCTCGAACGCCGTGTTTAAAATGCCTCCACTGCTTAAGTTTGACAGATACAATTTTTCGGGCGATAGGGAAGTTACAATCGTAAAGCAATATGGTTTGCGATAGCTCCGGTTGCCCTTCACCAGAACAGAGAGGGGTTTCCGGATCCATCGAGCGCCACCGCCGCCAGAAGATTTCGGCTGACATGTTTGAGTGGAAGAGAGGGGGAAGAAAGACCATGTTGGGGAAGATATGTCGTGGGAAAGAGGGAGAGGACAGGCATGGACTGCTGCTATGGTGCTACCGTGCTAGTGAGAAGGAGATATTCTTTTTATTCCCAGACTACAAAATGGCTAGTGCGTAGGTCTACTATTCCTTCATGTTAAAGAAAAAAAGAGTAGGTTTTTTTTAGTAGGTGTACAATTCCTTTGTACCTCGATTAATTGCAATCCCATCGGCCGGGCCTTTGCGCTGTATGGGAGCACATCGTCTCAACTTTACGGAAGTTCTGTCCATGCAGAAAATGAGAAAAGCTACCAAAATAATTTCCTGTACTACAACCTTTTTACTGATCTCAAAGCATGCTTTTGCGGGAATAAACATATTTTTGTGAAATAAAAAGAATGATAAGATATGGGGCCGTGCCATTTAGCCAGCCCTGAGCGTTATAGAGGCTACGCAAACAGCTTTGCTAGCTTCAAGGTCCAAGCAAATCATTAGTCTACGAGCCGCAAAGCTGTTTCGAAGCTGTTGTATATGCTACAAGACTTTACATCATATCCATCTTATTTTATCATGCTACAAGACTTTACATCATAGCTATAAACTACTTGCCATCGGATGCTATAAGACTTTAATCATGTCCATATTATTTTATTAATACCTATAAAATGCTTGTCATCGGCTTTACTTATCTACAGACTACAATTTTGCTTTACAGCAGAGATTATCGATCAATTTATAATGGGGCATACACTTTTGTTGTTTTAATTTATTGGGGTGTTAGTGAGGGGATTGTTGGGCAAAGACATCGTGCATGTTCAGCTGCCATGGGCCCGTTACTACTGAGCAATGGGACGACATAATGCTAGTAAAGCATTGCAACTTGTAAAGCGAGAGATGAATCTCAAATTAACACTAGTAATCGGAGGATATGTCGATATAGATTGTTTTCTTTAAGTGACATCATCGCTTGTCCCGGTTATAAGAAGCAGGTAACAACTCTAAAGTTGAAATTTCTTCAACTATATGAAATGCAAGAATATAGTATTTTTCTGCTCAAGAGAAAAATGCTGAGACTAACATGCAAGTGATTTGCACTTCCAAAGAAAATGATGGAAGTTTCCTACGTGCACTAGAAAAGTAGGGTCATATAAGGGCGTTGAGAGATAACAAAGGTGTTTTGAATGGCATACTTTGCATCCATTTCCAAATCAGAAGATTCAGTGGTACCGTGGATCATGGTAGACACCATAATGGAAGGTAGGAAAGCAACTTAAATTAGGTAAAGAAACTCAGCTACTAAGCAAAGTTAACCGGCTGATCAAATCTGCAACATCGACAGGCACAATGGAAAATCTAAATAAATCTGAGTACTCTCTTATCAGGTGTTTGAGATCTACTATTTCTTTTTATTGCGTACTAACTGTCCATACTCTCTCTCGTGTTCTTGATGCAGACCTATTACTACTGGCATGGCATACATTATGGGTAATCAAGGTGTTGAGGGCATTGCACCACACTGCACTTCTCCTTTTCAACATATAGGTGCAAGAACATGAGATGTATATAAGATTTTCAATTTCACACCATTGGGTAGCAATAATAATATTTAGAATCAACAATTGTTATTAAGATTTAAGGAAAGGGGAAGTGGCAGAAAACAAAATGTAATTCATATTAGGGGAGCATGAGCTTAGGCACATTGCACTTAGAAGAAATTTCTTATACTTCTGTAAGTATTTATTGAAGTGCAGAGTAGGACTAAGAATATTATTTCACAAAGATCGTATCAATAAAGATTTAAGATGGACTATAACTATCTCTGAAGGACTTCAAAAGAAGAGGCGTGCCAAGAAAGAACAATTAATTTCGTTTCGTTTCTTCCTTACTTAGAATTGAGTTTGTAATATTATTTTAAAATGATCCATCTGCAACCCTATTTGGCCATATTCCTACGAGGCATAGCCCCCCATACCCCCCTATCAAAGCCCACATAGCCACTCCCTACACCATTTACACACCATATCCTAGATCTCTACCTCTTACACTACGACTACTCTCTACTACTCATCTACATGGTGATATGTTGAGAAGGACATCTATAAAACGGTGGAAATCCTAGAAAATTAGCAATGTGGGACTAAACATGTCTTAGTTTCGGTACGAATGTACAATAGCCATATTACCATAGTGGCCGCTAGACGGTGCCATCCCCCGCTCCGCTACACGTGTGTTTGCTGGAGCGGGCAACTTCGCCAATAAAACACATCACTGCATGATTCCACCAAATTAACTGGAAACCAAGTTGTTAACAACCCAAGTGCAAGGTTTTGTAGCTAGCAGTAAAGCTTTCCTCAGTTGAGAGCCAATGTATCAACCCATAGAAGCACACTCCTAGTGTCATTCAAGCAACACCGGAATAAAATTTAATAAACCACTTGTGCCCCAATGGTTCTAGTGAGGTTATCGATCTCACTAGTTTTGCTAGTTGCAACAAGTTATGAAAACATAATTAATGTCGAATAAAGTACTTTGTACTTTTGGAATAATTAATAACTAAAAAAAGAGCATGGAAATGAGTTTTGTAGAGGTCTCTTATGCAGAAAATTGGACCGGGGCTCATAGGTGTACTAGTAGCATCTCTCATAATAATGGTGACACAAATATAAGCCTCAGTATGTGTAATGATGAATCAAATATTCATGGCAAAGCATATTTTATGTTGGGATCATGTTATATAGGCAGTATGTCCATAAATCTACTAGACCAACACAAGCCAAGTCTAATAGCTAATTCTCCACCCAAGGTGCCTCAAACCCTTGTGACTCCACCTCATTATTATGTAATAAAACAAAGCATCGCAATAGGCATGATGTATTACAGTTGAAAGAAACCATCTGATCAGCAACGTTATACCAAGTGGTAACAAGTCAAACAATCTTTTTATTCTTAGTGAGGCAAACCTGTCTAAGCTTTCCCTCTCTAACTGCCACCGATATTACTTCACAAATGGGGATCTCCATATAATGCACATCACCCCCTCTATTGATCACTAATCTAAACTAGCAAATGAATAAATTGATGAATCAAGGAGCAATATGCATCTATAAATTATCCTTGCAACATAGATTATCTAATAATAAAGTAATTATTTATCACAAAGAAATAAAAATCACTGCAATATTTACATCACATGGATCACAATCATGTATGACAGCTCATGTGATCTTTTTACTGAACTATATGGCAAGAGGATGCTACATAGTTAGTGCTACGAACCCGTAGTGAAGGTGATGGACTACTCACACCTAATCATGGGAGCAGCGGAGATCAATGGTTGTACATGAGTTTCACCTTGAATGGTGAAGTGTCAATGACGAAAAAAATTACAATAATTCAAGGAAGGGTTTTGGATAAATATATAGCCAGACACACGAGATCCGATATCAATGGACCCCAAGGCTTCCATGCGCACTAGGGCCGATGCACGTGGCCTGGGCATGTGGGCTCCACATGCTCCTCCTTTTGACATGTGTGCTCCCCCAGCAAAATATTGACGGCTGGATTTTCTCAATTTTATTGGAGTTCCAAAAGTTTCCTGTACACCCACAGACATTTAAATATGCAACTAGTGTTTCTCGCACTTTATTGATAAGTTGGTCCAAATAAAAGTAAAATAATGCAAGATTTAATAAGAAAATGGCATGAAAGCCTTAGCAATTATAAATACGTTCATGACGTATCAGTACATCCATCTCCAACCTCCTCTCTCGTTGTTGGCTTGGTCACCAGTATCATGTACCAAGACAAGAAGCTCGAACTAGTCCTCGGTGGTGCCAGAAAAGACATGTGGGGGAGTGGATCTCGCAACCCAGAAGAAGACGGAATATACCTGGCTTTTCCGGGGGTTTTCTTATTTTGTGTGTGTGTGTGTGTGTGTGTGCAGGGGCGGAG
>LR880972.1:38931006-38949558 GCA_904067115.1 Aegilops sharonensis | reverse complement strand
AAAAAATAATCATCAAAAACAAGGTTGAGAACTTCCACATCGGCTTCATTGAAAATTTCAATACGTTGAAAATTTGAAGCAACCAGCTTAGTGAAATAACATAATCTTAAAACTGTTTGGTGGCGTTTTTCTAATCATAGTAGCTGAATTTTGTTCTTAGAATTTAGGTATATTGTATAAGTTCGACTGAGGAATTCTTTCACCTCACAAATAGAAACTCGTTCAAAATAATTTGCATCATGATCATTTTTAAGACACGCACAAGATCTGAATAGTACTTGATAGCATCTCAAATCACACCCAAAAAACAACTAAAATCTGATATAATATCTAGATGAGAACTGAGAGAGATTAGTATATAGTGTGATGTGTTAACCTTGGCTCATTCGAGGCTGGAGCAGTGAAGTAGGCTGCATCGCCGACTGTGTGCATGAATCAGATGATGAGCAGCAGAGGAGGGAAAGTAGAGGCAGACGGACGGCGGCGGCGGCGCCTAATCCCCGGTTTTTTTAGGGATACCTAATCCCAGATACACGCTAATCACAGGAGAACGTGGCTTCCAGGAGACTAGAGCGGAAGGCTAACTGGCCAACGATCTGGACGGTAGTGGGCTTTTACATGGGCTTTTTTTTTTCTTTCTGGCTCCGCCACTGTGTGCTTCTTGGGAATGCTTTGGCAATCCAAAAGGAACCGATAGACTAATCATGTTATAATCCAGCAGAAAGAGATACTCTTTTTGTTTGAGGAGATGGTTCAACGCCCTTGGTTGGTTAGGTCGGCACGCAGCACTATGGCTTTATACAATTACAAGCGAGCTTTTGTTTTTCGCCATCTTATGCACCCCCATACGAATGCTACTGAGAAGCGATCCCATCTCAGAATCTCAGTTGAGTAGAAAGTCTTTTTTTCTTCTCAGAATGTAAAAGTTGAGTACGTACGAGAATAAATATGTACAGTCCCCTCACCTAAATTTCAGGTCCATATGACTTGAATCTTTTTTCAGTGATTTATGAATTATATTTGAGTGTGTTTCTTCTCCGTTAATATTAAACATATAGTATAATATATATTTCCTTCTTGACAGAGGGTACGAGTTTAGGGACAAGTCCTTTGCACTCTAATGTTCCTTTAGATACAACTCAATACTCAATAGTATTTTGTTTATGGCAAGTCAAATCAGATGCACCAATGGGTACTCACGCCAGCGAATTGTTTAATCAGTAAAGAGTCGCAAATTAAAGCTCGAAGGAGCCGCATAACATTTCTTAGCTTCTTCTTTTCCCCTTATAGCCTAAACAACTTGGGCTTATGTTTTTTTAAAGGATCAAAAGGCTCACGTTCCTTTTCAATTTATTAAAATGAAACGCCAGTAACATCAGTCCAGATCTTTATACAAGCTGTATGATTGTTTTAAAGATCAAAGACTCAGGTCCTTTTCCATTTTATTAAAATGAAACGCCAGTAACATCATTCTTTAATCCTTATACACCCACAAGGCCACAACACATGCGGACTAACTCAGCAGATAAAATTCAGTTTTAACATAACACAAGAGGGCCCAGTAAACTGAACAGATTCACACTTCTCTGACAGCAGCTATATTTTCAGAACAACTGCTTGAGCATTGTCCCGGACTCCATCGCCTCTGGCGTCCCAGGTCCCAGCTAGCAGACCGACCACACGACACAATGCCGCCAAAGAACATGTCATTACACATTTTCCACATGAACCACAAAAACAAATCTCTCGATTCACAATTAAGGACTCATGTATCATCTGATGAATCTAGGAGTACTTTCTTTTACATAAGAAAACCAAATCAAATCAAATTCATGGATTTACCAGCGGGAATTATATTGGCGATGGCATTCTTCTTATTAGACATCCAAAGCGAGCTACAAATTCATAGCAGGCGTCTAATGGCCTTTGCAGCATAGATGCCACCTCTATTCCGTACAGTTTAATCACGTCACAATCAAAGAAAAGGTGATGATAAAATTCTAGTTCATGGCATAGTAAGCACCTCCCATCGCTGATTTCCTGCCGCTTAGCGTGGTTATCTCTAGTAAGCAACTTATTGTGTGACACCAGCCACAAAAACATTGTACCCCAGGGGAATATTGAACCTCCCAATAGCAGGAATAGATACCGGGACAGCCCCTCGAAAGTAGATAACAACATACAAAGATTGGGCCTCTTAAATGCCCAAACTACGTAACTTCCACACCATCTGGCAGACTCTGAATGCAAAACCTAAGTTGACATAATTTGCATCAGCTCACTCCACCTCTTCATCATATCACCATTGTTAAATTGTGATGCAAATTTTAGTACCGTGTTGGACTAGATGTAATACAAATGGTGTGGGGCGTTGCGTTGACGTCGACGCGTGTGAGTATAACTTATTTATTTGTCCTTCAAGTACTCTTATGCATTGCCCCTCTATATGTGCATGGCCGTCGACCAAACAAATTTATGGAGTTGTGCTAAAAAAAACAGTGTCTCGTCTCAGCATTTGTGCATGCATGAGAAGTGCTAGCTCTCGACACGGCCAGATAAAAGCCGAAGATAGTACTTCGGCCTGGTAAAAACCGAAATCACTAGTTAAAGAGCAACGATCACTCCACTTTCCCAGATTGCGACAAGTGAAGCGCTGGATGTGTGCACTTGTTGTAACCTCGGAGTTTTCCCTTTTTTCGTAGATTCGTTTATTCAAAACGTTTTATCTCTTTAACCATGTGTCCAAATCTCGAACCGTTTTCACCGTTGGATTCCTCGCGTCGAGATCTTCAAAACTAGATCCCCATGTTGATAGGTTTTGACGATTTTTTTTTCACGAAAAAAACCGGACTAAAAAACCGGATCGAAAGCAAGAGTTTTTCCCTTTCCGAAAGAGGCACGCCCGTGCCTCTTGTGAAATCACAAGCGTGCCTCTTGCGGAAGCAAAACCATGCATCTCGCGGAAGGAAAAAAAAAGAGAAAACATGTTTTTTCGTTTTCGAGGAGGCATGGCTGTGCCTCTCGCGAAAGCACAACCTTGCCTCTCGCAGAAGCAAAATCGTGCCTCTCGCGAAAGAAAAAAAAACAGAAAATGCCTTTTTTTGTTTCCGAGAGGCACGGTTGTGCCTCTCATGAAAGCACAACCGTGCCTCTCGTGGAAGCAAAACCGTGCCTCTCGCGCGTTTTTTTCGTTTCCGAGAGGCACGGCCGTGACTCTCACGAAAGCACAACCGTGCCTCTCTCGGAAGCAAAACCGTGCCTCTCGCGGAAGGAAAAAACAGAAAATACATTTTTTTCGTTTTCGAGAGGCACGACCGTGACTCTCGCGAAAGCAAAACCGTGACTCTCACGAAAGGAAAAAGAAAGAAAACATGTTTTTTCGTGCAAATTTTTTTTTCGATTTTTTTGTCCAAAAGTTCAGGAAGAGTGTTGAAAAACGGAAACGTCGAAAAAACCCAGGAAAAAAACCGTTTAAAAAGCAGAAACGCGTGCGGAAAAATAAAAAAACAAAATCCGAAGGGAGCATCCAGAGCGCGACGCGTGGCGGGGTGGCTGGGAGCGCGCCAAGTGGCGCTGATCGTTGCGAGGCTCTCGAAGGAGCGCTCGTTAACTAGTTGCTCTCGATAAAAACGGAAGAGTGTCTCTTCGGCCCAGAAGGTCTAGTCTCCGGCCCATACGTGACCGAAATGGGCTCTTCGGCCTACAGAAGCCCGAAGACAACCTCTTCGGCCTGAGCGAGACCGACGGGGTCATATATTTGCTATTTACAAATTAGGTCATACATTTTTGGAATTTGTTATTAAAAATAATATTTGTAAAAAAATTCTTTGGAATAAGATAATAGCACACAGGTTAGGGTCACCTTGCTGCATATGTGTTGACTTTCATCGCGATGAGGTCCTCTTTGTAAGAGATGTTCCCGGAGGAAGAAGCCCGACTGTTGTCATGGGGGGACGATCTGCTTGCCTAACTCGTGTGAGACATTGGTAACAGGAGGGGGCGGGCTCGACCATCACTGACGGTATGAATACAAGTGAGGGAATGCCCACCATACAACCACTTGAGAAATGAAGAGAGCCTCGATGAACTGAAAGTCCACCAATATGCAACAAGGCGACCCTTACCTGTGACGAGTTGTAGAATGCGGGGGTTCTAGGTTAGGCATTTCGTGGCAAGGGGTTAGGGATTTAGGGTATGGATCACTCGAGGTCGAAGGCGCACCTAAGCCTTAATTTTCCTCGACATCGAAGGACTATTATATTCTATTTTACCTGAATCAATGAATGTTGTCCACCAAGACTGTAGGACTGCTCTGTTTGTAAGTCCAACATGCTATATGTTATCATGGGGGCCCTCTAGTTTCATTGCTCCCTAGATATTTTTTTGATGTGGACTAATAAACCACTCTGGTATCAGATGTAGCAAACATGTGATACTGGTGTGGTTTGTGAACCAAAATCAATGAAAATCTCGGGAACTGTCATGCTACAGCCTCTTAACAGTAACGTATATGATGTTGGACATTTTGAAATATGAACAGAATAATTTTGCAATGTGTATGAGCGGCCCTTTGTGATGCAAATCAAATATAAACAATTCTTTGTTGTTTGATACTAAGGTTATACTTTCTTTGTTGAAGAGCAAACATTCTCCATTCCTAAAGCATAGCAGTTTTCATATGATGGAAGAAGAGACAATCTTTCGGTATTTGTGAAGCTTAGAGTCCTTCGTAATCCTACTCGTAAATTCCTTGAAGAAACTAGTATGGAAATGAATCCTATTCAAAAGATCCTGCTCCCAAAGTGAGAGATTGTTCGTCTAGAATGGGCTTACTGTGAACCATTTTTACATCGTGACTATTTTTTAAGTCCACACATATTTTTTAATTAATGAACTTTTTAAAAATTAATGAACATTTTCCCAATTCAAAATTTCTTTTTACAATTCATAATAATATTTATTTTTTTTACATAAAAGGCCGGAGTAAAAAATTCAGTTAAAAACCGGCCAAAGAAAACCCGACGAAAACCGTCATAGAACGGCTCGCCTCGAGCATACGAGCACTACATGGGCGCCAGCCCAGCGCGGGATTGAGCGACATCTTGTCTGCTGATCGATGGCGAAGAATAGGCGGTCAGGCCAGCTGTGATGCTTTTACCTTGTCGATTTTTAACCTATCACCTAATTTACCACTCCATTTACTAGCATGTACGCTGCATGACCTAACTGAAAAGAAATTCACCGTGCAGTCGCAGGGGAGCAGTATACACGGGAATTAAACTTTGTCGACATGTTATCATCCACTCAATAATCAAAGCAGCCAACATCGTATCATGCATATTCATAGCAACGTGTACCTGATGTGTGCTGCAGAGACAGACAGTATCCACGCAGAAGAAGCAAGAGAATCGCTTTGCTTCCACTGCTTTATTGCAAACGAAATGCACCACGCAGCAACGTTTTCTCTAAAACATCTGCTTTCTATAAAGCAGGCCAAGTAATGTCCTTTTTTCACTTAAAAACAAGAGAGATAGCAGCAGTACACTAGTAGGTAGGTATGGAGACTTTGCCTTTCTTAGACAATAAAAAGGAAGAAGAAGGCTTTGCCAGCCCATCCGGATTGATGTTGGTCAGATCAGATGGAGCTACAACAGAGCCACTCCTTTAGTTGTTTCCCCGTCATCATGAAAAAAGGAGCAGAGGCAAAAAAATGGCGAAAGCTTAGGCCACTGACGTGATGAAAGAATGATGGGGAAATCAAATAATGAAAAGGACTCGTTGATGTGAAATATGATGAGAAAAGAGACAGATGCAATAATAACAAAACCTGTGTGTAGCCCTTTCACTGTGAAAGAAACGCTGGCGATTTTATAATCGAAGCCGTTGCTCCTTTATGTCCGGAAAAAAAGCCGCTTGTTAAGTAACTGTGTTGAAAGGAGCTTTGCGAAAATAGGCCGCGCCGGATGTCCCGAAAAAGAAAATATATCGTGTGGAACAGAGCAGCGCACTTCGCTCATACATGTCCATAGACACATTAATTAACGTCTTCAAACAAATCTCAATCACTTATTCACTGCACACCTTTGTTTTCCGGAATAAATTTCTTTCTATCGGAAACTTTTATCATCACAGCAGTCAAATCTTAATTTAGATGTTGTGTCGATTCAGTATGTCAAAGATGCTCATAAGGGTAGGATGTACGTGCATGAGTTTATACTACCTATGTCCTGGTTTATTAGTCCTCTCATATTTTTGGTCATATCTTGATCACATATTTCACTAGCAAAATGCTAATATATGTCACCAAAAATTATATTGTTGGATCCGCACTTGAATGTAGTTCCTATTGATATTATGTTTGCTACATATAACTTATATCTTATTCGTTCAACTTATAGTTAAAATATGATCCAAAATACAAGAGAGACTAGTTTAACCAGGACGGAAGTGGTAGGTATGAGCGTATATGCGCGTGTGGGCGAACACCTACGATTGTACTAAGTACAAAAAGGTATCATAATCATGTTGCTTTATTAATAATCATGCCGGACAGACGTGGACGTGTCTATCTTTATAAGATGGTAATTTATCTATTGTAGTCGACACTTTGGTAGAAGGGATACGGTGTGTGCCTGCTGAGTTCATCCGGGTTTGACGAAAGGCCAGCCGGCTAAATCCCGAGGACCAAGGCAAGATTAACTCCGTGTTGCATGCAGGCCCGTCTCCCTCCGCTATGCATGCAGTCTTGATCCTCACCTTTATTTGTTTTCACCTGGACTCTCTCTAACCCCATTTTCACCAATTGCTGGCTGGTCACAGTGGGAAATATCATATATTATCAAGCATATGATATTAGTGTATAATACTATCTTCATAATACATGGTATCATATATTAATATAGATGACCTTATTTATTGACATACATGACACATAGTAGCATAACATTTATTATGATACATCATCATAATATGATATTCAGTTCTCTCTTTCTTCATTTAATTGTACGCCACTTCATCAAAATTGTCTAGTTGGCGTGCTTAATAGTACTAATTATGATATTCTCATTATGGGCAGCCACGGAAATATTTAATACACTAGATAGTTGCCTACGGATTGCAATACGGCCATAAATATTCTAGTGGATTATTTCATAATTTAACTCTGCATATTAATGTGACTTTATAAAAACAATAGGATTTTATTTGATAGACAATTATTCAGTGAGCATTTATTGGATTACCAGCAAACAAATAATTTTATTTTGGAAGTCAATACGAGGCGGGCAGTTGAGGAGGTTTCTAGGGAAAATTGAGAGAAAATCTGAGATTGGAGGAAAAATCAACAACGGGGAGAGGGAAGGGGGAAACATATGTAAGGCTTGACGAAGAGGATAATTATTAGTTGCAAATGGGAATACAAATATTCTAGGTTAGCCCGTAAGTACCTACATATTTTTCTTTGCTAAAAGGATCAGATCTATTATAAAAGTTTATCAGGAGTACAAAGCATCTCAAACATAATAAAATAACATCAAGTTTCTGAGACCACCGAACGACCACTACAGCCGCCAGAACAAGCTGCCAACACGCCGCTGTCGCCGCTCCCCTACAGGAGACGGTTTGACCTTGTCGATAATAGCCGGGAAGTCTTCATGCATGTCCCCCTAAGGACCAGCGTCCTGGAGCCGCAGTCGGCGTCGTTGAATCCTTGCATAGATCTGAAGCACATGACACCAAATCTCCCAACATGACGAGAAATTCTAACCTCACCGCAACTCTAGGAGGATCGAAGCCCAGAATGCAAACAGAAAGAAGAAGCGCCGCCATCCACCCGAGCGCCGCACCTGCGAGGACTAAAAAAACCTAATCTAAACTACTAACCGGAGTGAAGGTACCGATATTCTCCACTCCACCACCGATCGTCGGAGCGGCAGACAAATTGGAGGCGAATCCACCGGCTTGCCGGTGAAGTCTTAAGGCCATATAAATAGTCTAGGAGGAACAAGACTTCGGCACCACCAAGAATTTGAGCGCATTTTTTTTCTATAACTGTGTGTTTGTAAGGACCTGTAATACTTAATATATGGCCTTAAGCAGTTCCATAAAAAATATTTGGTAAGTCAATAAGATGTGAGGCATTTGAGGTGGTTTTTAGGGAAAACTGTTCAATAAACCAAAGATAGGAGGGTGGGGGATAGAAAAGAGAAGAAGAAGGGGGTTTGAAAAGAGAAGAAGAAGGGGGAAATGTATGTAAGGTTGGACGAGAAATGAGCATATGACAAAATCTTATACCTTTTTTTTAAGTAGGAAGAGAAGAGATCGTTCACAACGAAACATATAGAACAACAAAGCGAAGGAGAAGAAACAGCGGGGAGTGAGCTGGAGCACCAGTAGGAAATCCATTGCAAGCGCACACCGTCGCGGAACAAAAACCTAAACACTGATACGAGTTTTACTACACCAAAACAGCAACCTAATAATATTGTATGAAACACCAAGCATCAGGCAACAACACCAAAGGAAACATAATCCGAGGTCGTCCAGAGGAAGACAAGGCTTCAAGCATCCATCGTGTTTTGAATCATCAGCCTTCTCAGCGCCTCTGCACAATCAGCCATGAACGACGCCGTCATGAGAACCGCTTCCACCCCAGCCTGGAATGAAGTATGATCATCCACCTTCAGCTGCCCAGTACAAAGTAAAAGAGCAAGAAGTGAAGACAGCCTCCCTCCAGGAAATTTCTAAAAATGTGCCCATCAAATAATGTTACGTTGTTACGGGTGGACAAATCACCCAGCAAATTTCAGCGATGCACACCATATAAAATTTTCCACCAAATTTCCAGGAAGGAATCGATGTAACCAGGCAGAACTTTGCCTTAAGTTGGTAGGGCAGCAATCAGTCCCTAAAGCCTCTCCAAAAAAGACCTGCAAACAAAGCGAGCTAGAGAACAAGTAAAGTATAAGCGATTGGCAGATTCAGCATTATCACAAAAAGAACATGAAGGATTGCCGGGCCAATTGCTTTTTCGCATATTATCATGTGTCAAAATAGCATTCTGAAATAATTGCAAGCAAAAAATCTTGATTTTCAGCGGGAGACAAGCTTTCCAATGGGACCCAACAATATCTTTTTTTAACCACTCATACATTGTCTTTGTAGTAAATCTGCGATTGCTGGAAAGGGACCAAACCATACCATCAGGAAGAGTGTTGAGAGATAAGTCTCCGACATGTGCAACTCTATCAAGCCACTGATCAGACAAAGCAACACAAACGAGATGTTAAAATCAACAGCGGCGAATTCAGCCAGGGTACAATCCTGACTCTGACATATGTCAAAAAGTCCAAGGAATGAGATTTTAAGGGCATTTTCAGAGCACAAAGAGTCATACCATCATCTTGCTATATCATCACTGTTAACATTCACTTTTCTCCCAGCAAAATAAAACTCTTTAACATTTTCGTCACTGAACTGGGCCGCTGGCCCTTTCAACCCCGATGCGGACAGACGCGGCTCCATCTTTGTATGATTGGGAATCTGTCAGGCGTCGTAGTGTTTTTGTTTATCATTATTTTGCCACCACCAGCAACGTACCCAGCCCAGCAGCAACATGGCTCATTTCCATGTCTATATATACCGTGCATCTCCAGCCCTCCAGAGACCAGACCACCAACTAGTAGGAGGATCAACAGCTAGCCAGAGATGGACAGCTCCCCGAGACCTCAGTACCTCGAGGATCAAGAGGCCCAAACGAAGGCAGACGGAAAGAAAGGAGGATGGATCACTCTTCCCTTCATAGTTGGTACGTGCATGCAGCCTCTCTGTCTCTCTCACCATCCGTGTTTTCATGCTCACTCACTTCATGGTGTGGTGTGTAAAACATGCATGCAGCCACCATGCTGGGGCTGGGGCTGGCCGTCAACGGGACGACCAGTAACATGCTGGTGTACCTGCTTAAGGAGTACCACGTGGACGGCGTCAAAGCCGCGCAGATCGCCAATGTCGTCCGCGGCTCCCTCAACCTCGTGCCCATTGCCGGCGCCGTCCTCTCCGACTCCTACCTCGGCTGCTTCCCCGTCATCCTCGCCGGTGCCGCCATCAACGTTCTGGTCCGAACCCTACCGAATTAATTTCCCGCACTCCGTTCCGACCAACTTTGAGAGATGATAACAACTTTTCAAGCGTCATGGCACACTGGTCCTTCATAGAGCCAGACTATAAGTAACGTCGGAAACACATCTTATAACTACATGATACACCACACGATTACTGCAGGAATTTCTTGCAATATATTTCAATGAAATTTGGTTATATAAACATGAATATTTAATTTTAGAGTATATAAACAAAAACTAGCTAGCAATACATATTATTATGCAACTATAAAATATTTACTGAATATTTGGAGTAATAATATGAGAGTAAAAATAAAATACATATTATTTGTTGTGTTGATTGTTTTATAGTGGTATTAATAAATATAAATAGCATTATGAAATGAATATTATCATGCATGCTTGCATGTCGAGGAGGGTCTTTTGCCATGCTTGTTGTATGATATGGCAACATGCTTGGGTGGTGAGGGCAATAGGTTAGTGGGTACTAGCTATTTAGATATAGAAGATAGGAATATGAACATGAATATTTGGATTAATAGTGTAACAACAAAAAATGAAAATACATATAATTATTATTTAATTATAAAATATTATTGAATATAAACATAATAGATTAAAACATTTGATTTTTGCATGCATGCTTGCATGTTGAGGTGGCCCTTCAAGGTGGCATAGTTCTATGTTAAGATAGTGGACATCGCCTACTTAGGGCTAGTTTGGATTGCTTCCTCGCTGTGTGTGGCCTGGCCTGGAGGCTGCCTGATATCTGCCTGGTGTTTGTTTGGATGGTGCCTGGTGGAGAATGTGGCTGCCTGGCCTAGCCGTCCCTGTCAACATGATTAGCCTGGCCTGGTGCAAACAATCAAATAAAATAATGTATCCAGTCCCAGGCAGTGTAATCAGCCTGGCACAGGCGTCGGATATCCCACGCCTAGATGTGTGCCTGGCACTAATGAAAGAACTGTAGCAATATTGAAAATATTCTAAACACTAAAGGACAAAGCACAGGCCAGGAGGGCAACCAAACACGCATGCATGTGGCACGCCTGGCCAGGCAAAAAAGTCTAATATCTCAGGCATCTCCCAGGCGTTACTTTTCCCCAGGCACATTGTCCAGGGCTTGAACCAAGCAGCCCCTTAGTCATATACGGTGTCCCTATTCCTTTTCTGAACCTTCTTATGCATAATTTATTTTCATTTTAAGTACTCCCTCCAATTCCATAATTTTTTCGTGGTTTTATATCAAGAACTAAAACCAAGACAGGAATTGTGGAACGGAGGGAGTAATCTGCAGTCCAATTCTACTCTTATTTTTTCTTCTAATAAAAAGAAAGTCACAGTTTGATGTGCAACAGAAGTATTCATATGGTCCTGCCATGTAATATAATGTCAAGAAAAACATGCCGCGCTCTATCTATCAAAATAACCATTTGATTTGCGCATGGCTGCATGCATGAAAACTTCACATTTATCCAAAGATAATGACAAATAGCGACACATGCTCCTCCCATAAAGGAAAGAAAACTCTCTTTTGTGCAACTACCTGAAAATGCATACACTGATCATTTCATATCCAAATGTGAATAAATTATCACCAGGAACTTTACACATAAATATTTTGAAGTTGAGAGAGGTTTGAGAAGATAAATTCCCTGTTGAGATGAAACTTTATAATGATTTTTTTTTTGTGTGGTGCAAAAACGTTCTGTGAACTCTTAAGCGTGCGAGAACTCACTCACTCTTTGCACAAGATGATAGTTTTTTTACGATGCAAACATTTTGTTCATATGTTTGCAACATGTCAATAAATCATCATTTACCACTGTCAACATCTGATCATACCAATAAGGAAACATGACTACACAATAACTTTTATATGCTTGCAACACCTGCAGTCCCTTGTCACCACAAATGAATGCAACAATCCATAGATTGAATCACTTAGGGATCATTCGATTTGTAAGAATTTGGTGGATTCCTATATGATTTTTTAATTTTTCCTATTCCCTTGATTAGGAAACCATGTAAACAGAATGAGCCCTTGGTTGTTTTCAGCATTCTCTGCCCTTTTATGCAATAGAAAAAATTGAAGCACTGCAAAAAAAACTGTTTCTCACACACTTGAGCCCGGCAGTCCATGGCAAATGATCGTCTTTTTTGTTAATATTCTTTCATGATGTAATTATACAGGCTTTTGTGTTGTTCACGCTCACCGCGGCGCTGCCATCGCTGCGGCCACCACACTGCACATTGTCGTCGGCTGAGTGCCAGCAAGGATCCCCCGGGCAACTCTTCGTGTTGTACGCTGCCATCTGTCTTCTCGCCATTGGCGCTGGCGGGACACGTTTCAACATCGCGACGATGGGCGCGGACCAGTTCAGCAGCACGCGCGACAAGGACAGCTTCTTCAACTGGTACTTGGTCTTCCTCTATGCCTCCTTCATGCTCGGCGACACAGCCATCGTCTACATCCAAGACAGCGTGTCATGGGCGGTGGGCTTTGGTGTTTGCCTCGCCACGACGGCATTCGGCACAATCATGCTTCTTTTGGGCGTATGTTACTACCGGATGCCGGCGACAAAGGCCAGCCCGTACACAGAGCTGGCTCGTGTCATCGTGGCCGCCGTGCGCAAGAGTAGCATCAAAGTCGGCGGTGCGCAAGGCAGTGTGCAGTACAATGTGGGGGCCGGCGCCGTTGTGGACCCGTCCGGCGACGGAGCACCAAGTAAAAGCTTAAGGTAAGCTAGTACGTAGGTGACATTTCCTCTGTAGCTGCTTTCCAAACAAGACACCGGATTGGTGAATCATGCATCCGCTGGACCTTGCTGTTGCAGATTTCTGAATCGAGCCGCCATGATCACTACAAGCGACAAGTCATCCGGGTCCGGGGATGCGTCAGCCGGAGCCTGGCGGCTGTGCACGGTGCAGCAAGTGGAGGACCTCAAGGCCATCGTCAGCGTCTTCCCGCTGTGGTCCTCCGGAATATTGCTGTTCATGTCGATCGGCGTGATGATCGGCATGATCGTCCTGCAGGCACTCGCCATGGACCGCTCCGTCGGACCACACTTCAGCATCCCGGCGGGGTCGGTCGGCGTCAGCTGCCGCGTCTCGTTCATCTTGGCCACCCTGGTCCTGGACCGCGCTGTCTTCCCTCTCTGGCGCAAGATCACCGGCGGCACACCACCGACCCCGCTGCAGCGTGTGGGCATCGGCCACGTGTTGAATGTCGGGGCCATGGTCGCCGCCGCACTGGTGGAGCGCCGGAGGCTTGCGCAGCCCGGCGTGCCCATGTCCGTGATGTGGCTCCTGTTCCCGATGGGAATCGCAGGGGTCGGGGAGGCCCTGCACTTTCCTGGCAACATGGCCTTCTACTACCAGGAGTTCCCCAAGGCGCTGCGGAGCCTGGCTACGGCCATGGCGCCGATGCTCGTCGCGCTGGGGTTCTTCTCGAGCACCATGTTCATGGACATGGTGACGCGGTTCACGGCGTGGCTGCCGGAGAACATAGACCACGGGAGGCTGGACAACGTCTACTGGACACTGGCGGCGGTTGGGACATTCAACTTTGCCTACTTCCTCGCCTGCGACAGGCGTTACAAGTACCACAACCGCGCGGCGATGTAGACAAGATTGGCTCTTCGTGTATTATGCATTCAGGGAAGAGTTGTGTTGCACCTTTCTATTTCGCAGCGAAGTGAACAAAATGGATGGAACATCATAGCAAGGAAGAACTATGTAATAATATGCACAATGAATACATTTTAGTGGAACGACATCGGCCTTTGTGTTGATTGATGCGCGCAACCTTACTTTGTTACCAGGTGCTCAGTTGTTACAAAAGCCTAAAAGATCGGTCCACTGACCAAGGCAACACAATAGAAATTACAGTGCACATACATATGCATAGAAAATCCATTTACAATGCCACCTCACAAATAGGCTGAACAAAGGACGCGCTCCAACGTTTAGTGTAGCCTGCCTTTCCACATGTTGGTTGTCGGTGCTTTGAGACCGGCGGTGTTGTCGAGTGACGACATATTTGTTTCGAGATGGGTATGTGAGTGGCACATCGAAATGGTAAGGAGCAAGACATGGAGTTCACCTAGATTCGGACCTTGTGGGAGGAGGTAAGACCCTAATCCTACCTTTAGTGGTTGTATTGCTCAAGTGCTTGCCGGTGATCGGAGGATCTCCGAGAGATCAGTTTCTTGGGTTACAAGTTACATGCCCTTGGCTGGTGGTGGAGGGGAAGATGGTGGTAGGTGAGAACCTTAGGTCTAAAATATGTTGGATCCTTCGAAAAGGTCCATAGCTTGCCTTATATACTTGGTTAAGTTAGGGTAACATGGGTCGGAGTAGACCATCGGTGGGTTGGCGCCCTTTGTTCCCGTTCAACCGTGTCGGGCGATGCTGTCTTGCCACTTCCGTGCTTGCAAGTTCCTTTCTTCCTTGATCTACAGCTGGGCTCGAGAAGTTGACTCAGATCCTGGCCATGGATGCCCTGAGTCTCCTGCTTTAGCGCACCTGTATGGCACATCCTCGATAGTAGCCCCCGAGTGCCTTGCAACCCTCCTGCCAGAAGGTTGCATGGGCTTGCTAAGTCTCTTCACACTCGGCGGGGAATTACCCGAGATAAAATTTCAGTGGTTTCATAATGGGTCAACATCCAGCCAGAAGATCGTGGGAAAAAGATTCCCACGATCTCCACTCCACCAATAGGCGATCTTTTGAAGTGGAATTGTGTGCCACATGACGCATGTACAGAACCGATGAACCGAGACGTAGCAAACGTGGTTTGCCATGTCGCAGTCTTGATCGGTCAGTCCTGACGAACAAACGGCCTCCCAAACAAAGTGGTGTCTCGGCCTCCCCTCAGCCAATAAGACACACATAGAGAGACAGGGCCAGCGTACACAGACTCCTGCCGCTCGCGTTTCCTTTCTCGTGCTTCCCATGCCTAGTGGTGCTCACATATCAGTGAGAGAGAATTGCGAGTTCTCCTGACGCACCTCGCCTGCATCCAGGATTTATTGCGCTCTCAGTTCTTTCATCATGGCGTATCCCTCCGTCGTTCCCTTGGTTACCTCTTCAAATCCACCACCTCCATCCTTGACACCCTTGGCACCTGAGGAACAATCTGATCCCTCCATGGGGCGGGGGGTGGGGGGGGGGGTCTGATATTAAGCATGGATGCAGTTGAGGAGGACGAACATGAGTCACAGACATAGTAGGGGCTTCCAAGGTGGCAAAGAAAGGAAATGGTGAGCCGAAGGAGGCATTGATGTAGTAATACAGAAGGCAAGAATTCTGTTGAAACTTTGGAAGTTGGATTTCTAATGTCATCACCACGACACCACCATATTAGATTTTAGGGTTCAAGATGACCTTGACCTATACCATAATTTTGCTTTACATGGGAAATGTAATAGTTTGCTTGCTGCCTAGGTCCGTAGCTCCCTTGAGGAACTAGTTTATTTATTCTATAGGGGCAAAAACATGGACATGAGATGAAGTGAATAATGAACAAATATTAACAAAATAATGACATCAAGAAAAGAAAAGAAAAATAGTTTTTTCAATTAGTCAATCATTGAAACGCCGATAACGTCAACAAAATCACATGGCACACCAAGACAACTTATAACCAAATAAACACGACAAGCGTTGGTAGCAGTATATATACATGCGTGAAAAGAACAGAAGAAATCACACGGTGGCCGGCCACCTAGGCGCGCCGCGCCCCTGTGTATATATCGGTGCACGCCACCGGGGCCGTGCTTGTGGTTGTGGCCGCCGACGCCGGCGTGCTTGTGGAGGCGGTGCTGCTGGAATTTAGTCTATTCTCGGATAGCCCAATAACTATTTCAGTAATTTCTAAATAAATCCTAAAGGCCCACTTAGCCCATTTGTGCAAGGCAAGGGATAGTACTAAAGTTTAGTCTCACATTGCTAGTTTAGTGAGAGTTGGACCTCCTTATAAGGGAGGTTCTTTCTCCACTTGTATGAGCATGAGAACAAGAGGGACATCCATGCGCGCTCCTCCTCCGCCGCCCGCGCGCCGCGGGAATGAGCCGAGCCGATGTCTAATTTTTGCCACGCACTACGGGTAAACGAAAGGTCACTTGGGAGCTGAAAAGTTTTGGCGGTAGTGGATAATGAATACGAACGGCGCACCTCTTCGCGTGCTGCCTGTTCACTTCGTCTCCCTCCGTTGCTTCACCTCCCGTTGCAGCCTGTTCGCGTCCCTCTCCTGTGCCTATATAAGAGAGGTGCTCCTCTCCAGAGAGACACATCAGAAGGTCCTCTTCCTCTCGCCACACAGTTCCTGAACACTGCGCTGCTGCTACAATCTTCCCCATCCCGGCTTGCGGCGTGCACCGCAGGTCGGGACAGTAGGCCTCCGAAACCGCACCATTTGAGTCCGTACGGGAGAAGGGTGATAAGGTTTTTGGGGAGCGCTCTGCGCGACTACTGACTTCTTCGTCACGGACGCCCCGGACTCCGACGACTATTTCCCTGACGTCGACAACCTCCTCGACGACATGGAGGACACCGACCCCAAGCCCAGTGCCTCTGCTCCGGCTGCTGTCCAGTACGTGTTCTTGTTTTTCCTGTTAGAGGTTCTGCCACAGTTCCTTGGTCTAGTGTTTGCCCTACACATGTTAGGATCTACCTCATATACGCATCTTCATCTACTGTCTGCTCGAGAGATGATCGGTTCTAGCTCATATATGCAGATGTTATTTACCTTCACTTTGTCAAATTGCATGACTTGTTTTATCACTGCTATACTAGTCATGCTTTATCTAGTATTTTTGTTAATAAAATCATTCGGTAAATTGCTCATGTTTTCAACAATCCAAAAACCTTATTATAGGCAATTTACCCCGAGTGGTTTTGCTGCTTCCATGAGACCTCCTATGTTTGAGGGTATCCACTATAAAAGGTGGCGCGTGAGAGCAGTCTTATGGTTTCAGACCATGAGCTGTTATGACGCCACTCTTGGCAAACCTGAAGGAGAGCAAGATGCCCAACAGGCACAAGCTTTTCAGAAAATGGATAACTTGTTTAAGGCTGATCTCTTGAGTGTTCTTGGTGAGAACATACTTGATGCTTATGCGTCAATTGACAATGGAAAAGATATGTGGGACGCACTCGAGGCCAAGTTTGGGGTCTCGGATGTCGGCACTGAGTTGTACATCATGGAGCAATTATATGATTACAGGATAACTGAAGAGCGCTCCATGGTTGAGCAGGCTCATGAGATACAATCATTTGCTAGAGAACTTGAGCACTTCAATTGCATGCTACCGGACAAGTTTGTTGCTGGGGGGTATCATCACTAAGCTTCCTCCTTCATGGAGGAACTTTGCTACCTTACTGAAGCATAAGAGACAGGAGTTTTCCGTTCCGGATCTCATTGGTACTCTTGATGTGGAAGAAAAGGCGAGAGCAAAGGACACACGTGCTCGAGGTATTGAGGGAGGATCTAGTGCCAATCTGGTACAGAAGAAAAACTTCCAGTCCCACAAGTTCAAGAACAAGGGCAAGCTTGATGGAAAAGCAAAGTTTGATGGGAAGAACAAGGTTGTACAACACACGAACTTCAAGAAGAAGAGTGACAAGAAGAAAGGTGCTTGTCATGTGTGTGGAGATCATGATCATTGGGCTCCTAGTTGCCCTAATCGCTATGACAAGCGTCATCCTGGGAAAGGCGGCAAGACCGCTAATGTTGTCATTGGAGACACTGACATGAAGGATGCTGGGTATGGTATATTTCCCACTATTCTTTCAGTATGTCATTATACTGATTGGTTGATTGACACGGGTGTTGGGGAACGTAGTAATTTCAAAAAATTTCCTACGCACACACAAGATCATGGTGATGGCATAGCAACGAGAGGGGAGAGTGTATGTCCACGTAACCTCGTAGACCGTAAGCGGAAGCGTTATAACAACGCGGTTGATGTAGTCGTACGTCTTCACGATCCGACCGATCCAAGTACCGAACGCACGACGATCCCCGGGCTCGATGACGATCCCCGGGCTCCGATCCAGCAAAGCGTCGGGGATGAGTTCCATCAGCACGACGGCGTGGTGACGATGATGATGCTCCACCGACGCAGGGCTTCGCCTAAGCTCCGCGACGATATGACTTCACCGGCGCAGAGCTTCGCCTAAGCTCCGCGACGATATGACCGAAGTGGAATATGGTGGAGGGGGGCACCGCACATGGCTAAGGAACGATCCGTAGATCAACTTGTGTGTCATGGGGTGCCCCCCTGCCCCCGTATATAAAGGAGCAAGGGGGGGTTGCGGCCGGCCCTAGGGAGGCGCGCCTGGAGGAGTCCTACTCCCACCGGGAGTAGGACTCCCCCCCCCCCTTTTCCTAGTTGGATTAGGTCTTGGGGAAGGGGGAAGAGGGAGGGGG
>LR880972.1:38883583-38897222 GCA_904067115.1 Aegilops sharonensis | reverse complement strand
GTATAAAGTAACGTAAATACTATTACCTCAATCCAAAGTATAGCGGCAGCAACAAGGTTGTGGATTCCCATCAACACCAACGGCAAAGTTGAGTATAGGAAATCGTAACCCTAATGTATCACTTACTCGTCGTCTGAAAAGTCTGCAACATGAAACGTTGCAGCCCGAAAACGGGTCAGCACATGGAATATGCTGGCAAAGTAACACATAGAGAGTAATGAAAGAATAATCTATACTACATGCACATATGGCTGGTGGAAAGCTCTATGGTTACAGTTTTGCAAAAGGCCAATTTTTCCCTATGTCAAAGGAACAAATTTTATATTAACTATCATGGTGGTTGAATCATCATTGAGAAGGTACCCCCAACTCGATGATCCCAATTAAAAGTAATCATTAACCCAACAGTATTAATTTAGAGTGATGAGATACATGTGAATACTCAAGTACTAGATACTCAGTTTTGTCCATAACCGGGGACACGGCTAACCATGATTAGATTGTACACTCTGCAGAGGTTTGCGCACTTTTCCCCAAAAGACTCGATCGCCTCCTTTGATTTCTCGCACTGCATGGTGTTTGAGAAACGGATGACCGAGACACAGTCTTTCAGAAACATTAACTCTCTACTCCGGATAGATCATACCAAACCTATTAAACCCACTACCTGCTGATCTACCTCTTCGAAAGCTTCATGTAACTTACTCAACTATGCTAGAGCCCATAATAGCTTGTGGCTGCACACGGAAGTTTCTAGCATGAATAATCTCAGTTCCCTTCGAGCCTGGGTGGCGGTCCATAGGAAGATCACACGGGTACCCCGGGATTTCCAAAAATAAAACAGAGAACACTGGGTTCCCCAGGTGCCTCAGTTCACCCATATGTGTATTTAAGTTGCCACCTTAAAGTAAACCATTAATTAATAATCTCACATCTGTTGTGAATATCTCTCAAACCCAAACCACGTCTACGAGCATAGCATGGCAATATAAGCAACACGTAGAAGTAACTCCCAAGGGTTTGATAGCAACAGGGCAATAGGTTCCTACCTCATCATCTACTTCCCAATACCCACAAATTAATGACATCCTAATCATGCAATGTTGGAGGGTTGAGCTAATGCATAAAACTGGGTATGAAAAGGTATGATCAAGCGTTACTTGCCTGCAAAGTTGATGAAGATGATTCGCATTCAAAACTCTTGATAGATCTACTCGTCACACTCCAGTCAATCTATCGTAAGCAAGCAATAGTAACCACACATAAGCAATCACTCCAAAAGATCAGAAAGATCGAAGAAGACGATTCGGAAAACATCAAAACCAGGCAAATAACTCTTGCAACGTAAAACAATTTCTAACAGTACCAACATTATGTGAATTTGGCCTTATCAGAAAGTTTAGGTCAAGAGCTTCGATTTGCAAAAAGAATCAACTAAATCGGAGTTACGAAACTCAAGTTATGATAAAACAAAGTTTGAATTCAAATCTGATCTAATTCAAATTTTAAACTTTCAAAAACATGTTTGAGTTGGATTACTGGATAGAGGGGATCATAACGAAGAAGTGGGCGTTGGTTTCGTTGGATTTGGACTAACGAGTAAAAAGTTATGATCGTTTGAAAATTGGGGACTAATCTGTAAAAATAACACTACGGATAGGTCCCTGACGAAAATTAAAAATAAAAAGAAAAAACTATCGAGCGAACGCTCGCTACAGAACTTAAACCGACGAAAACCGTTCGCTAAGGAGATCTAAACAGCGAATGCCCACTATATAAACTAACCAAATAAAAAAACGGGTTTTTTAAACAAAACCGAACCCCTAAAAACCGAACTTAAAGAAAAGGACCGGGGTCGGTTTATACCGGTTCGCGGCGGTTTGCGAAGAAAACCGGCGGCGGCGGCGAGGTCGAACTCCGGCGAGACGGCGAGGGGCTCCGGCGTGGTCACCGGAGGTGCTCCGGTGGTCGAGGGCAGCGGCGGAGGCGCACAGGAAGAGGCGGCGCGGGGCGACGGGTGCGCTGGGGCGCCAGCGGCGGTCGGAGGCGGCGGTGGGGTCAACGGCGTCTCGGCCGGAGCGATGCGGAGCGGCGGCGGCGGGGGTTGACGGCGTGGTGCGGCGGCGCGATGCGAGAGGAGGAGAGGAACGGGGCCCGGGGCGGCGCCTTTTATGGGGGGGGGAGGTGGCGTGCGGGAGGGGGCAGGAGGAGGCCGAGGCGGGTACGGCCGTCGAGGCGGCGGCGGTCTCCGAGCGGAGCTCGGGGACGAGCGCGGGCGTCGGCTGGGCCTCTGCTGGGCCGAAAGGCCAGCGGGCCGGTGCGGTGGGGAGCGGTGCTGGGCTGGCTCAGCCTCTGGCTGGGCCGGCCTGGCTCGGTCGGCTTCGGCCAATTTTTTTTTTATAAACATTTTTTTAACACAGACAAACAAAAAGTAATAAAACAAAAGAAATAAAATTCTATATAGGCATATTATATATCAAAATTTTCAGAAAAAGATTTCCTACAACATGGACATTATTCTAGCTTTAAATAAAATACACACAAATTTAAATAAAGAAAAGAGTGCTTCAGCTCTAATAAAATCCAATAAAATCATTTTAAAAATACCAAAATGGTTTCAAATTTATTTCTCTCCATTTTTATGAGGTAGGGAATCATGTTACCCTATTTTTCATATATTTTATTTTTGGAGAAAAATAATTTGAATAAAACTCAAATAACTCCAAATTGAAAATAAATCCAAAAGAACTTTGAATTTAATTCTTTGAAACTCCCAACTCATATTTCATATGTTTTGAAGAAGTCATTTTATCTTCGCTCGTGAAAATCATTGAGTTTCTTAAAGTTTCAGAATTGGAAATATTCTCAAATGAAGTTCAAATATTTTGAACACCCCTTGTCACTTAAATAAATGGAAGAAGTCATGTCATCTTCTCTCCAGGGTTTTGTGATGAAAAGAAATTGAATTCCCGAAGATCATAAAAGAAAAATGAAAGTTTGGGAAAGTCCTTTTATTCCCTCTCATTTAACTTTCAAAAGTTTCGAATTCACTCACTTTCAATCAATCAATCAAACAATCAATCAAAACTATCTATTTGTTTATAGCATTCCAAAATTTAGAATTTTGGGATGTTACAAACTACCACCCTTAAAATGAATCTCGTCCTCGAGATTCGGAGAGGCTAGAAAGAAATAGGTTAGGGTTTGGGGGTCTTCTCAGAAATCCATCGATCGTCTCTGGGGTCTCGGGTGCTACCACCCTTAGAAGCATGGTTACGGTTCCATCAAAACTCATATACTCCACCCTTATTCCTGACAGTGTCGGTCTTCTCAGATCTCAGGAAAATTCCTTCTCTGGGCTCTTCCGGTAGTGGCATAACTTTTCCTCAATACTTCTGTCCTTTCATCTTGGTACAGTTTTTCCGAGACTGGGTCTTCTTAGCTGACGGGTCTGGCGCCAATACTAAACAACTATCGATATCTCATGGTAGTCAGCAATTTATGGTTTCTCCTGCAGAAAACGGTTCTGGGTTGAACCTCACCGTATATCCTACGATTGGCAACACCTGCCGTGTACAAGGGAAAATACTTATACCATTCTAAGGTTCAAACAAGGTTTTGATCGTCGTCTCTCTACTATAGTTAAGTCACTCAGATTTACCATCCCGTATAGCAAGGCGAATAATAAGAGTAAGTCGGTATGGTGATCAATCCATCCCGCACCCAAATCATTACCTTGTACATGGTTTAGCGAATCTCGCATTCTAACACTCGGTCATCCTTACAAGCATTGCAAAATTTCTCTTGTCACAAACTAAGTTTGGAAAATCCATTGATTCTGCAAGCTAAACAAAACATCTATCGTTTCCTTAACAACTCTCAGGTTTTGCGTAAACTCCTATAGAATCATCTATCGATAAAATCGTAACTTCTTCCGGGGTTTTTCCTTCAGCAAGAGTGTGCTTGCTTCTTGGCAGGTCCTGGGCCCTGTGGGTTATGGCCCATCTCATTACTAGTAAATCTTGAACTCATCATCGGGCCACTGATCGTTACTCTAACTTCCAACTTCCTAGTATACTTAAAATCCATCCAATAGTATGGTCTTTCTTCCTTCTATTGTACCAAACTGAGACGTGATTACTCAGACTCATTATGGAATTTACCTTGATCCATATTTCCAACATCATACCTTCTTCATATCCAATAGTAATTCATCTCTTCGTCCTCGTGGGATATCCCTCCTACCGTGATAAAACGCATATTTATGAAGTCCATACTCCACTTCGTGAAACATCATTATCCTTTCCAGGGTCAAGCGTCCTTACAGGGGAATATTGGCCATCTCTGCATGGCACTTCTTCAACTGGGAAACGTGAAACACATCATGAACTCCTGACAGTCCTTCGGGTGACTCCAACTTGTTGGTAACCTCTCCCATACGCTCCAAAACTCCGTATAGTCCTACAAATCTCGGGGCTAACTTTCTCTTAACTCCAAATCGTTTAACTCCTCGCAGAGGTGGCACACAAAATATATGCTCTGTCTCCGATTTCATAGACTACCTCCTTGCGTTTTTGAGTCTGCATAACTCTTCTGCCTGGACTGAGCTACCTTCAGTCTATCTCGAAGCAACTTAGCATTCTCTTCCGAATCCTTGATCACATTTGGTCCAAACAACTGACGGTCTCCAACGTCATCCCACACTCTCTTGGGGTATCAAACATATCGAGACAAAACTCATATTCATTTTGTCTGAAATCCATTCAGTGGGTATCCTTATCTTTTCCCGGGGTCAACGGTTCTTACAGGGTACTACCACCCTTAAAATATTCCAATATTCCATAGACCATATTTCTCATATCCTCGAAACTGGTCAACAACTTTCCTCATAGGGTAACTCATAAAATCCAAAGCAATACCAACACTGCTAACTTTATTGATTCTTAAATTATTACAATCATCTCGCTTTTCCATTACATGTCTCAACTTAACACCTCAATATAAAAGAAAACGCTCTCACTTCTACTATTCCATTTATTCTGTTACAAATTCAACTATATATCACCAGTCTCCTTCTCCTTCGGACAATCTCTGGCAAAGTGCCCTGCTACATTACAATGGAAACATATTACTTCTGACAGGTTTCGAGGTTTCCTCATGATCACATAGCCTCCTTGGGTCCTCGGCGTCCATTTTGGGCAAGTGTTGATGTAGTGCCCTGACTCCTTGCATTTGTAACAGGTGACATGACTCAGGTCCTTCCTGGAATCCAATCTATTCCTCTTCCTGGACCTTTCCGTTCCAATCAGGGCTTCTATTTCCTGTGGGTCATACTATACTTTCTCTATCGGGAATTCTACTAGATCTCCATTCAGATAATCTTGGGAGATGTGTCCTTCTTCTCCGCATGAATAGCATGACTTGGTGCGGGCTTTAATTTTGTTTCCTTTGTGTGTGTCCTCAACATCTTCCTTCGTCACAGGTTCTTCTAACATCTCCATGAGGGCTCCTTTCATTTCTCCTTTCTTCTGCTGGATGGTTCTCTGTACCATAGTGTAAATGTGACACTGAGCAGGGTAGTGGGTAGTTCCTTCACACAAGAAACAAGTAATCTGCCTAGTTGGGCATTCTTCAGCTGGGTGACTTCCTTCACAATTAGGGCATTCATCCTTGTGTTCCTTATGGGTGTGTCCTATTTCTCCACAGAGCTTGCATGCACAAGGTTTCTTCATATCCTTTCCCGAAGGCTTCAATTTCTGGGACACAAACCGAGACATTAGCAAAGTCAACTTAAATTCTCCCCAAGTGGTTACTCCTTGTCATCCATTGATGGTTTGGTACATCTTCCACCAAGTAGCAACACCTCTTTCGAAACACTTAAGAGCATGCTGGGCCATATCCTTTCTGACTATGTGATCCTCCATGTTCTAAATCCATCGGTCTGTCTCCAGTTGACTCATCGGTCCTGAGAAAACAAGCTCATCTCCATTCGTCCTCTATTGGGTCCATGGGTTTTGAGGTGGGATAAGAGAGATAGAGAGGGATACACACAATGCCAACAATAGTTTTGAAAAGACAGGTTTTATTGTGGCTGTCGGAAAAACATCAAACAAATGACAGCTCACAATCGTCGCATCTAACGTAGGTATATAACTGGGGTTTGGTCTTCTAAAGGTCAATGTCGTCAAACTCTTCAAGTCTTGTTCATGTCTCCGATGGCTTCTTCCGATCATGATTGTCCTTCTCAAGTTCTTTTGTCAGATCATCTCTGTTGACGCGAAGTCTCTCGCGACGTCCTTTAATATTTCTGGAGTTGCATTCCAAATTTCTGATTTCAACTTCCCTGACATGAACCATGATCCTACTGTCCTTCAGTCCTGACGAATCTCCGGTATCTCGAGGTTTTGTTCCTCCAGTTTGGTTACTTCAGCTTCCGGTTCCTGAGTTCTTCACCAATTGCCTTCTTGTCAAATTTTTCTTCTTGTAGGTCCATCTTAACTTCCTGATGTAACACTCCAGATCCTGGTGATACACCAGCTAAGATTTAAAACCGCATCTTTTGCTGACAGATGCTCCATCAGCCTTCTACCATCCATCCTTTCATGTATCTGCATACTTAACTCCGCACGGTGACAATAGCATAAGCGGGTGATAACATCATGGATAGCGTGTTTCTGCTCTTGTCATTTCCATGAGCTAGCATTCCATAGTTGATATCTCCTACCTTAGGGTTTTCCTTGACAGAACTTTGAATTCTAATGCTCCATGTTCTAGTCTTTCTCTGATACACCTTGATCTAGGAATTCTTCAGAGCCTTCAAATTCTCCTAGTCTTCGGAGTCTTCAACAGTTGTAGTTTCCATTTTCGCAGTAAAATCTTCTTCATTCCAAATGGTCTTAGTTGTCCGATATCTTGTCTCCTTGGAGTGGTCTCATCAGTCAAATCTTCAAGTGGTCAAAAGGGAAAAGGGGTATAGTCTCACTAAAAGGGAATATTTGAATAAGCTCAGAAGAGAAGAGAGGTAAAGATCTTTTTGAAAATGAAGTTGTAGAGAAAAAAATCTTTCCTATGGGCTTGTCAGTTTCTAGGGTCACGTCCTACAGTCAACATGTGCTCTCATACCATCTTGTAGCGACCCGACCCGAATGGATCAAGTCTCTGTGCTTAGTGTCATCCCTGGATCGGTATGCTGACACACACAATACTCGAAGGATTTATAACAGAGGTAAATCACACGTATAAAGTAACGTAAATACTATTACCTCAATCCAAAGTATAGCGGAAGCAACAAGGTTGTGGATTCCCATCAACACCAACGGCAAAGTTGAGTATAGGCAATCGTAACCCTAACGTATCACTTACTCGTCGTCTGAAAAGTCTGCAACATGAAACGTTGCAGCCCGAAAACGGGTCAGCACATGGAATATGCTGGCAAAGTAACACATAGAGAGTAATGAAAGAATAATCTATACTACATGCACATATGGCTGGTGGAAAGCTCTATGGTTACAGTTTTGCAAAAAGCCAATTTTTGCCTATGTCAAAGGAACAAATTTTATATTAACTATCATGGTGGTTGAATCATCATTGAGAAGGTACCCCCAACTCAATGATCCCAATTAAAAGTAATCATTAACCCAACAGTATTAATTTAGAGTGATGAGATACATGTGAATACTCAAGTACTAGATACTCAGATTTGTCCATAACCGAGGACACGGCTAACCATGATTAGATTGTACACTCTGCAGAGGTTTGCGCACTTTTCCCCACAAGACTCGATCGCCTCCGTTGATTTCTCGCACTGCATAGTGTTTGAGAAACGGATGACCGAGACACAGTCTTTCAGAAACATTAACTCTCTACTCCGGATAGATCATACCAAACCTATTAAACCCACTACCTGCTGATCTACCTCTTCGAAAGCTTCACGTAACTTACTCAACTATGCTAGAGCCCATAATAGCTTGTGGCTGCACACGGAAGTTTCTAGCATGAATAATCTCAGTTCCCTTTGAGCCTGGGTGGCGGTCCATAGGAAGATCACACGGGTACCCCGGGATTTCCAAAAATAAAACAGACAACACTGGGTTCCCCAGGTGCCTCAATCCACCCAGATGTGTATTTAAGTTGCCACCTTAAAGTAAACCATTAATTAATAATCTCACATCTATCGTGAATATCTCTCAAACCCAAACCACGTCTACGAGCATAGCATGGCAATATAAGCAACACGTAGAAGTAACTCCCAAGGGTTTGATAGCAACAGGGCAATAGGTTCCTACCTCATCATCTACTTCCCAATACCCACAAATTAATGACATCCTAATCATGCAATGTTGGAGGGTTGAGCTAATGCATAAAACTGGGTATGAAAAGGTATGATCAAGTGTTACTTGCCTGCAAAGTTGATGAAGATGATTCGCACTCAAAACTCTTGATAGATCTACTCGTCACACTCCGGTCAATCTATCGTAAGCAAGTAATAGTAACCACACATAAGCAATCACTCCAAAAGATCGGAAAGATCGAAGAAGACGATTCGGAAAACATCAAAACCAGGCAAATAACTCTTGCAACGTAAAACAATTTCTAACAGTACCAACATTATGTGAATTTGGCCTTATCATAAAGTTTAGGTCAAGAGCTTCGATTTGCAAAAAGAATCAACTAAATCGGAGTTACGAAACTCAAGTTATGATCAAACAAAGTTTGAATTCAAATCTGATCTAATTCAAATTTTAAACTTTCAAAAACATGTTTGAGTTGGATTACTGGATAGAGGGGATCATAACGAAGAAGTGGGCGTTGGTTTCGTTGGATTTGGACTAACGAGTAAAAAGTTATGATCGTTTGAAAATTGGGGACTAATCTGTAAAAATAACACTACAGATAGGTCCCTGACGGAAATTAAAAATAAAAAGAAAAATCTATCGAGCGAACGCTCGCTACAGAACCTAAACCGACGAAAACCGTTCGCTAAGGAGATCTAAACAGCGAATGCTCACTATATAAACTAACCAAATAAAAAAAACAGGTTTTTTAAACAAAACCGAAACCCTAAAAAAAACCGAACTTAAAGAAAAGGACCGGGGTCGGTTTATACCTGTTCGCGGCGGTTTGCGAAGAAAACCAGCGGCGGCGGCGAGGTCGAACTCCGGCGAGACGGCGCGGGGCTCCGACGTGGTCGCCGGAGGTGCTCCGGTGGCCGAGGGCAGCGGCGGAGGCGCACAGGAAGAGGCGGCGCGGGGCGACGGGTGCGCTGGGGCGCCAGCGGCGGTCGGAGGTGGCGGTGGGGTCAACGGCGTCCCGGCCGGCGCGATGCGGAGCGGCGGCGGGGGCGGTTGACGGCGTGGTGCGGTGGCGCGATGCGAGAGGAGGAGAGGAACGGGGCCCGGGGCAGCGCCTTTTATGGGGGGGGGGGAGAGGTGGCGTGCGGGAGGGGGCAGGAGGAGGCCGAGGAGGGTACGGCCTTCGAGGCGGCAGCGGTCTCCGAGCGGAGCTCGGGGACGACCGCGGGCGTCGGTTGGGCCTCTGCTGGGCCGAAAGGCCAGCGGGCCGGTGCGGCGGGGAGCGGTGCTGGGCTGGCTCGGCCTTTGGCTGGGCCGGCCTGGCTCGGTCGGCTTCGGCCAAATTTTTTTTTATAAACATTTTTTTTAACACAGACAAACAAAAAGTAATAAAACAAAAGAAATAAAATTCTATATAGGCATATTATATATCAGAATTTTCAGAAAAAGATTTCCTACAACATGGACATTATTCTAGCTTTAAATAAAATACACACAAATATAAATAAAGAAAAGAGTGCTTCAACTCTAATAAAATCCAATAAAATCATTTTAAATATACCAAAAGGGTTTCAAATTTATTTCCCTCCATTTTTATGAGGTAGGGAATCATGTTACCCTATTTTTCATATATTTTATTTTTAGAGAAAAATAATTTGAATAAAACTCAAATAACTCCAAATTGAAAATAAATTCAAAAGAACTGTGAATTTAATTCTTTGAAACTCCCAACTCATATTTCATATGTTTTGAAGAAGTCATTTTATCTTCGCTCGTGAAAATCATTGAGTTGCTTAAAGTTTCAGAATTGGAAATATTCTCAAATGAAGTTCAAATATTTTCAACACCCCTTGTCATTTAAATAAATGGAAGAAGTCATGTCGTCTTCTCTCCAGGGTTTTGTGATGAAAAGAATTTGAATTCCCGAAGATCATAAAAGAAAAATGAAAGTTTGGGAAAGTCCTTTTATTCCCTCTCATTTAACTTTCAAAAGTTTCGAATTCACTCACTTTCAGTCAATCAATCAAACAATCAATCAAAACTATCTATTTGTTTATAACATTCCAAAATTTAGAATTTTGGGATGTTACAACCATACAAATGACCCAATGATTAACGAAAGAGAAAAAAGACTTACAACATTCCTTCCGCCAGCAGATGATAATTTTCTCTTCAGGTACTTGACTTTCTGATCAAGAAACAAAAAACATAAAATCATCAAACCAACATATGAAAAAATACGGAATAAAAACATTAAACTCTTCATCATCACCAGAAACATGAAAAAATGGCTTACATTATTCACATAGAAATTGTTAAGTGCTTTATCAAACTCTTCATCATCACCAGAACAACCCTGCAAAAGGAAAAAAATCAGAAAACAATAACAAAAATTAATAAAAAATAGAAAAATAGAAAAGAAAATGAAAATGAAAAGAAGATAAGAAGACAAATAATAACTACCAAAGACATACCATTAGAACCATCATCAGCAAAATCATTAGGCACATAAGGGTCTTTCAAAGAATCAGCGCTCTCGAGTGAAGAAAGTAGGGGAACATCCTTGCGACAGACTTTCCGCAGTCTACTCATTGAGATACTACCTGAAAAACAATAGAGAAAAAATGGGCCTCAAAATATACATAAGAGAAATTACAGGCTGACTAGCATACAAATTACACAATAAAAAGGGAGAAATTACAGTGTAAAAACACATCAGATTACACTATAACGAGCATACAAATTACACAGTTACGGTGCAAAAGCGCAACATATTACAGTGCAAAGGCAGCAGGTTTGTGAATTGGATGCAGGCGACAAAACAACCTTCAGCAGAAAACGTGATGTATAGATATTTTACAAGCCTCACGCCACTAGATACAGCAGTGATGGTGATATTGAACAAACTAGGAAGACAAAATCTCAAGAGTTATTAGCAGAACCAAATTTGACAGACAAATTCCTAAAGAACTTCTAAAGTAGTAATTCACAGAAGCAAGAGCATCTGCTGCCAAAAACATATGACTAGTTTACTGGGTCTTACTCGCAGATCAAGCATCAGCCACCACACATGAGTGATCAAAAAGCACCACAAAGGTTTCACAAAAATCAAGACTGCACAAACTTATCCATTGACTGCTTAGTAAGGTTCAGAAAATAGATGAACAGAAGTCATGGGATCATCCAGATTTCAACAAAAACAACGAAGACTGCAGGGCTGCACAACAGGGGTGAACTACGAGGCCACTCATGCATAAATCATAGGGTGACTAGCATGCAAATTACACAAATAAAATACGGGAGAAATTACAGTGCAAAAACGCATCAGATTACAGTGTAACTAGCATACAAATTACACAGTTATTATGGGTAAAAAATACTGTGCAAAATCACAACAGAGTACAGTGTAAATGGAATATGATTACAGTGTAACTACCACACAAATTACACAGTAAAAAATCAGTCAAATTACTGTGTAAAAAGGGGGCATCGGACTACAGATTAAACATCGGTCGAACTAGACAGTAAATCATGGGATAGGATTACACTATAATTTCACAGAAATTATCGGTCAAATTACTATGTAATTTACAGTATAACTACCACCCAAAACTACACAATAATTACCGGTGAAAAATACTGTGTGATGAACAACAGGGTAGCTACATAAAGAGACTGTAGGGGAAAATGATAAAAAGACAAGCTATCCCCACGGTAATTAGAGGGGAAAAGCTTATACAGTGACAAGGTTCAGGCTATAAAACGAGAAACACTGAAACACTTAAAACTGCAGAGAGGCTCTATATAGGAACTGTACACCAACTCTGAAAAAATCTCAGTTAAACTAATTTACGTATAACTTAACACTACCACACCCACATCCACATCAACAGTGACAAGGTTATGCTGAGCGCGAAATCACTGAACTCGGTCCTTCAGAGTTCAACATCTACTGGATCCACCCCTCAAAACTAAACCCTACCACACCTACCTCCACATCAACAACAAGGGAAATCTAGCGTTCTACAGCTACCTCCACATCAAACAGCCACAACACTGCCTCCAAAAAATGTCCTACCGGATCCTAACCAGGAGGGATTTGGCCTCCATCCACAGCAGGAAAAGGAAGACACGGCGGATTGTGCATGGCACGCTGCAACCTCCTATTCCACAACCACGGCGGACTACAAACACCACGGCAAACACACTCTAGGGATCAACAAAATCCCCTAGATCTGAGACTACACGGACACGAAACCACGGACAAAACACGAGAGCCAAGGACAACTAACCAGGGTAGCCGGCGGACCAAGAGAAGAAGGAGAAGAAATCAAAATCATGCGGTGGATGAGCTCGGAATCGCCATGAACAGAAGCAATCGCCTCCGCCTCCTTCGCCGCTGGAGCTCTCTTCCTCTGCCTTATCGAAATGAGAAAGGGGAACGACACCCCGCTGCAGCATTCAAAAAGACAAAAGCCAACAGTAAACCGGCCGAGGAGGGCGGGGCTGAGGAAAACGGGCTAAAAGCAGAAAACCGCGCCCGGTAAGAAAACCAAACCCGAAAACCTACACAAAACAGGACAGGACCGGGCGCGAATCTCAGCGCGAGATCGAACGGACTCAAAATTGAATGAAGGCGAATTGAAAAACAGTCAACTGAAAAATAGCAAGTCCGTAAATATATGCACACACATGTTCAAAAAAAAAACATATGCACGCACACCCTACTCTTATGAGCAACTTTAAAATACTGAGCTGGCAACACATCTTGAGATTGGTAAAGTCACCACGGACGTTTTATAGTCGACGGCAGGACGTCTCCTCCCAGTAAGGCTGGTCACAATGGGCAAGAACATAAGCTAGTAACTTACAGACTTCCCTAGACTATGTTACTACCTTCATAGTGGGTAGGAACATCTATGTAGTGTCATGCAACGATGTATTTATTAGGTTATAGATGTTGGGTAACGTAGTAATTTCAAAAAAATTCCTACGAACACGCAAGACCATGGTGATGGCATAGCAACGAGAGGGGAGAGTATCCGTCCACGTACCCTCGTAGACCGAAAGCGGAAGCGTTATATCAACGCGGTTGATGTAGTCGTACGTCTTCACGATCCGACCGATCCAAGCACCGTTACTCCGGCACCTCCGAGTTCTTAGCACACGTTCAGCTCGATGACGATCCCCGGGCTCCGATCCAGCAAAGCGTCGGGGAGGAGTTCCGTCAGCACGACGGCGTGGTGACGATCTTGATGTTCTACTGTCGCAGGGCTTCGCCTAAGCACCGCTACAATATGACCGAGGTGGAATATGGTGGAGGGGGGCACCGCACACGGCTAAGGAAC
>LR880972.1:38832770-38854659 GCA_904067115.1 Aegilops sharonensis | reverse complement strand
CTCTCTCTCTCTCTCTCCATGCACACACACATCGTCACTCTCTCTCTCTCTCTCTTCATGCACATACATCGTGACTCACTCTGTGGTGTGGATGCAGCGACCATGCTGGGGCTTGGGCTGGCCGTTAACGGGACCACAAGCAACATGCTGGTGTACCTACTCAAGGAGTACCACGTGGACGGCGTCGATGCCGCGAAGATCGCCAACGTCGTCCGTGGCTCCCTCAACCTAGTGCCCATCGCCGGCGCCATCCTCTCCGACTCCTACCTAGGCTGCTTCCCCGTCATCCTCGCCGGAGCCGCCATCAACCTTCTGGTCCGACCTCTACCCCAAATATAACAAAATGGTCCACGTTACAGATCAAATTACGAAAAACCTCACCCATATATTAATTAATTGACACAAATGTTCGTACAATCATTCGTTACAGCTCTTGCCACGCAGGGCGGAACACTATTAATAAGAATACCATCAGATCTATTTATAAAACTAAATTTTGCAATCTCATGCGCCACCATGTTCGCCTTCCAGTTAATCTTGGTGATTTTTAAAGTACTCATCATCTTGGAGATACTCAACCTGGACAGATCAAACCTTGTTGATCTGAAGAAGGAAGTACAGATCAAATTATGGTCAGAAACACATTTGATACGTCGCGCGTTGCTGCAGAAATTGCTTGGAATATACTCCCTCCGTCCCATAATAGAAGAACGTTTTAGACACTATACTAGTGCGAAAAGCACTCTTATATTATGGGACGGGGGGAATATTTCAATAAGGTTTGGTTATATGAACATGAATATGAATTAATAATATAAAAAACCTAAAATAAATAATGTAATTTTAAATTTGAAAATATTTATTAAATATAAGCAACATAATATATTAGAATATTTGAGCCTTTTGCATCATGGATGCAAAGCAACTAAAAATACATATGATTATTATATAATTACATATATTTATTGAAATTAAGTAATATGATGTAATGAAAATATTAACCCTTTTTGCATGGATGATTGTATGTTAAGGTGTGCCTTTGATATGGCATAGTTGAATGTTGAGATAAAATGTTTAGTGGGGATCACCTACTTAGTTATAGTATAGGAACATGAACATGGATATTTTGATTAATATATAAGTACAAAAATCAAAATGCATATAATTATCATATAACAATAAAATATTAATTGTGTATAAGTAGAAAAATCAAATGATAGAAACATTTGTGGCATTTTCATGCATGGTTGGAACAAAATTGAAAATATATATGATTACTGTATAATTATAAAATATTTATTTGATATAACTAATATAATATGATGAAAACATTTAAGTCTTTTCGCATGCATTGTTGCACATGTTGAGATGGGTCTTTGAGGTGGCATAGTTACATGTTAAGATAATATCTCTGTGGGAAATCACATACTTAATTAGTTGTATAGGATGTTCTTATATATTCTTTCCAGAACATTCCTATGCATAATTACTTTTTAGTTTGACTAATTTCCTGTAGGATTCTCCTCTTATTTTTTCTGCTAATAAAAGTAACACATTGTTTGATGTGTAATACAATTATTCAAAAGGTTCTATCATGTAATGTCGAGAAAAGCATGCCGCGATCCGTCTATCAAAATAAGCATATGAATTATGCATGCATGATCGCTTCACACTTATCCGGCGATAAAGAGAAATACCAACCATATCTCATGCGCCTGACATAAAGGAAAGAAAACTCCCTTTAGTTCAACTACCTCAGGCCATATTACGATCCTTTCATATCCAAAAGTGAATAAATATTACCAGATTGTTCAGGCGTGAATATTTTGTAGATAAGAAACGTTTGAGAAGAGAAATACCAGTTGACATGAAAGATTATAGTTATCGCTGCATCATTTTTCTCTGGTGAAAAAAATACATGTGCAAATATTTAACCACGTAGAAATAACTAAATATTAGCAAGTATTTTTCATGGTGCCAACATGTTTTTAATATGTTTGCAACATGAAAACAAATCATCGTTTACCACTGTCGACAACTGATCATAACAAAAACAAAACATGACTTCACTATACTTTTAAATGCTTGCGACACCAGCAAACCCAATGCAAAACTCCATAGATCAACCTACTTTGGGCTTACTCGGTTTGTAAGATTTTGGAGGATTCCTATGCCATTTGGACCCTTTGGAAGTTTTTCCTATGTATTTCATTCATTTCATAGGAATAAAATAAAAGCACTAGATTGCATGGAATTTTGTCCATATTGCCCTAATACCTAAGGATTATTAGCATTACGTGAGATCACATGGAAAGTTGCTAAGGATTTGAGTGGATAGGGCATCCAAATTATTTATCCTTTTTCCTATTCTTCATCTGGAAATAATGTAAACGGAATGAGCCCTTAGTTATTTTCCGCATTCTCTGCCCATTTACGCAAAAGAAGAATTGAAGCACTTGAGCCAGGCAGTCCTTGGCAAAATATCATATTTTGTTAATATTTTTTCACAATGCTATTATGCAGTCTTTTGTGCTGTTCACGCTCACCGCGGCGCTTCCATCCCTTCGGCCGCCACATTGCGCATCACCGTCGGCCGGGTGCCAGCAAGCATCCCCAGGGCAGCTCGTCATGTTGTACGGTGCCATCTGCCTTCTCGGCATTGGCGCTGGCGGGACACGTTTCAACATCTCGACAATGGGTGCTGACCAGTTCGAAAGCACGCGCGACAAGGACACCTTCTTCAACTGGTACATGGTCTTCCTCTACAGCTCCTTTATGCTCGGCGACACAGCCATCGTCTACATCCAAGACAGCGTGTCATGGGCCGTGGGCTTTGGTGTTTGCCTCGCCACGTCGGCGTTGGGCCTGGTCATGCTTCTTCTGGGCGTACGTTACTACCATATGCCAGCAACAAAGGGCAACCCGTACACAGAGCTGGCTCGTGTCATCGTCGCTTCCGTGCGCAAGGGTGGCAACAAAGCCGGCGACGCACATGGCAGTGTGCAGCAGCAGTACAACGTCGGCGCCGGCGCCGTTGTGGACTCAGCCGCTGACGAGGCACCAAGCAAAAGCTTAAGGTAGGCCGAATTCGACAGCTGCTTTCCAAACAGGACACCCGATTGGTGAATCATTCACTGGATCTTGTTTTTCTAGATTTCTCAATCGAGCCGCCATGATCACTGCAAGCGACGACAACTCCAAGTCCGGTGATGGATCAGATGGTGCGTGGCGGCTGTGCACGGTGCAGCAGGTGGAGAACCTCAAGGCCCTCCTCAGCATCATCCCGGTGTGGTCATCCGGCATACTGCTGTTCATGTCGATCGGCGTGATGATCGGCATGATCGTCCTGCAGGCGCTCGCGATGGACCGCTCCGTTGGACCACACTTCAGCATCCCGGCGGGGTCGGTCGCCGTCAGCTGTCGCGTCTCGTTCATCTTGGCCACCCTGGTCCTGGGCCGCGTTGTATTTCCTCTCTGGCGCAGGATCGCCGGCGGCACGCCACCGACACCGCTGCAGCGCGTGGGCATCGGCCACGTTCTAAACGTCACTGCCATGGTTGCTGCCGCACTGGTGGAGCGCCGGAGGCTTGCGCAACCCGGCGTGCCCATGTCCGTGATGTGGCTCCTGTTCCCGTTGGGCATCGTCGGGGCCGGGGAGGCCCTGCATTTCCCTGGCAGCATGGCTTTCTACTACCAGGAGTTCCCCAACACGCTGCGGAGCCTGGCTACGGCCATGGCGCCGATGCTCGTCGCGCTGGGGTTCTTCTCGAGCACCATGTTCATGGACGTGGTGACGCGGGTCACCGCGTGGCTGCCGGAGAACATCGACCATGGGAGGCTGGACAACGTGTACTGGACGCTTGCGGCTTCGGGGACACTCAACCTTGCGTACTTCCTCGCCTGCGCCAGGCGATACAAGTACCACAACCGGGCGGCAACTTAGACAAGTTTATCATGCGCGTGGGTTGTTTGTCTACGAAATTGACAAGGGCTACCTCTTCGTGTGAGTTGCACCTTCCTACTCCCTCCGTAAACTAATATAAGAACGTTTAGATCACTACTTTAGTAATCTAAACGTTCTTATATTAGTTTACAGAGGGAGTACTTCACAACAAAGTGAACAAAATGGATGGAACATCGTAGTAAGGATGAACTATCTAATAATATGCACAAAGGATACATTTTAGTGTCACGACATAGGCCTGTGTTGATTGATGAGCTCAACCTTAGTTTGTTACCACAAATGCTTATTAATTGTTACAAAAGCCAAAAAGATCGGTCCAACGATCAAAGGCGCCGCAATAGAGATTACAGTGCACATAGTTATGCATAGAAAATCCATGTACATACCACCACAAAATAGTCAGAACAAAGCACACCCTACCCAAAGTATAGTGTAGGCCGGCCATGTTTCCACATGTTGATTGTCGGTTGTTTGAGACCGGTAGTGTTGTCGAGTGATGGCGTATTTGTTTAGAGTGCGGCATGTAAGCGACGGATTGATATGGCAAGACATGGAGTTTACCTAAGATTCAGGACCTCCGGGAGGAGGTAAGACCCTACTCCTTCCTTTGGAGGTTGTATTGCTCAAGTTCACGCCGGCGATCAGGAGGATCGTCAGAGAGAAACATTTCTTAGGTTACAACTTACAAGCCCCCAGCCTGGTGGTAGAGGGGAAGAATATGGTGGTAGGTGAAATCCTTAATATGTTGGATCACTCGAAAAGGTCTCTAGCTTGCCTTATATACTTGGTCAAGCTAGGGTTACATGGCTCGGGGGCAGACCATTGGTGGGTTGGTGCCCTTTTGGTCCCGTTGAACCGTGTCGTGCGCTGTTGTCTTGACACTTCCGTGCTTGCAAGTCGATGCCTTCCTTGACCTACAACTGAGCCCGAGAAGGTGACTCAGCACCTGGCCACACATTGAGTCTCCTTCCTAGTTGGTGCGCCCGTGTGCCACATCCTCATAAGTAGCCATTGAGTGCCGCACAACCCACCTGTCAGAAGGTTACACTGGACTTGTTAAGTCCCTTTTACGCCCGGCGGGAAGCTACCCAAGAAGGAATTTCAGTGGTTGAATCATGGGGGGCAGCATTCGGTCATAGGGGCCATGGGAAAATATTCCCACGATCTTGACTACAACGGTGGACGAATCATTGAAGGGGAAGGTTGGTGCCCTTTTGGTCCCGTCGAACCGTGTCATGCGCTGTTGTCTTGACACTTCCGTGCTTGCAAGTTGATGCTTTCCTTGACCTACAACTGGGCCCGAGAAGGTGACTCAGCACCTGGCCACGAATGCATTGAGTCTCCTTCCTAGTTGGTGCGCCCGTGTGCCACATCCTCATAAGTAGCCATTGAGTGCCGCATAACCCACCTGTCAGAAGGTTACAGTGGACTTGTTAAGTCCCTTTACGCCCGGCGGGAAGCTACCCAAGAAGGAATTTCAGTGGTTGAATCATGGGGGGCAGCATTCGGTCATAGGGGCCATGGGAAAATATTCCCACGATCTTGACTACAACGGTGGACGAATCATTGAAGGGGAATTGTGTGCCACATAACGCTGACCGGGGATTGAGGAACCGAGGCGCCGCTGACATTGTTGCCATGCCCCAGCTTTGGTCGGTCAGTCTTGACTGGCAAATGGCATCCTGAACAAAGGGACGTTCCGGCCTCCCCCGTGCCTATAAGATTCTTGTCGCTCTCATCTCCTAAACCTATGTTGCTCTCATCTCCTTCCTCCTGATTCCCTTGTCTGGTACTGCTCACATATCAGGGAGAGAGAATTGTGGGTTCTCCCAGCCTGCCTTGCCGGTGTCCAAGACTTGCTGCATCATCAGTGTTTTCGTCATGGTGTCTCCCTCTGGTGTTCCCTTGGGTACCTCCTCTTCCAATTCACCAACTTCCTCCTCAACACCGGTCTCACCGGAGGACGAATCGGATCCCTCCATGGGGGAGGATCCGTAAGTATGCATGGATGCGGTTGAGGAGGAGCAGCATGAGTCATAGACATAGTAATAGCCTTATAGCCGAAATGGCAAGAGTTCTTTTGAAACGTTGGAAGTTGGATTCATCAATCATCACCACCATATGATATTTTAGGGATCAAGATGAACCATATTACCCAGTTTGATTACAAAATTATAATGTGTAGCTCCTTGCCCGGTTTGATTACAAAATTATAATTCGTAGCTCCCTTAGAGCCAAAAAGGCAGGAGTGCTTTTGAAACTTTGGAAGTTGGATTTCTAGTAGTTTCATCAATCATCACCACCATATGAGATTTTAGGTATCAATATGAGCCGTATTACCCGATTTGATTATGAAATTATAATTTGTAGCCCCTTGCCCCTGCTTGATTACAAAAGTATATAATTCGTAGCTCCCTTGAACTGAGGAACCATTTTTTTTTGTATGGGAGCGAAAACATGGACAAGAGATGAAGTGAATTATGAAGAATATAAGCAAAATAAATACATCAAGAAAATAAAAAAAATCGTATTTTAGCTTGTCAACCAATCATAAAACCGTCGATAACGTCAACAATTCACATGGCACTCTAGAAAGAACTTGACCAAATAACCACGACACGCGTATGCAACAGTATACATCAGTAAAAAGAATAGGAGAAATCACACGGTGGCAGGCTCCCTAGATGGGCCGCGCCTCAGTGCACGCCACCGGCGTCGTGCTTGTGGTTGTGGCCGCCGACGCCGGCGTGCTTGTGGAGGCGGTGCTCCATGGCCGCCTCGCGGTGCGCCACCTTCTCCCGGTGCAGCTGCGCCTCGGCGGCGGCGACCTTGGCCCTGCCGCGCTCGTGCGCCAGCTTCCGCTCGTCGTGCGACCTCGACGTCGCCGCCTCCACCTTCTCCGCCAGCTTGGCCCACGCGATCTTCGCCTTGGCCCTCAGCGCGCTCGAGCCGTCCTTCACCTTCACCTTCGCTTGCTGCATCTCTTCGTGTTGTCTAGCTAGCTTGAGCTTCTTTTTCTTCTTCTTTTCTTTGTTGTCTTCTTTTTTTGAGGGTGAGTTTTCATATAGGCCGAGTGGTTGTCCGGGTGGGCGAACCGTCGTGGCAAGGGTGACGGGTGAGAGGTCGCTGTTGAGAGGTCGGCCGATCGATAGGGACCTGCTGTCGGTCGACATGGAGGCAATAAAAAATGGAAGGACGAATAGATGCATGCAAACTGCAGAAGCTACTTTACTAGCGGTGAGACATGATAACGTGGAAAGCTGGTAATCAAAGTGGATTTGGCCGTACCCCCGCAAAAAAGGTGGATTTGGCCGTAATGACATCAAAAATCTAAAAAAAAAAACTCGAAGATGCTTGTGAAGTTTTTCAACTAGGAAAAAATAGTTCAACAAAACAACGGAGCAAAGAAACAAAATGCTAAACATCGTGTGGAATTTTTATTTCAAAATTATTAGTCGAAACAGGTGGCATTTAAAATTATAAGCAAAAAAATTATTGTGTATTTAAAAATTATGCCAGTGCAATTAAAAATGTTCATTTGGATCTATAAAAGTCATACATGATGTTCTTTTTAAAGACAATGAACATTTTGTAAGTATATGTTGATTATTTTTAAATTTGGTGACAATTTGTAAACACAATGACGAACAAATTGTAAACATAATAATGAAATAAAAATCAAGCAAAGAAATAGAAACAAAAAAAGACAAAGCTGAGAAAGATAAAAAATGGCGAACTGGACCGGTCCAGTACGTGGCATCTCGTGGGTGAAGGAACCCGCATACTCCAGAGAGGCGGTCGCCAGGAAAAGGAAATTGTTTGGTGGGCCGAACAACTTGAAGGAGCTCCGAAGGCAAGCACACCTTCTAACTCACAAGTGAGATATAGTTGTTGCGCCAAACCACATCCACATCAGGCCCCTCCAACCTAGTTCTCTCAGTGGTCGGCCTCTCCCCATTAGCTCTACCGTGGACTAGTCCTACCATACCACTTCTTGGTCGCGGTTAGTAGGATAAGAGTAGGGGGACACATGAGTGGTGAAGTGGTTGTAAGTTGCTTGCAGCCAAAAATCAATGTTTAGTCCCATACTCGTCACAGAAATAATAGAAGTTCAGTACTTCAAAATACCTAGTGATCAATATATTTTTACTAGTGGTGGTAAATTTCAATGCAAACTGCTTTTCCTAGGTTTCAAAGAATCAAGGATCAATACTTTTACAAGCTGGAACAATAGTTATTAACTTGGCAGCAAAAACCTATTGGCACAAAAAATTTAGGGCCTCTTTGATTCACAGGATTGCAAAAACACAGGAATAGGAAAAATATTGGAAAACTATAGGAATGCAAGTGTAAAACAGAGGATTGAAAAACAGAGGAAAAGTAGAGGAATATGAAACAAATCGAACGTTTGAAATGCAGGAACTGAAAACGAAGGAATGCATTATTTAGTAGAGAAACCATGCACCACTCCAAACTGGGCTAGACACAAGCCATGCACCGAACTCACACAGGCTCTGTACTTGCACAGGCCTTTTCATTGGAACACGTTCACGGAAAGCATTTGTTGAGTCACGAGAGGATTCTGGTATGCAGCTCTGTCCCTCTTGCCTCGGTCTTCGTGTAAAAAAGAGGTCCGACTCAATGTTTCACTTCCTGCAAAATCATAGGAAATCAACAGTGTTCCTCTAGATCGCAACAGTATTCCTCCGGACTGGTTCCTGCAAATCAAACGGTGTTACAGTAGCAAATCCTATGGAATGAGCATTCCTGCGTTTTTCCTATGAAAAATCCTTCAAATCAAAGGAGGCCTTATTCTTTAGGCGGTTACTACTGAGGTTCCTATTTTGAGCATTCTTATATTTTCAATAATATAATTAACATCATTTTTCTCACTGTGAAAGGCTTTAACAAACATTTGTTATTTACATCAATGTAGCTCGCTCACTTCTGAAATTTCTTCAGGGCCGCCACACGCGAGAAAAATGTTCAGTTGTACACAGGGCACCCCTTGACAACTATACCTTTAGCAGTGGGGCAAGAAGCCAGGGGACATCCATCCAAGTCATTGCCCCACCAGTTCAAACTAATGTTCTCCAAGCCTAGGCACAAGTAAATTAAGACAGCCATGAATGCCAAACCTGCATCTAGTGCACCTGAGAGCAGATAATTGTGTCGTTCCCACCAGTCACGCCGATATCTATAGATCACATAACCAGACAAAAACCCAACAAGTATCCATGTGGTGTAGTTTACCGAAGTGGCAGGCGGCATCTTGACGGTACAACCGATCATCACAGGCATGTTGATGAGTAAGATCCAGTTCTGTCCTGGGAATGCCTTGTGTGCAAACCATACCAACAGCGGAGCAATAGCGCCCCCCAAGAAGAACCAGTTCACTGCCGAGTAAGTTCCTAAGACCCCAAATATTCTGCGTGGGCCAATAAGTCCCCATATGACCGACGCATCATAGAACACATGATCAGTGGGGCATGTCCAAGGGTTGTCCGCTGAGAGAAGCTCAATGTTACAGATGTTGGGGATTGTGTCCATCAGCCACCATGCCGTTCCAAGGTACACAAACGCCGCAATCAATGTTCCCACCACCTGCCATTGTTCCAAGAAGTTGTTGCTTACTGTCACATACAACATGATCTTTTGTACTCTCATGAAGTGAAAATGGTATATAAACTATGCATATCGCTTAGTGGAGCTTACTTGAGCCATAAACATGGTTCTTGGGGGAATCTTCATATAGTGGCCCAACTTAAAATCTTGCAGAAACATCAGAGCTTGGTGCATGCTGATATAACCGTAAACCTTAAAGCACATATTCGCGACGGGTCGTCCAGGGTACAAGTACCCGATGATATACTCTGTGACGATGTTCAATCCCGGGGTCTGCATATAGTGGAAGAATGTAAGTTGTGGATCCGGTGCTCTAGATCATGCAAGTTGTTGGAATCCTTACCTGGTTTGTTGTCGCTGTGATGATCCCAATTGGGAGGGTGAAGAAAAAGGCAATGGCACATGCAAGTAACACACCCCACCACGGCAGCTGGAGCTGCTCGATGTAGTATTCGCAAGCAAATACAGTGGCAGCAATGCTAACAAGAAGGATGCAGATGAACCACCACTCAGGGACCTGCTTATATCTCCTCATTAGCTTGGTATGTATGTCCACATTTTCCCTTTGAAATGTTGATCTACTTAACTGCAAAATTTTGCTGGACACAAGAAACATGATCCTTAGTTGCCACGACCATGTGATTTTGCACAACAAACTCACAGATTCTTACCTTCCGTGGAATAGGAGGACATGAACGATTGTCGCGGTAAGGGACGCGAAGCTGACACCATATGTGATTGCCAAGAGTGTGCTGAGGTATAATGGCCCATTTGTCTCGTAGGCCTCCGTGTCGAAATGGAAATGGTCGTCCACGATGGCCGAGATGTTGTACTTCTGCCCGGTCGAGGTGAAGAGATCGGCAGAGAAGATGGGGAAGGTCCGTGCCTTGTAGAAGTTATACCAATACCCAATAGGTGTGATTACGTACATGATGATGAAGAAGCCCGCGGCGACATTCACGGTGGCGAACCATGGGCTGACGAGAGGGCTCCCGAGGTAGGAGGAGACGGACGCCCAGTCGAGGCCGATCGCGCCGATGCCGAGCCCGCGGAGGCCTGAGCCGAGCTGCTGGGCAAGCACGGAGTGGGGGAAGACCCAGCAGATCCATGAGAGGGAGGTGAGCATCTGGAACAGATAGCCCGGGAAGACGTAGTACACGAAGCTGCAGACGAACGCCACGAGGAAGAACTGGTTGCGCGTGAAGCCGCCTTTTTGGCGCCCTTCTTTCTCGTGGAGCGCCCTGATGAGAAAAATGCATTAAAGTTCTTCTCAAGGACAATTCTTCATTCCATTATATGTTTGTGTAAACTACTGATTTTTTAACTACACAGAAGGAATTTTCGTACAACATCTCATAAATTGCTCGAACGACACCTCCAACGTAGTTTGAGGGAGAAAATATGATGCAAGCTGTTTGGTTTTCACCCACACTCACTGGATCAATCACATGAAATCACGACACATGCGACGCGAAAATTTTGCCAAAGGCACGTATCGTGCCTGTAGAAGGACAAGATATGGGCTGTGCAATCTCGATGTATTGATCGATGCACCAGGCACGTATATATAAGTACAAAGGTGGGCCACAACCTCAACTATACAAAGGAAACAGGAGGTGGGCCCTACACACAAATATACACGTACACAATATACTCAACACCCCCCCGCAGTCGAAGCGGCGCCAGTGACGTAGAGACTGGAACGAAACTCCTCGAAGGTAGAAGTCGGCAATCCCTTCGTCATCACATCGGCAAACTGCTGAGCGGTCGGCACATGGAGAACCCGCATGCGTCCAAGAGCCACCTGCTCGCGCACAAAGTGAATGTCCAGCTCGATGTGTTTAGTCCGGCGATGATGAACGGGGTTGGCGGAGAGGTACACCGCAGAGAGTTGTCGCAGTAGACAACCGTAGCCTGGGAGACGTCGTGATGTAGCTCCTGAAATAACTGTCGTAGCCAGGTGCACTCGGCGACAGCGTTGGCCACAGCTCGGTACTCAGCCTCCACGCTAGAGCGCGAAACCGTGGGTTGTCGCTTGGACGACCACGAGACGAGTGAAGGACTGAGGTAGACGCAGTAGCCAGAGGTGGACCGACGAGTATCGGGGCAGCCAGCCCAGTCTGCATCGGAGTAAGCCACCATCTCCAGAGAAGAGGACGCCGTAAGTGTCAACCCGAGGGACAGCGTGCCGCGGATGTAGCGAAGGATCCGCTTCACGAGAGTCCAATGAGAGTCACGAGGGGCGTGCATGTGGAGACACACCTGTTGTACAGCATACTGAAGATCCGGTCTGGTGAGAGTCAAATACTGTAGAGCGCCGACAATAGACCGGTAGAAAGGAGCATCAGACGCAGGCGAACCCTCAAGAGTAGAGACCTTGGCCTTCGTGTCCACAGGAGTAGCAACAGGATGACAGTTGAGCATGCCAGCACGCTCAAGAAGCTCATGTGCATACTTCTGCTGATGAAGAAAGAAACCGTCCGGATGCCGAACGACCTCAATGCCAAGGAAATAATGTAGAGCACCCAGGTCCTTGATAGCAAACTCGTCACGCAGCCGGAGAGTAATCTGCTGAAGAACGGCTGCAGAGGAGGCTGTCAGGATGATGTCGTCGACGTAAAGCAGCAAATATGCTGTCGTGTCACCGTGGCGATATACGAACAGTGAGGCGTCCGAGCGAGTAACGCTGAAGCCCAGTGTCTGAAGAAACCCGGCGTTCCGCTGGTACCAGGCTCGGGGTGCCTGCTTGAGCCCGTAGAGAGAGCGGGACAGCAGACACACATGGCCGGGAAGTGAGGCGTCGACGAAGCCGGTGGGTTGCTCACAATACACCTGCTCCTCAAGATGGCCGTGGAGAAAGGCGTTGGAGACATCCATCTGGTGAACAGGCCAGCCGCAGGAGACGGCGAGCTGGAGGACGGTGCGGATCGTACCCGGTTTGACAACCGGGGCAAACGTCTCAGTGAAGTCCACTCCAGCGCGCTGGCGGAAACCGCGGACCACCCAGCGAGCCTTGTAGCGCTCGAGTGTACCGTCTGAGCGGGTCTTATGGCGAAAGACCCACTTGCCGGGGAACCAGGGTCCAGGTGCGGTTCCGTTGAAGAGCATCGAACTCTTCCTGCATCGCCGCAAGCCAGTGAGTATCACGGAGGGCGGCGCGAGCGGACGCAGGAATGGGCGACGGCTCCGCAGCGGAGGCGGCGAGGACATACTCGTCGCGCGAGTACCGGAGGCTCGGACGATGAATGCCGGTGCGAGCACGGGTGACTGGGCCGGGCGGCGCCGCCGGAGCCACCGGCGAGACGGCCGGCGTCGGGGCCGGCAAGGCGGCCGGCGTGGGGGCCAGCGAGGGGGCCGGCGTCGGAGCCGGCGAGGGGGCCAGCGTCAGGGCCGGCGAGGAGGCGGGCGTCGAGGCCGCGGAGGAGGCGGCCGAGCCTGCAGCGCCCGATCCCGCGGCGCCCAAGTTGGGGGCGGCGGGTGAAGGCGGGGCGCCGGCTGCGCCGTCGGAGCCGGCCGAGGAGGCTGAGTGGGCGGGCGCCGGCAGGAGGGCGCGGGGACCGCCAAAGCCCGGAGGCGGTCCACGGGCCAGACGGGATCGTCCACCTGACGAGGTCGTCGAAGGGCCGCCGGTGGCCGGCGGCGACGAGACGACAAGGGGTACCTGCTGCTGAAACGGAAACACCATCTCATCAAAGTAAACGTGTCGGGAGGTGAAAACATGATGGGAGACGGGATCATAGCAGCGGTAGCCCTTAGTGTTAGGTGGGTAGCCGAGAAAGATGCAGGCGACGGAGCGGGGTGCAAGTTTATGAGGCGCAGTGGTGGCGATGCTAGGATAGCAAAGGCAGCCGAAGATGCGAAGCCCGTCATAAGAAGGAGGTGCACCGAAGAGAAAATGGTGAGGTGTAAAGTTCCCGCGAGTACGACATGGGCGGATGTTGATGAGGAGAGAAGCGGTGGCTAGAGCGTCAGGCCAAAAGCGCGGAGGCACATTGGCATAAAAGAGAAGAGTCCTAACGCAGTCATTTAGAGTGCGAAGGATGCGCTCAGCACGACCGTTCTGCTGCGAGGTGTACGGGCAAGTGAGACGAAAAATCGTGCCATGTGTGGCGAGAAGATTATGAACAGCGATGTTGTCAAACTCCTTCCCGTTGTCTGTCTGCAACGCAAGAATGGGTCGACCAAACTGCGTGAGAACATAAGAATAGAAAGTGGCGAGAGTGGATATAACATCCGACTTGCGGCGCAACGGGAAGGTCCACACATAATGCGAAAAATCGTCAAGTATGACAAGATAATAAAGAAAGCCCGTATTACTTGCAACAGGAGATGTCCAAACATCACTATGAATTAACTCAAACGGGTACGATGCAACAAAGGAAGAAGGCCTAAACGGAAGACGAGCATGTTTGCCGAGGCGACATGCATGACACGAGTGATCCTCGTTCTTATTACACGTGAAAGAAAAACTCCGAAGTATGTGGCGAAGTGTGGCAGGATTAGGATGACCCAAGCGAGCGTGCCAAAGATCCACTCCGGTGGCGAGAGCGACTGGGGCGGCGGAAGTGGTGGAGGTGGCGGAGTGAACCGGGTAGAGCTCGTTGGGGCTGTCACATCGGTTGAGCACCATCCGCGTGCGAGCGTCCTTAACAGAAAAACCACATTCGTCAAATTCAACAGTAACCGGATTTTCACGTGTAAGAGAACGAACAGAAACAAGATTTTCAATAAGTTCAGGAGAAACGAGAATATTAGACATGGATATAGGAGTGGAGTTAGACGGAAAATATGTATGTCCAATATGGGTGATGGGAAGAGAAGAACCGTCACCGACGGTGATGCGGTTGGAGGTGTGGACAGGATGGGCAGTGTGGAGGTTACCGGGGTACGCCGCCATGTGAGCGGTGGCGCCACTGTCCATGTACCAATCGCCGCCGCCGGTGTAGCTGGACGGGGAAGGAGCGTTGTGGAGAGCCGCCAGAAGGGCCGGGTCCCACGGTGCCGGCGGGAGAGGCGGCGCAGCCGTCAGGGGCAGCAGCGGCGGCTGCTGACTGTAGGGCGCCGCATAGGGCTGCGGCGCGGCGTAGTACGCCTGGTGTGACGGAGGCCGAGCGCCGCGAAGGCCCGGAACAAGGGCCCGAGGAACCGGCATGGAGTAGGCGTGGACAACGCCGGTCCATGGGTTCTGGCCGACGTACCACGGGGCCGGCTGAAGGGCCTGCTGCTGCGGGCGGGGTGCTCCTCCCTGAGCACCGCCGCTGCCCCCCTGTTTGCGGCCACCCCGACGACCGCCGCGACGACCCCCCCCCCCCCCCCCATTGGCCGCCGGCTGGGGCGGCGGGAAGGGGGCGGCTGGTGCGGGCGGGAATCCGGGCGGGAAGGCGGGTGCCGCCGGCTGGGGCGGCGTCGGGCGGGGCGGTGGCGGGGCCGAACCCCCGCGGTTGCCTGCGACGAGGGCGGTGTGGGTCGCGCGAGTCCGCGCCACCCGCATACGGCGCTCCTCCAGCTTGAGGTACGCGACCACCTTGGCGAAGGTGGGCTCCGGGATGAGGGTGAGGTTGGAGGCGGCGTTTCCGAAGTCCTCATTGAGGCCGCCGGAGAGGGTGCTGATGAGGAGCTCGTCGCCGATCTTTTCCCCGAGATCACGGAGCTCATCGGCGAGCTTCTTGAGGCGCATGCAAAAATCATCGATGGATGAGTCAAGTTGCTGGCACCCGTAAAACTCACCATAGAGGAGGACCTTGCGCTGCAGCAGATTGTCAGTGAAGAGGCCGTTGAGCTTGGTCCAGACCGCATAGGCGTCGTCCTCGTCGTTCACCACGGTGTGGAAGAGGTCGTTGGAGATGGTGAGGTAGAACCAGCGGATGATGGTGGCGTCGAGGATCATCCACTCCTCGTCGTTGATCATGAGCGCCGAGTCCACGATGCCGTCCACGTGGCCGTGTAGGAGGTACTCACGGAACACAAGCGAAAAATACCGCTTCCAAGCGGAGTAGGAGGCGGTGGTGTGATCGAGCTTGACCGGAACGCGCTCATGGATGTTGAGGTCGCGGACGAGGGTGACATCGGGACCGGCAAACGGGTTGGAAATGGTGGACGAGGAGGAGCTCATGGCTGGTTCGGCGCGGGTGGAGGAAGACGGGGGCGGGTGCGGCGCCGGTGGGAGGAGGAAGGGGAGGCTGGCGGCGCGGTTGGAGGGGGGGGGGGAGGGGGGGGGGCTGAGGGCGGGTGGGGGGGGGGGGGGGGAAGACGGGGGCGGGGGCGGCGCCGGTGGGAGGAGGAAGGGGAGGCTGGCGGCGCGGTTGGAGGGGGGGGGGGAGGGGGGGGGGCTGAGGGCGGGTGGGGGGGGGGGGGGGGAAGACGGGGGCGGGGGCGGCGCCGGTGGGAGGAGGAAGGGGAGGCTGGCGGCGCGGTTGGAGGGGGGGGGGGAGGGGGGGGGGCTGAGGGCGGGTGGGGGGGGGGGGGGGGAAGACGGGGGCGGGGGCGGCGCCGGTGGGAGGAGGAAGGGGAGGCTGGCGGCGCGGTTGGAGGGGGGGGGGGAGGGGGGGGGGCTGAGGGCGGGTGGGGGGGGGGGGGGGGAAGACGGGGGCGGGGGCGGCGCCGGTGGGAGGAGGAAGGGGAGGCTGGCGGCGCGGTTGGAGGGGGGGGGGGAGGGGGGGGGGCTGAGGGCGGGTGGGGGGGGGGGGGGGGAAGACGGGGGCGGGGGCGGCGCCGGTGGGAGGAGGAAGGGGAGGCTGGCGGCGCGGTTGGAGGGGGGGGGGGAGGGGGGGGGGCTGAGGGCGGGTGGGGGGGGGGGGGGGGAAGACGGGGGCGGGGGCGGCGCCGGTGGGAGGAGGAAGGGGAGGCGGGCGGCGCGGGTGGAAGGGGAGGGGAGGGGTGGGGCGCGGCGCGGGTAGAGGGGAGGGGAGGTGTGCGGCGCGAGGGAGGGAGGCGGAAGCAGGGACCCGCGGCGGCGGCGGCCTCGCCGAGCAAGGCGGAGGGAGGGGCGGCGGTGACCAGCGGCGGCGGCGGCGGCTGGTGACGGCGGCGTGGAGGAGCGGCGGCGGTGGCGGCACGGAGGCGCGGCGGCGGCGGCTAGTGACGGCGGCGTGGAGGAGCGGCGCCGGTGGCGGCACGGAGGCGCGGCGGCGGCGGCTGCTAGGGTTAGGATCGTGCTGCGATAAATATCATGTAGAAGGACAAGATATGGGCTGTGCAATCTCGATGTATAGATCGATGCACCAGGCATGTATATATAAGTACAAAGATGAACCACAACCTCAACTATACAAAGAAAACAGAAGATGAGCCCTACACACAAATATACACGTACACAATATACTGAACAGTGCCTCTCTCTTCTCTTAAAACACATGCGCACCCATGCCAAACTGTGAGTCGGCATGGGTAATTTTGACGAAAATCCCACCGAATTATTGGATTCCTTAGAACCGGCTACTTCCCTCCAACTCAGACCACGTGATCATGACGTAATTTTGACGTGTCATGATCGATGACAGGTAGCTAGCCAGCTACTGGTCTTTGCTCAACCAAATCAAAGAAACTCTTACTCTCAATAAGCATACATTTTTTTATGTAAGAAAATAATACTCCTATGTAATAGTAATAAATAATCATGGCTTGTAAATTAAGCTTAAGCATCAACAAATCAACCCTCTGACCAAGGATTAAGTTGTGTGTAATGTGACGACTAATTAGCGGTTAAAACTAATCATGTTGCTTGCCGGAGATATGGGAAGCGTGTGTACCTGAAGAGGGAGACCTGCACGAGGTTGGACGGCCACCACATGCTCACCGGCTCGACGAGGTACCGCCGGAAAATCCCCGCCCACCCGAACCCGAGCACCTGCGTGGTGAGCACCACGAGGAGGGACACGAAGAAGGATAGATTCTTGCCGTAGAAGACGCGGACGGCGGTGACCACATGGATGGCGTAGACGGTGCCGGCGCCGGCGTTGGCGAAGATGGTGATCAGCACGTGCTCCTTCACGTTGAAGGGCCCCGGGTTTACGGTGAACTCGTAGCGCGTGCCGCGGAAGAAGGCGCGCTCCGGCAGCGCGGCCGCCATGAGCCTGCCCAGCGGCACGACGGCGACCTGGGCGGAGATGGCGGTGACTGTGAGCGGCTCCTTGCGGTACCAGAAGAACTGGTTGAGGAAGGAGAGCACGGCGCAGGAGAGGACGCCGAGGACCCACATCCGGAAGGTGAGCACCGGGGTGTCCGGGTCGTCGCCCACGGGGACCGTCAGCGCCACCTGCTCGATCGGCGAGTTCTCCCCCTCCTCCTCCTCATCCTGCTCCCGCGAGCTGCGCGACGTCGACGACGGCACTGCATGGGGAGCAGAGACCGGTTAAATGGCCAGCAGCTGGAGAAGAGGCGCGTGCGTGCGTGCGTGGAAGGAGAGCGGAGAGCCCGAGACGCCGAGCTTACGGAGTGGGGAGGTGATGTGGTCGCCATCGAGCTCCGCTTCATGGTGGGAGCGGGAGGAGGACGCCATGGCTACCGCCTCCTTCTCTGGTCCTCCGCGGTAATTCTTCTTGGGCTGTGACGACGTCGTTGCTCCATCTCGTAATTTAATTGCTCTGCATTGCACGCGATGCACGCGTCGATATATTATAATCAACTGAGTAGTACGAGGAGGATATCATAAGCAAAAATGGCACCAGAATCCAAACATAAATTCCACACCGAAAGGAAACTTTGCAGACATAAGCATATATAGATTCCATCTATAATTTGTGGCCTAGCAGCGTCACACATTCTACATCAGAAAAACAAAAACCGTCAAGATAAGCATGCATGTCGGCTTGCTAGAGTGAGCGAGAAATTAATCGCAACGAATATGATGGTTTGGTGCGGCTCCTGCTTTGCCAGCGGGGCCAAGGAAAATTTCAGCCAGGCATGCACCAAGGAGCAGCATCTGCATTGCAACATCAGTGGGAGTGGGGTACCGATCAACGTACGCCATCCTTTAATTAGAGGTCCTTTTCTGGCAGAATTGAGGAGCTGCTAAATCCAAATCGACGAGAGCCACTAGATACATGGCTGGTTAGAGCATCTGCAATGAAGCCCTCATATCCGCCTCACACGTTCAGAGCCTGAACAGAAAGGACCTCGATAACTGCCGAATGTTCGGTCTGGGAGAGCCCCAGATCGAACGATTCGTTTGGTCATATGGGAGGCATCGATCGAACACATGCGTTCGGGACGAGAGTCGCCCAGCCCGAACACCCTACCTCGGGAGCCGAGGCCTTTTTGTTGTGGAAAAAAAAAGAAGTCCAAATTGTGCCGATTTTTACTGTGACCAAAAAAGCCCACTATTAGATGTGACTAATGAAGGCGATTCTGCCTTGCAATGAAAAAAGTCATAAAAATGCTGCAAAAATAAAAATGTATGAATGAACCATGAGATCTCTACCGCTATAATATGAATGATCCAGAAAGATCTTCTCTGCAAAGATGTCAAAATATATGAATTTGCCATGGCAATTTTTGTTGTTTACCAATCAAAAACATGGCAGAATGTGCAGTGTGGATGCATATGAACTTGCCATCACAGAAAAAGTCCAAAAAAAACTGTCATTATAGATAGAAAATGGAAAACAAGATACTACTAAAAGAATCCCAATGGTTTCAAACCAAAAATTGCCATCACCTTTATAAATAATTTTGCATCTGTACCATGATGGCAAGAAAATATTGTTTATGCAGTGGCTCAAAAAAGAAAAAAAATCATGGCAGTTTGCATCTGTACCATGATGGCAAAAAAATATGGATTAAGAATTTGTATGCTACTTTTACTATATAAATCTGCCGAAGCACAAAACAAAAAATGCACAATCTATTGTTTAGTAATAATGGCCGTGTTTTCTATGTATTTTGGCCATGGGAAAATAAAAGTAAAAATTGCCATGCTGCATAGATACTACAAACTTGACAAAAATAAAAATTGCCATGGAAATTAAATAAATAAAATCATAGGAAATAAAAGGTAAATTTGCCATGGCAATAAAACGTTAATTTTGCCATGGTGTAAAAAATTTAATAATTGGCATGCAAAAATAAAAGTAAAAATTGCCATGTTAATAAAGATCAAATGAATAGTAAATCTTGCCATGGCAATAAAAGTTAAAGATTGCCATGGAAATTTAGGTAAATTTGCCATGTTAATAAAGATAAATTAACCATGGAAAAAATAACAGGTAAAACTTGCCATGGCAATAAAATTTAAGTATTTCCATGGGGTTTAGATAAATTTTTCATGAAAATGAAGGTATATTAGCCATGCAAAATAAATAGTAAAACTTGGCATGGCAATAAATGTTTGATATTGCCATGGGGAATTAGGTAAATTTGTCATGTTAATAAAAGTCAAATAAATAGTAAACTTGCCATGGCAATAAAAGTTAGATATTGCCATGGGGGTTTGTAAATTTGTCATGTTAATAAAAGGTAAATTTGCCAAGGCAAATAAATCGTAAACTTGCCATGGCAATAAAAGTTAAAAAATTGCATGGGAATTTAGGTAAATTCGTCATGTTAATACAGGTGGAATAATTAGTAAAACTTGTCATGGCAATATTTGCCATTTTGTGTTTTAATCAAAAGTTGCCATGGCAAGAAAGCAATGAATTTGCCATGATCAGGGAACTAAATTTGCCATGATCAATAAACTAAAGTTTTAAAAGTTTAGATGGCAAAAAGTATAAGATTAGTTGCCATGTGAAAGTGCAACTATCCCTAGGTGGTTTTGGTAATTCATAACAACATATAGCTCATTGAGCTAATACTATTCCAAGATGAATATTTCAGGAAATCTCAATGAATGGCATGGCATGGATGATGAAAGTGGATCCCTCAAAATATTAAGGACAATGGATTGGCTCAAGCTCAAAAGCTCAAGACTCTACATTTTACATTTTAGTGATCCAAGATCACATTGAGTCTATAGGGAAAGCCAACACTATCAAGGAGGGATGAGGTGTTGCTTAATGAGCCTTTTGCTTCATGTGCTTAGTGATATGCTCCAAAAACCTCCACTACATTCTCACATCCACATATGACCTAAACCCAAAGTCAAACTCGGTCCTACCGATTCTTTCTATCCGGCGCCACCGAGTTCAGATGCCATAGCCACTGCCACAAACCCTAGGCAAATCGGTTTCACCGATAGGGATCTCGGTCTCACTGAGATGGGATTGTAATCTCTCTGTTTTCCTTCGTAAGGTTTTGGTCTAACCGAAGTGAGCGATCGGTCCCACTGAGATTACAATGTAAACTCTCTGTTTCCCTTTTGTAACTTTTCGGTCTCACCGAAAGAGCGAATCGGTCCCACCGAGTTTACCTGACCAACTCTCTGGTTAGCTTATTACCAAAATCGGTCTCACTGAGTTTGTGTAATCGGTCTCACCGAGATTACGTTATGCCCTAACCCTAACCAAATCGGTCCTACCGAGATGCATGTCAGTCCCACCGAAAATCCTAGCAGTCAATAGGTTTACTAAATCGGTCCGACCGAGTTTGATGATTCGGTCCCATCGAGTTTGGTAAATTGTGTGCAACGGTTATATTTTGTGTGGAGGCTATATATACCCCTCCACCTCCTCTTCATTCGTGAAGAGAGCCATCAGAACAAACCTACACTTCCAACTTACCAATTCTGAGAGAGAACCACCTACTCATGTGTTGAGGCCAAGATATTCCATTCCAACCATATGAATCTTGATCTCTGGCCTTCCCCAAGTTGCTTTCCACTCAAATCTTCTTTCCACCAGATCCAAATCCTATGAGAGAGAGTTGAGTGTTGGGGAGACTATCATTTGAAGCACAAGAGCAAGGAGTTCATCATCAACACACCATTTGTTACTTCTTGGAGAGTGGTGTCTCCTAGATTGGCTAGGTGTCACTTGGAAGCCTCCGACAAGATTGTGGAGTTGAACCAAGGAGTTTGTAAGGGCAAGGAGATCGCCTACTTCGTGAAGATCTACCTCTAGTGAGGCAAGTCCTTCGTGGGCGACGACCATGGTGGGATAGACAAGGTTGCTTCTTCATGGACCCTTCGTGGGTGGAGCCCTCCGTGGACTCGCGCAACCGTTACCCTACGTGGGTTGAAGTCTCCATCAACGTGGATGTACGATAGCACCACCTATCGGAACCACGACAAAAACATCTGTGTCTCCAATTGCGTTTGAATCCTCCAAACCCTTCCCTTTACATTCTTGCAAGTTGCATGCTTTATTTTCCGCTGCCAATAAACTCTTTGCATGCTTGCTTGAATTGTGTGAAGATTGCTTGACTTGT
>LR880972.1:38792908-38804026 GCA_904067115.1 Aegilops sharonensis | reverse complement strand
CCCCTCCCTCCTCCCTGACCCGCACCCGTCAACCTGCTTCCTCACCTTAGCCTGGACACCACAGCTTGCTGCAATCGCAGCATTGTCCTGTCTCCAGCGAGGTACTGGCTCGGCCTCGCCGGGGTTGACATCGCTGCGCTTCTCATGTCGCCCCCACCATTGCCTTTGTCTGAATTGGACTGACGCCAAAAAAAATCAGTCACATGACATTTAGGAAAACCACAAAAAATAACTAGAAATTGACATGCTGTGCGGAGTAGGAAAGAAAATTCTAGACATTATAATTATGTTCACAAACGAGCAATTTCCAAGATTCCACCATAGATCTTGACAAAAAAAGGCCGGTCCAGATAATGACTGCATCCTGCATCTGCACGGGAACTATAAACAAACTCTCTGTTTCCACTACTACTTTTACCAGCTCAATAATAAATCAAATTGAGTAATAAACTGCAATCGAACACACCAGTAGGGACGGTGTTATTACAGGCATGGCTTCATTCATGAAACAAGATGTACCTTGTTGGGACTATAGTCTGGTTCTCAAGATCACTGGTGGCGCTAGCGCTGGTGACCCCGAGAGGTCCAGGCTCTGCAGGTTAACCTCCTCCACGCAACAGCGCCTTCCGAGCAACTGGCAATGATGTTCTTTTGGGAAAACTCACTAATTTGCCAAATGCCAAAGCTCCAAAAGGGAAAAGAGGGTTGGCTCTGTCTCTGCCCAAGACACTACATAATGTTGCAGCAATGAAGCACACAGACTCAACCAAATTATATATCCTCAACACAACTATGTTTCTGTACTCTGTGCTCATTTACCTATCATATCAGTTCTCGTATGTGGATTTCATTATTCAAGGATAAACGTACATTGTCGGGCTGTATCTTGGAATTATATGCTTCGTCTGCAATTCTCGGTGGTCTATGCATCTTAATAGCAAGCACAGCATGAACGACCATTTTGATTTATATCAGCAAGAAGAGAAGAGTCAACGCCCAGGTGGTGCGACACACTCGCTTGATTTGGCATTCCTTCTGTTGCCACCTTTTTGAAGAATCCCTTTCCACATCAATTTGACCCGGAAGATCGGAGCAGAGCAGTTCATAGGCAATCCCGGATCACTTTTATGATACAGTCTCTTCACATCTCTAGGAATTTAGATCTCTACAGGTGACAGAAACAGCTGTTCCGCTTCCTCCTTATTTTCTAGTCCGACAAGCTTCATGAGCATTGTGACACTGTCAAGGGTGCTGTACACCTCCACAAATCTTGGATGCGACTTATCCTCAACAAGGAACTTGTGCATCCTGCCATCTAGCTCTATGAAGCTGTACCCAGCTGATTTCTTGTGGTCTTTCTCCTTGAGTAACTTCCATACCTGGGCAACACCGTCCCACTTTCCAGACGACGCGTATATGTTTGACAGGATCACCAGATTTCCAGTGTTTTGTGGCTCGAGAAAGATGAGTTTGTTTACTGCTGTTTCTGCTAGTTCGACGTTTCCATGGAAGCTGCAGGCACCGAGCAAGGCTCCCCAGATGACGGCGTCAGGCTCCACTGGCATGCTTACTATCATACTGTAGGCTTCATTTAGGAGACCAGCACGCCCAAGCAGATCAACCATGCAACCATAGTGCTCGATTCTTGGAGTAAGACTAAATTCTGCCTCCATCGAGTCGAAGAGTAGCTTGCCTTCATTCACCAAACCTCCATGAGTGCAAGCCAAAATGACTCCAACAAATGTGATACCATCTGGTTTGACCCCTGTCATCTGAATACAGTAAAATAAGATTCAAGTTCCACAGAAATGACGTAATTTGGTATGTGATTCTAGTGTCACCAATCACTAAATCTCCTAAGTACCAAATAGTAACTTTGCAAGCAAATCACAAGGAAGTGATACTGCCTTAGTGCAAACACATATGAGTAAAATACAATTCAAGGAAGAAATCCTCACCCGCAACTTATGGAACAAGGCAAGTGCTTCCCTCCACGAGCCATGCAAAGCAAATGCCATGATCATCGAGTTCCAAGAACAGAGATCCCGCCGACGACCGATCCCCTGAAACACCTGCCAAGCTCTCTGGATGCTGCCACACTTGGCATACATCTCAAGCAGTGCATTGGCCACATACACATTCACCAGGTGGCCTTTGCGCCTCGCATACTCCTCCACCTTCCTCCCCAGCTCCATGGCCCCAACAGCCGCGCAAGCGGGCAGCACGCTGCTCACCGTCAGCTCATTCGGCTGCACCCCTGCCCCCTCCCACATCTCCAGGAACGCCCCCACCGCCTCCTCATGCCGCCCGTTCTGCGCGTACCCGGACACCATCGCGGTCCACGAGACCACGTTCCGGTCCGGCATTTCCCCGAACAGCTTCTCCGCGGCGTCGAGGAGGCCGGCCCTGGCGTAGGCCGAGAGCAGCGCGTTGCACACGGCCGTGTCCCCGCGCGGCATTTCGTCGAACACCCGCCTGGCGTCGCCCAGGAGGCGGTTCCTGGCGTAGAAGGAGACGAGCGCGGAGCCGAGGAAGGGGTCGGCGGGCGCGAGGTGGCCGGACTTGAGCAGCAGGGCGTGGGCGGAGAGCGCGAAGGGCGCGGAGGAGGGGGGTGCGGCGGAGAGGAGGAAGGTGAAGGAGAGAGGGGTGAGGAGGCGGAGGCGGTGGGCGCGGGAGAAGGCGCGGAGGAGGAGCTGGCTGCGCGAGGCGGCGAGCGCCTGGAGGAGGCGGTCGTGGAGCGTCGCGGAGGGGGGAGAGGTGGTGGCGAGGAGGAGCGCGGCGTAGCGGAGGTTGCCGGCGGCGAGGACGCGGAGGAGGAGCGGCTGCAGGCGGCGCTCCCCGCGGCGGAGCAAGCGCGCGTGGAGCCGCCTCACTTCCTCCATTGAACGAACCACGCTGCCCGGGTCGTGAAAGGCCCATCCAAGTGTATACGACGAACGGGGTGCACTAGGCCCACACTCGAATAAGTGAACAGGCCCAGCGGCCTTCTCTCTCTCTCTCTCTCTCTCTACTAAAATAAACAAAATTTTCCCAAAAAACTAAAATAAACAAATTCAAAGGAAAACACAACTTACTCTCTCTCTACTTAAAAATAAGAAAACCAAAACTTTCCCTAAAAAGCATCGCAACCTCAATAAACAAGGGTAAAAATGTTTCCCACAACCGAATTTCAGGCAGAGTGGTCTACCTAGATTCAAGTGGAGAGGGATCTATGTGCATAGATATTTTCACCGACAATAGGTATAAAACTTATGCACATATAAAAAAAATCGTAAGAGTTTATGTATAGGGGGCAATTCAAAAAAAAAATGTGTTGGGGGAGTGGCAGACATTTTCCACCGGCAAGTTACAAAACTTACAAAACAATGTGTCATCCATCTCCAATTCATAATAGATCTATGTTTTCCACCTATGAGCAGAACGGCCCCAACACCCAACTAGGTATCTATCTAGTTCAGTAGAGAAGGATGTAGTTTATTGTACTAACTATGTACAGTGTCGATAATCGATATATTTTTTCCCAAATATACATATGAACTGTCGAGTTTGCAGTGTTGTTCGAGTGCTTGATACTCCCTCCATTCCATAATATAGTGCATATGAATTTTTTTAAAAGTCAAACTTCACAAACTTTGACCATGTTTATGGAGAAAAACATTTGCATCTAGAATGCCAAACATATATCAATAGATTCATCATAAAGATATAGTTTCATAATTTATATTTTTGGTATTGTAGATATAAATAGTTTTCTTTACAAACTTGGTCAAAGTTTGACTTTTTAAAAATACACGCACTACATTTTGAAACGGAGAGAGTATGAGAAATGTGAGAGAGAAAATCAGAAAGGCGCAAATTAGGGAAGCTGAGTTTGCACACTAAACCATGTGCAGTTTTTCAAAAATTCATTTATCGAATCAACGTGCCGCGCAAAATCGTCCGCTAGAAGTAAGTGTTTGTAGGAAATATTGACTCCAAATATTCAGGCATTTTGGAAAACCACTTGCGCAGAATCGTGGTAATAATGTTGAAAGATTACAAATTCTAGCTGTAGTTCTGTCAAAATGACCTAATTAAAAGGAGAAAATAAACTCTCCGACCGATGAGCCAACATTTATTACAATTAGTGCACTACATCCTTGTCTTGAGCTTACTCCCAGCGAACTGGCAAAACCTTGGTACACTCTTTCCAGCTTCATTTCATTGCTTGGGAAACTGAATAACCTAAGTAAATGATTATACTCTAATTACCCCAACGAAGCAAGCATGCACATGATTTTTGAACTTCAGTACATAGTTCATTTACGGCGACAGGTTTCTGGATAACGATAATTACCTGCACATAGATCCAAAGAACAGAATAAGACAGCGGCATAAACTACTTTACTCCACCAGAAATATTAAAATCTTAACAGGCCTAATACAATTTAATCATGAACTATGCAATTACTGTCCACATTCCAAAAAATAGTGCATATAGATTTTGTTTGAAGTGAAATTTTATGAGTTTTGACCAAGTCTGTAGTAATCTGATCAAACTTTGCAAAATCTAACTTACAGTAAAATCGATACGTACTATATTTGAAACCGAGAGAGTATTGACAAAATTTGGGCTGGCGATATGAACATACACAAAAATTGTAGTGAGGCCATGCACTTCAGAGGTTTGCTTACAGGGGTCTGTTCTCCCAGCTTGGAGCACAATGATGAGTTGGAGGAACACCAGCAGTAGCAGCAACACAGCGATAAGCGAAGGCCTGCTGCTTGTCCACATCTTCCCAGTCACAAGAACTATATATTGAGGCAAACAAAGGATTCGAACTGCCCATAGCTTCTCGCGGTTGTGGCTTATATATAGTAGCTTCAGAGTCAACTTTTAACACAATAGTCCGACTTTTATGGATGAGTTTGCCACATGATCCTTTACGGAGGCTTTCACATGATCGACACTGTGGCCCCAAAGCTCCGCCATTCACGTTCTTGGCAAGTAAATCTGTTCTTTGGTTTTTCTTTTCTGAAAAAGTATATATCAAGCCAAAGTATTTGACCACTCCCACGAATGCTACTATGATAAAGTATCCTAGAAATACCAAACGCTAACAATTTTCAGATTGGCTGCGTGCATCAAGAGATGCAGAGGCCGGGATACGCCTCCTTTTCGAAAAAAAACAATTTTTAGATGGATTTTTTTCTAGGTCCTTGGTATTAACAAAAATAATATATTTTTTGTTGTTCCACAAACAACTCCTTGGCCTGCTCATTACATATTCTCTCATCGACATTATCAAGAATCTGTGAGCCAACCACAAGGAGACGCCAGATATGGAGTATTGGAGACGCTCTACTTGTTAAACAACATCTTGGGGGCCCCGGGAAGGGGGTGGAACAACATTTGGTCAGACTAAGTATGTTTATGTGGGTTGATCTGGATGTGGTTTGGAGACTGGGTAACCGAAATGACCAACCACCAATGAATCAAATAAAAATGCAATTCAAGTACAGCTTTCCAGAGGCGAGCGTTGAAATACGCAAGTCCAGTAGGCACAAATGCGTTGCTGAGTGTGTAGTTGAGACTGTGACACAGATTATTGAAATGACCAGGCTTCATGTCATTTGGAATTTTCAAAAGCATATCCCGTTGAATCATTTTATCATAACACACCATATCAAATCGCACCTAGGGAGACTTTATATCCATACTAAATCCTTTGCTTTGAGCTTACTGCCAACAAACTGGCCCAACCGTTGATTCCAGACAGGAGTGCATATTTTCTATAGCATTTTGTTTCTTCGGAAACAACCCAACGAAGCTTTCCAACTTTTCTTCATTGTTTCTTAGAGGACGAAGAAAATAACCTGCACAAGAATCCAGAGGAAAAGGTCTACGTTGATCGGCCACCCTTTTGAAAAACACTAAGAAAGAGTCTACGTTGATCCACTCCACAGTGAGGTAATGAACATCTAATCTTAACTAACTGCCCGTGGGGAAACCTAGAACCCTACTTTATTTAATGCCTTCGCTCATATACCTACTCCCTGTAGATCGGTATACAATGTCTTATCGTATTTTGAGCCTAACTTATGACCACCGATTTAACTCAAAGAAAAGAGTTATATCCAAAAAAAGTGTACCATCAGATTTGATTCAAAGGATGTTTTTAACGGTATACTTTCTGCGGGACTTAACTATGATTTTCTTGGTTAAATTGGTTTCAAAGCTAGACACAATATATGATGGGTCCTTGTATTCCGATCCAGCAGAAGTATATTGTTTAAGAAAATCAAGGTCTCAGCTTTCAATTTAAAAGGAATGCTGGTTTATCGGAGTAGCTGGGCGAAACTAGGAAAAAGGCACCTGTGTCCGGAAATCCCTTTTGGAGGCCAGTTTTTGAAAAAAATAATCAAAATTCATATTTTTACATTTCAAAAAAATCTGAAAAAATATAGATATACATGGAGGCATAATGCACTGCCGATCTGGAATCAACTGGAACAGGGAGGGCACTATTATATTAAAACCTAAATTAGAGTTATTATTCACTCTATATTGTCTTGGAGTTTCTTTTTCACTCCGATTATTTACAGGAGTTCTTTTGTCGTAAGTTTTATACGAGTACGCCAGTAAGTCTAGTTTGTTCAAAAAAAAGTTTTGAAGATTTTTTACTTTTCCTAAATTTCTAAAAAAATCATGTTTTTTTACTAGTTTGATCATGTTTTAGAACCTAAATTTTAAATTTTGTCAAAATATATTCAAGATTGCTTTTGTTTGGAAGGCTTCATTATGAGAAACGCAAATGTGCAACCAGGTGATAAATCTGACTTCGTGTTCAAAAGATAAAATTGATACAATCTTTGAGTTGCACTGTCTAGCACGAATCACGGCGTAGCCATCAATGGCTGGACGTGCACGGGACCTACCGTGCACAGTAGTTAGTCCAGTCTCCCTAAGTGGGGAGACTTTACATACAGACTAGTATATCCTTCGCTTGGAGCTTTACTACACACAAACTAGCCCAACCGTTGATTCGTGACAGGACGCATATTTTCAATATCATTTTCATTTCTTGGGAAACAACCCAACAAAAGTTTTCAACTTCACTTCATGGTTTCTTATAGGACGAAGAAAATGGCCTGAACAAGGATCCAAAAGAAAAGAGAAGACATACAATGACATAGATCTAAGTTGATCTCAACCTTCTTGTCGAGAAAACAATAAAAAATTAAAGTCTACGTTGATCTCCTCAGCAGTGAGGTAATGAACTTTTCAACTTTGCTAACTGTCCGCCGTTTTCGATAAAGCACATTTCATTGAATTGATATATCGAGGTGATACAACCGTATCAAGAATTCCCGGCCTCTGCCTAGGACGATGCACACCAACAAGTCCAGCACAACAACAAAAAAACATCGTTTTACAGTAAAAATAAATCAATCCGGCCTATGGTGGGTAGATCCTATCCCAAGGTTACATCGACATTCATGGAGGGAGAAAAATATGCTCCAGCCATGTAGACGCCATCATAAAAAGGTCTCTGTCCTCCAGCATCTACATGATAGACCAGGTACGTTCAATTTGTCATGCCAAAAAGTTAGACATTAGATTTTTAGTATTTCAGTAAAAGAAATGGTGGTTTTTCTGCATAGCGAGGCCAAACAATGGAGAAGGCAACTACGTGTTAGATTTCTATTTACATTTTATCCACATTTCAAACAAAGGGTTAATTTCACTTTTTACCCTCAAGTTACAGGTTTGTCACAGATAGTACCCACTTAGCAAAAAATCACAATTTAAACCTCGTTTAAGAAAACGTATGTCACATTTTACCTCACTGAGTGTTTTTCCAATTTTGATGTTGACTGGACGTGTCAGTTCGTGATTTCTCATTTTCTCTGGGTTTTTTACAGAAGCAGACCGAACGGGCATTGTGGCGCTGCACCCGATCGACGCCACCCACCGTGCCGCACCCGCTGCTAGAGCACTCGCCGCTTCCGCCATGGAGCCGCTCAGCACCATGATCCTCTCTACCTCCGCCGAGGCCGACCTCCACAACCAGTCTCCGCCACCGTGGAGGGCGATGAGGACCACCACAACCCAACGCCATGGAGACTGGAGAGCGAGGCCGTCCACCACAACCCGACGAAGAGTGCGATGTAGACGCGTGCGCGTGGAGGAGGCGGGAGACCTGTACAGCTCATTCCTGCATGCGGAAGTGTAGGCAACAGTGACATGGCGCACGTGGACGATGTTGATGTCCATGCTCTCTCGGACGGGGACAACGCGAGGGCCTTCGGTGGGCCCCAGTGGCCAGTATATAGAAAAAAACGAATATTCAATTCCGAGCGTAGGCTCATCAGTAATTTTTTTAAAATTTTAAAATTTTGTCAAGCCCGATACTCAAATGTGTGATGTCCGGGTAAAATTTCGTGGTGTTTGGACATCTGAGGAGCTTGTGGAAAAAGAAAATCGGGTTCAAACAGTGCCTTTATTCAAACTTTCTCACATGCTCGAATATTGTTTTTTTGCTAAAGATTACTGAACATCACACACTCAGCATCTTGCATGCCAATTTTTTTGTTATTTCTTTTGATTTTACTCTTTATGCTCGGGAGCAGTTGAGCTTGGGAGCAGCTTAGCTTGGGAGCCGAATCGTTGCATCCTAGAAACAATGGTTTCCATTGGAGCCAAGAAAATACAGCTGACCGGTTATAAAAGTGCCAAAGCGAGCCGGAAAAAAACGGCTGCACAAATTACTAAAAAAGTCGACCATTTTTATTTGGCAAGATAATTGTAATAATATTGAAAGATTATGGCAAATTCTATCTATAGTTCATTCAAGATGCACCTTAAAGGAGACATGAAACACTCAGATTGGTGAGCAACATTGATTACAAATTTTAGCCGTACATCCTGTCTTGAGCTTGCTCCCAGTGAACTGGCTAAATCTTGATTCCCAGCGTCCAACTTCATTTTGTTTCTTTGGAAACTGAATAAACCTATATGCTGATAATCTAGTTAACCCAATGAAGCAATCATGCACACATTTCTCGAACTTCAGTTCATGATTTATTTACGGCCACAGGTTTCTGGAAGACGATAGTCGCCTGCACATAGATCAAACAGAATAAGACAGTGGCATATATCTACGTGCGTCGGCCAACCCGCCTTAAAAAAGAATAAGAATTTATGCTGATCTCTTCAGCAGCAAGGTAAACTTTACTCCACCAGAAATAATACAACTTTAATAGCTAACACATTTAATCATGAAGTACTCACCTCATTCCAAAAAATAGCGCATACAGATTTTGTTTTAAGTAAATTTTATGGAGTTTGACCAAGTTTATAGTAATCTGATCAAGCTTTGGAAAATTTAACTTATGGTAAAATCTATGCGCGCTATATTTTGAAACAGATAGAGTATTCATAAAATTTGGGCTGACGACATCAACATACACGAACATTGTAGTGGAGTCATGCACTTGAGTGGTTTACTTACAGGGGACCGGAGAATTCCGAGCTTGGAGCACAACGATGAGTTGGAGGAACACTAGCAGTAGCAACACAGCAGTAAACCAAGGCCTGCTGCTTGTGGTCATCTTCTCGGTCAAAGGATTGGACGAAGTGCCGATAGCTTTTCACGGTGGTGGCTTATATAGTAGCTTCAGAGTCAACTTTTAACACAATAGTCCGACTTTTATCGATGAGTAGCCACATTATCCTTTGTATATAGGCACTCACGCTCTCGACACTGTAGCCCCTAAGCTCGGCAATCCCTGATCTTGGCAAGGAAACTGGTTCTTTAGTTTTTCTTCTGTGAAAAAGTATAGATCAAACCAAAGTATGTGGATCACTCCCCCGAATGCTAGTATGATAAAGTATCAATAGAATAACAAAACATCAACAATGTATATCTGAATTTATTTGCTTCTAGGTCCTTGTTTGTTTAAGAAACAACACTTTGGCCTCTTACTCACATATTTTCTCATCAACACTATCACAAATCTGGTGTACCAACCACAAGGAGATGGCTGATATGGATGCTCTACTTGTTAAACTAGATCTTGGTGAGATAGAACAACGTCTGGTCAAACTAAGTATGTTTATGTGAGTTGATGTGGATGTGGTTTGGAGACTGAGTAACCCAGATGACCAGTCGCCAATGAATTAAATAAAATGAAATTCAGGTACAACTTTCCAAAGCCTAGCGTTGAAATACGCGAGTCCGGTAGGCACAAATGTGTTCGTGATACACGTGTGTAGTTGAGATTACGACACAGATGATTGAAATGACCAATTGTCAACTCACTTGCAGTTCTCCAAAAGCATATCCCATTGAACCGGTTTATCATGACGCACCATATCATGTTTACTATACCTGTTATTGTGTGTCTGAGGTTAGTGGTGACTACTTGAATCATGTGTGATTTTCTCAAGGTGAATCAATGTGTCATACATGTAAATGTGTCTAGGAAATACTGCTACCCAGAAAGCACATGGGCAGAATTGGATACTTGATTCCTGCAAGCAGAAAGGAAGAGAAGCGAATACTTAGATAACAATGAAGATTGTAAATTTCAGAATCCCGTCAAAAATCAAAATGCATCCTTTGCTTTGAGCTTACTGCCAACAAACTGGCCCAGCCGTTGATTCCTGACAGCAGTGCATATTTTCAATATCATTGCGATTCTTGGGAAACAACCCAACGAAGGTTTCCAACTTTCACTTAATGGTTTCCTACAGGATGAAGAAAATGGGCTGGACAAGCAATCAAAAGAAAAGAGTAAGAAAAACAATGACATAGATCTACGTTGACCAAGCTTCCAATTTAAAAACTGTAAACAAGATTGTACGTTGATTTCCTCAGCAGTGAGGTAATGAGCTTTTCATCTTAACTAACAGTCCAGGCGTGGCAACCTAAAACCCCTACTTTATTTAATGCCTTCGCTCATGTATTTAGTACCTACTCCCTCTAGATTGGTATACAAGGTCCTCTCGTATATTGAGACTTATGACCACTCATTGAACTCCAAGAAAATATGAGTTATATCTCCAAAAGTGTACCATTAGATTTGATTCTAAATGTGTTTCCAATGGTACACTTTATGTGGAACATAACTCTG
>LR880972.1:38771866-38789083 GCA_904067115.1 Aegilops sharonensis | reverse complement strand
AGAGAGAGAAGAAATAAGAGAGAATATAGAAGAAAAGAGAAGAGAGTAAAAAGTGGAAATGAATAGAAGAGATAAGAGATCAGAGAGAAAGAGAGAACATAAATAAGAGAGACGGGAGTATGAAATACTACAAAGTAAAGTGAGAAAAAGCATAATAGAGGAGAGAAGAGAGACAAAGATAGAAAAAGGAGAAGAGATGGAAGCGGTTTATAGATTGATTGAGTTAAAGTTCTTCTTCATAGTTTATCTACTATTTCAAGATTCTAACGGTTGTGCACACAACAATGGACACGGTGTGCCCCAGGTGTGGTGATAGCTGCCGCGGAAGGTTCAACAAGGTGGTTCAATTGGGCATGACTTGGATGAAGAACAATCGCTTCTCCATTGTTCTTGGAGAGGACTTTAGGGGGAAGACTATATGTTTGGAAGATGAATTCTTAAACCAATACATGCATACATGTGGCCAACAAAGAATTGTGATCTAATTTTATTTCACTTCATAGATTTGTTTAGATCATCCCTTGCTTTGCAAGGCGTGAAGTCATGAATATTCTGCAGGTTCCAATGCATCAGCAAATGATGGTTGAGGCCCACCTTGGAACAAGAGATGGATTTAACTTCCAAAAATGAGGGGGAAATATCTTTTTCGGTTGCCCTAGTTGGAGAGGACTTGCCATGGCATACATGCTTGATGTGGGGATGAAGATCGAGATGTACATTCTCGGCAAAAACCCAAACTTAACATCAATTTGTGCATTTGTAGTGCTCCAGTGCTTCCCACGTGTAAGTTTTCATGACCATTTATATATTTAATGAGTAACCTTTTTATTATATTACTTTCTAAAAGTATTCTCTCGATTACATATAATTTGGACAACTTACTTCATGGCCTCTGATGAAGTTCAAAACATTGTGGACAAGAGGCATGTCATTGCCATCACGACACTTTCTTGGCAAGAGTTGGACGTGGTCGTAGAATTTGTGGAAAGCATTGATGAATTTGTTGAGGAGTACGATGTTGGACCATATGACAGGGCATTCGTGCCATTTGTGCACACCTTGAATAAGAGCAATGTCAAAAATTCATTGCTAGTATGAATTGTATGCAATAACAAGCATCCATATCATTCGAATTATTAATGTTATAACAGAAACTCCCAATGTCGAAAAGTCACAGCTGGTATGAATTACTTATTGTGTGTTGCAACAGAAACTCCCAAGATATGTGGTGCCTGTACAACTCCAGGCTCAGAATAGTGGTGGCATGCAACTTGTTGTGTCTAACGAGACAAACATACCATGCACCTACTCCATGTCATTAGAAGATGGATGCCTCATCATCAATAGATGACAGGAGATCTATGGCATCCATGACTTCACTGTGGTTAGAGACAAGATAATCAGTGTCATCCACGTAGGACATGCAAGCCCCATCCTCTTCATGCATACCATTGCTAAGATGACTGCTGACGAGTAGGCATCTTCGGAAAGTCCAACATGCATGCATGTCTATTTACATCGATTATGATTGCACTTGTGTTGTGTGATTTTTATGGTTGTACCATTAAGTGAAAATTTCCAGAATTGCTAACTAGGTACTATGTGATGCTAGTTAATTGTGTTGAAAATTTCATATGTTTAGTTTATGATCCAATAATCACAGTTGCTACATTTGGTTTTGATAGCCTAATTAAATGCTGCCACGGCAGCAAATTTGTGTGGTAGAACATCCTGCTACACAAAATAAATGCATTTTAATTATTTTCGGGCATTTTGCACCAGCAGTGTGTAGGTCTAGAGGACCGCTACTACATTATTAGGAGTACTTATGCTGCTTGCACATTGCAGGGTGTGATGCTACTAGCGGCGTCCAGGTTTGAACGTTGCTGGAGTGCCACTGATTAGCAGCGCTTGAGGCAAATGCTGCTGGTTGTTAACAACCAGTGGCAAGGTAGTAGCGGCGCTCCGCTGAAACGCTACAACAGATCACTTCTGGATGCTGCTAATGAGGGGGTTCTATACTAGTGTTAGAGTAACACATGGAACATAAGCAACGTAAGCATTAATGATACATATACCCAAAAGCATCTTCACAAGTTTTTCTCAAGTTCTACTCCAAGTCGACATCAGCAACTACATTCAGTACATCAACATCAAACTATCTAACTAAGACCACTCCAAAAATGAAGCTCTACTCAGACTAGTAGTCGTGAAGCCGGTGATCGTGGAGTCGGAGCAGGTGGGCATCTGCCCCTATTGGAAGATTCAGCATCCTTCACATTGGTGGTCTGCGGGCTGGATGGGATCAAGTCCTCGTTCTCCTCAGGCCTCGCTTCTTTCTTGGCGAAGTCGTAAAAAAACTTCTGTTGCTCGGCATGGATGTGGACCATCATCTGACGAATGCCCTCGACCTCTCGCTCATACTAAATGGATTTGTAGACCGCATGTTCCTCGCCGTGGAGCTATGGGTTCACCTGAATGAGCATGGCCGTGTAGTTTTCACTGGCACGCTCGGCCATGACATGCGCCATGCGGTCCACATCCTTCTCTCCCAGGGACCCTAAAGGGGATGGAATCATCAGGCGGCGCCATGTCCGTGAGGTTGGCGCTAACACCTAATAATTCATTAACGAAAAATGTGTCACAAAGGAAATATAATTTAATTTAGAAGGATAGTTTATTCGTCATGTGGTTTGACATTTGGTCCATCAAGGCTCCCTTCAACAACTCTCATCTCTCAACTGGTGGTTTACATATATTGTGGTCACTCCCTCACTGGTGCTTTGACTGCTGGTGATGGTCATTGTTTTAGTTCACCTCCTTTACCAATGTCTTAAAGGATAAGAAGTAATACAACGACCCCATGCGACAATAGACAACAGGTCTAGTATTCTTTTCTTTTTCGTCTGAGGGAACGTGGTAGCCCTGATCTAGCTAAGACTTGAGATTCCATTCTATTTCATTCTGTTTTGGAATAAGATCGGACATTTCCACATTGAGGTGAAATTACATATGAGGAAAATAATCCTGGACTACGAAAGATGCCCTTATGTGGTAGAACCAGGTCTTCCATAAATGGTGGACTCCCCCTCACTGGTATTTCGCGGTGATGGGCGTTACTCCTCGTTCCCCGCTTGCATTATGAAGATCTAGTACAAGGAGAAGAAGGAGAAATGACCCCCTATGACAACAGTCGGGATCCTTTCTCCAAGCTCAATATAAAGTTGTTAAGGTCTGGTTTGACAATGTGGAATATAATAATTCGATAACAATAACTTGTGAGACTCCTGTCGGAGTGCACATCATCTCATGGGTCACTAATATAACAGTGCATGCACTGAGAAACTCACGGGCACGCCTTGGGGAAAAGACAAGGGATGTGTATGCACTAAGTTTTGCCACATGAATTTAACAATGCATTTCTATTCTAAAATATGACAAAAAAATTTAAATTACGTGGGATTTTTTTAAAACTTTGAATTCTTTCAAAATCCACAAACATTCTTTTAACTTTTTGAAATTATATTTAAATATCTCAAATTTTCGAAATTAATAAACATTTATTAAACTACAATTTGTTTTAAAAAAATCTTGAACATTTTTTCAATTCGTATATTTTTCAATTCCTAGACAATTTATCAAATTCATGATCATTTTAAAAAAATTAACATTTTTAGAAAAATCACAAAACAATTTAAGATCCGTGAACATTTGTTCCAAATTCACAATCATTATTAACTTCCTAATGTTTTAAAAATACCCAAAAATTTAACACTAACAAAAACAAATGATATCTATTTTTTCCTGAGCGAGCATGCATCAAAAGAACGAGCAAGGTAATAAATGACCGAGCGAAATTAAATGGCCCACACACAAATAGGTGGCGGACGCACTGGGGCCTTCCGGCTGGGCGGGGCCATTTAACGTCTTGTGACTGGGTCCTGTAGCGACTCGGGTTACTGGCCAGTTTTTATAGTATTTGTTTTCTGTTTTCCCCTTGTTTTTACAAAAACAAACTTTTCTTGAGAATGTGAACATTTTCCCCAGATTTTCATCCATGGTTTTATTAATTTTGCACTTTTCTTCGAAATGCGAACATTACCAACACGAAACATTTTTTAAATGTGGACACTATTACAAATTTGGTTACATTTTTAAAAGAATTTTTTTAATTTTTAAAACATTTTAAAAATATGATCATTGTTTCCTAATTTGGAACATTTATTGAAAACGCAAACATGTTTTCAAATTTGCGATTTTTTAAAAAGGAACATTTTTAAAATACTATATTTCAAATTTGTGAATATTAAACAGTTTTCGAAATTTCCTAATTTCTACAAAAATCTGTGAAATTTTTGAAATTTTGGATTAAAAGATAGATAAACATGTAAAGAAAAAAGAACCGTCAGTAAAATTCGAGAAGGTTCCCAAAACCAGGTTGTAATACGTTTTCTGTGTACAATGGACCTGCCTTTTAACATCGCTCTCTGTACTCATCTGTGTGAAAGAACCTGAAAATCACTACTTAGGGGGTTCCCCTTGCAAAGGTCACTCCCAAGGGCTTGCGGTGGGAGGTACTAGGCTATGGGAGAGAGCTTTGGATTCGATGAGGGTCGTCGTCAGCAATGAGAGTGCTTGCGGGCATCCTTCCTCTCCTTGGAGGCATTGACGAAGACTGCATACCTCATCACTGGTCATTCCTGATTGGAGTCGAAGCAGTGATGGTGGTTGTTGGTATGGCCGGATTTTTACCCGAGGTTTGATGGGGCGATCTAGGCCGGGTCTGGGTGAAAGCTTTGTGGTCGACGGGGGTAAATGTCAGAGGAATTACTCTAGGGTAGAGGTTGTGTCAGGGGCAGTGGTCTATTTGGAGGCATGTGGGGTTGTGTTAGTTTTTTATTTTTCACTGTCCATGTGATTTTCAGCCTAGTTTTAATTATAAATTGGACGACCACTCTATTTTTTATGCTTTTTCGTATCTTAAATCGGCGGAGCTCCTACCTTGCAATGTAAAAGAAATATCTAAAAAAACTGTGCATTTTAGAAAATCAGTTTGTCTGAAATCATTGTGATCATATTGAATGATTGCAAATTCTAGTTACACATATGTCAAAATGCACGTAGAGGGGGAAATTAAACTTTTCAGTGAGCCAGCAATATGATTACAATTTTTAGATCCTTGTCTTGAAGTTACTCCCACAGAACTGGCCGAACATTGATTTCCCAGTGGCACTCTTTTTCCAACTTCATTTCATTTCTTGGGAAAACGAACATCCTATATGACGGTTATTTACCTAACCCAACAAAGCAAGCATGCACACATTTTCCGTACTTCAGTTCATGGTTTATTTACGGCGACAGTTTTCTCGACGAAGATAGTTGCCTCCACATAGATTGGAAAGAACTGATTAAGACAACGACATATATGTGCACTTCATCAATTATCAATGTTGATTTCTTCAACGGTGAGCTAAACTACACTCCACCAAACCAAACATATCAAATCTCAACATATCTAATGCATTACACCGTGCCAAAATATAGTGCATATAGATTGTCCTCTTAGTCAAACTTTTTAAAGTTTGAGCAAGGTGGCTGCTTGACCAAACTTTACAAAGTTTGAGAAAATCTACATGCACCGTGTTCTGAAATGAATGGAGTATTGTTTAAACTTACTAATAGAGTTTGATACCTAAAATTAACAGATTTATAAATATGAATAGAAAACTTACTACCATTACCCAAAACTTATTCATTCGTACTATTGGACAGACAATTGTTTGTGGAAGCTATGACACAGGAACCTTTTTTTGATCTTTCGTACGAACTTAAGTTCCAAAGAAAAGGTTATACCTCATATTTCAGTTTATCCCCACAGAAAAATATCATATTCGATATTAAGTATGTTTACGGCCGGCTTTTTAGCAAACTCATATAAGTTCGAATATGTTTCATGTGCACCATCGAAAATGGCTAATTCCTTATGTCTGAAATTGTCCCATTTCAGTTGAATTTTGATCATGAGTACTCCTATATAGCCCTAGAGTTGAATTTCACCTGGTCTAAACTTAGTTTTAAAGTATCATTGAAAGTTCAGAATTACCCGGATGGAATTCGACAAATAACCTACCAATTATTCATGTCTACTACAATATTATTTGACTAGTGCAGATCTAAAACTTCCAGACAGATCAACTCATAGTTCAAAATGCCAAGCTTTTGTTACCCTCATGAATGCAAGCTTGACGATTAGTTTTTTGGGAAAATATAAATGGAGTTTTATGGACTCAAATTGTCGCATTAAGACAACATATATAATCATTACCTCGCAAAAAGAAAAGACTACATAAACGATAAGGATTCACCTTTAATGATAGCTTGACAAAATAGCAAAGTAAATAATATTTACCCAGGTGAGTGGGCTGATGGTGAAACTATACATCACACAAAGTAAAATAGGTCAGTAATATTGATACATATCAACACTACACATAACTGCATTGAAAATCATGCAGTTAAGAGGCTTGCTTACAGACTGTGGGGCCGGCATGCACTATGATGAGTTGTAGGAACACTAGAAGCAGCAACACAATGATAAACCAAGGCCTCCTACTTGTTGACATCTTCTCAGACAAAGCTCATAGTGACCATATGCTGAGACACTCAGTTGAGAATTCGGGTATCGTACTGGCTTATATAGTAGCCTCGGTCAACTTTCATCACAATAGTCCAACTTCTATGCATGACATTTTCTGCAAAAGAAACTTCTATGGATGACTTAGCCACATGGTCTTTTGCTGAGACTCATTCCCGACACCGTAGGTGTAAGAGCTGGTATTTCTAAAAGGACAACATTTGGTTCCATTGCGACCGCCACCATTGGCGCGCGGGGAGCTCTTGCATACGCTTTTCCCTCATTCTCCCATCACTCAAGGTTCGGCTTTGGACCGGGTGATCTTTGCTCGTGACATGCGTCACTCCCCAGTGGAGGATTGACCTAGCTAGGGTGTATCGGTGCCTGGTTCGGCGGGACGCATTGGTGGGTGTGCACCGACTTTCGTAGATGGTAGTTCCCCTCATGATGGCGTCACATCGGAATATTGTTTTTCAAAAAGATTCCTTCTCTTGTAACCTCTCGGTATTTGCACGATAGGGCCACAATTTTTGTAGTATCATGATGAATGATCTTGAGAAAAGGAGGTTATGATGCTTGTCTTATAACACTTTTGACCATTGTATTCAGTTGGGAATACTCTCACTCGTTGTGATTCCTCAAATAAACTTAGCTACATGCCTTTGTTTGCCTTGGTAAAATTGTTCTTGGTCAGTAACTCGTTTCTTTGGTTTATTTCTAGGTATCAACAAAAAATGTTTCTTGTTCGTTTCAGAAACAACTCCTTGGTCTTCTCACTTATTCTATCATCGACGCTAAAAGGAAGCTGACATGACAACCACAAGGAGTGGTTGAACGCTTCAGGCCATAGCACAACTTCTGGTCAAACTAAGTATATTTATGTGAGTTGATGTGGATGTGGTACGGAGACTGAGTAACCGGGATGACCAGCCGCCGGTGCATTAAATAAAATGCAATTCATGTTCAACTTTCCAAAACTAAACGCTTGAATTTGCGTGCCCGGTAAACACATGAACGTAGTTGAGACTGCGACAGGAATATGATATGGAAATGATCGTCAAGTCACGTGAAAAATTCCAGGAGCGTCTGTTGAATTGGTTTACCTGACCACCACATGACGTTGGAATTAACGTTTAATTTTCGTGTGGCTAAGGTTATTAGTGAGCACTACAACGGAAGTCTAAAACCATGTGTAGTTTTCCCAAGATGAACTGATGCGTTACAAATGCGTAGTGTACCCTATAAGTGAATTTGTCTAGGAAATTCTGGCTACCAAAAATCAGATACTGTCAAAATGCAAGAATAAAGATGGCAAAATTTCAGATTTTGTCAAAATGCAACTAAAGAGACGTCAAACTTTATGTATTTTCTTCAAGCAGGCAGGTATCCCCGGCATTTGCATTGCTTGTTATACGCATCAATCTTTTACTGTGAAGCTATTTTTTCTTCAAAAAGAAGGGTATTTTCTCATGAATACGGAAAACTTACATATCATTCCATCAACCGAAGAAGTTAGAACGAGTACAAGGTGAGGTACAACACATAGCACAGACGCAAGAGCCGTGAACATGGCGCCCGGAGCAGAGACATGGGATGCTCGGCCCAAGCAAGAGAAAAACACAGCTAAACTCGCCATCCTAAGAATTAACCAAGGACGACCAACAACACGACAACCAACATTTCCAGATCCAGAACTGAGGATGCCGCGAGCAACTAAGACAACGCTTTCATGAAGGAGTACGGTGCCGAGACGCCGTCGCCGTCCGATCCATATAACCAGGCCTAGGGTTTCCCCTGATGCTTGAAGACGGGCCTGGATAACGGCCATGACAGCACCTCCAAGAAGGGGACGACACCCACGGGTGTCGTCGCTGGAAACATAGTATGAAGAGATTTTGCCCTGGCCAGAGTCCGAGCAATCCCAAGCCGCCGGAGCACGAGTCAGAGAAGAGGAACTCATGCAGAGGTCAGAACCACGACCACGGGAAGGGGAGCCACGCCCGCCATGGAAGAGACACTAGGCGTTGCTGGACGCACGACCAATGGAGCGGTGGAGGGATAGACGGGGCACAGAGGTGGGCGGCTGGGCAGCGGGGGATGTGACGTTGGCCGGAGGCCCGAGCTAGCCAAGATCTGGAGGGAAACACAGATCCAAGTCACCGGGACCGAAGCAACAAGGACGCCGAAGTCGGAGCATTTCCATGAGTGCACCGAAGTTGAAGACGTGCCTGAATGGACAACCAACCAAGGCACCAGCAGGGTGGGGGTGCGGAGGCTTCGAGGCGCCGGCGGCCGTAGGAGCCGGAAGGAGTGCAATTCCAGAGGCTTGCCGGGGCCTGGAGCTGCACCATCCGTCCATGGACGCAGGAGGGGGCACGGGTCCATGGCCGCCGGGCTGGACTCGCCCCTGTGGGGATGGTGGGTGGGTGGAAGAGAGCATGCATGCAGCCAAGTCCCGGCCCGCGCGTTACCCTATACTTTTCATGTCAACTAACTCCGGCTAGTGTTTGGTTTGGGGGTCATTAGGGTTTCATATGGCTTGATTTGGGTGTCTATAAAGATTTCATAAGGCTCAATTAGGGTGGTGATTAAGGGTTTCATACGGCTCGATTGGTGTGTGGATATGGGGTTATATTTAAGTGTCCAAGTTCCTTTAATTTGGGTGTCGATAGGGGGTTTGATCAGAATGTGGATATGGATATAGATTTGGGTTTCAATATAGGGCTCAATTTAGTGTTTGATAGGGCTCAAATTGGTCTTGTGGGCATGAAAATTCTTGAACTTGTTGTTGGGGCCTGTCGGCAATGATGATGTTCTTGCTGTTGTGGTAGACGATGCACATCTTTTTCATAGCGGTTCCAATGCTACTATGTTCAGCTTCATGATCAGTCCATGCTAATTTGTTACATGTGCTTGTGTTTTGATCTTCATGATCAATCTATGGTAGTTTGTTACATCCATTGATCTTGTTCAGTTTGATTAGCAGGACATGAGCTGACGTGGATGTGATATGCAAACCGTGTAACTGAGATGACCAACCTTCAGTGCATAAAATAAAGTGAAATTCATGTAGAACTTCCCAAAACCAACCAATTAAATTTGCGAGTCTGGTGCAAAGACCAATCGTCAGTGAACAGAGCTAAGTCCAAGTCATATGCAATATTCCAATAGCATCCATTGACTCGGTATCTGATACATCACATCGTGTTGAAATTAGTATGTTGTTGTTTGTTTGTATTTGCTGCGGAAGACTTAAACAAAGTTTAAATCATGTGAAGTATATAATTTTCCCAAGGTAAATCAATGTGTCATACATGCATTAGTGTCCCATAGAAGTACACGTTTCTACTAGGAAATACTGGTCACCAAAATTAACAATGGATTCAGAATTCCGTCAAAATGCACCCTAGTGAGATTTTAAACATTACATATTTTAGATTGCCAACAAACTGAACAGTACGGATATTTCTATAAAGAAACCGAATAATCTAATAAGGCAATATAACCCAACGAAGCAGCATCCACGCAATTTTCCAGCTTCACCTCATGGTTTGTTATAGTGACAGGTTCCTGGACGAAGATAATCGCCTGCGCATGGATCCAAGTGAAAAGAGTAGTAAGACAACTGGTAACATATATCTACATTATGTTGATCAACCAACCTTGTGAAAATATTAAAAAGACTACGTTGATCTTCTCGGTAGTGAGGTAATAGTTTTTTTATCTCACAGTTGTCTGGAGAAGTTGAACAGAAAAACAAAAAAGACCTTTTTGGAACTTACTTTTGAACTGGAAGGATATATTATATTTTAAGTATGTTCACGGCCAACTTTCCGGCAAACTCAGCTCAATTTAAATATGTTTTTTGCGCATCCATGAAATGGCTAATTGCTTCTATTTGATATGGTGTCGTCTCAACTGAATTTTGGTCCTGATACGCCTAGAAAGGGCCAGGGTTTACATATAGTACGGTATGGTTTGGCTGGTACGGATTTAAATCTGCGAGGCAGATCAGCTCACGGTTCAAAATCTCAAGTTCTGATACCCTCCTGGATGCTAGTTGAGAGAGTGTCTTTCTCGGCGAAAGGACTTTTTAATTACTCAAAGCATACATAGAGACGATGCCTAGATGATATAGCTTCACATTAGCAAGGTTAAAAATATCTACTGAGGTGAGTGGACTGACCCTTGTAACTATGTAGCTAGACAACGAAACATGGTTCGGTAACTCAATATCAACATTACAAAGAGTTGTAGAAAAGTCATGCACTTAAGAGGCTTGCTTACATGGAGGTCGAGCGAGAGCACCGATGAGTTGGACGAGCACTAGCAGAAGCAACACCGCGATAGAACATTGCTTCCTGCTTGTCGACATCTTCAAAATCAGAGCTCACAAGAAGTATATGCTGAGGCACTCAACGAGGGATTCATGGTGTCGGTCTTGGCTTATATAGTAGCATCACATCAACTTTTGCACAGAAGTCCAACTATTATGGATGCCACGCCCTCGTGGTCCTTTTGCGGAGGCACTATCTCCCTACACTGTAACCCCTAAGCACCATCATCCTTCAAAGCATATACATATGGTTCCATCACCGCACGGTGTCGGTGCTGTGGTGTACTCGCCTCTCGTGATGACTCCGGCTACCCAAACAAACACATTCGTCTCTGACTCGGCAATCCATGCCGGCGTCCAGGGGTCACTTCGGAGCACGATTGGACTAGGGTGGATCAGTTTCTACTTTAGCAGGCTATGGCCACAATCTTTGTATGTCGGCAAATAATCTCTTTAAAAGGTGGTTAGGAGCCTGGTCTTGTAATACTTTTGTGCAATATATTCACGTGCAAATACTCTCACTTTAATAACTTGACTGCATGCCTTTATTTACCTCGTAAAAATGTTCTTGGCCATAAAATCATTTCTATGATTTCTCTTTTCTAAAAAAACGTATATATCAAGTGAAACTATTTAGACCATTGGTCCGAACCATGAGCCAATAAAGTATTGTAGAAATAAAATACTTATGGTTCTTGTTTGGTTGGGTCCCTGGATCAAGAAAACCAATTCATTGTTTGTTTCAGAAATAACCCCCGGGCATCCTCATATATTCTATCGTTTCCAAAAAGCTGACCACAAAGACACGGAGCACCCAGAAATGCTCTAATTGTTGAACGCTTTCATTGATGTGGATGTGGTTTGGAGACTGACCAAAGCGAATCAAGTAAAACCCAAATCCTACGCTTTCCAAAACCAACCGTTGAAATTCATGGGTGTGTGTAGTTGAGCTTGCGACACGAATGATCAAATTGACCAGTCGTCAATAAAGTCAAAGTCATGCGCATTTTTTTCAGAAGCATCCGTTGAATCAGTCTCTTACACACCACACTATGTTGAAATTTTATGTGTTATTTGTGGCTGAAGTTGAACAAGTCTAAATCATGTGCAGTTTTCCTAAGGTGAATCAGTCATTGTGTACACATACCTGTTGTCCCGTACAAACTGATGTAAATGTTTAGAGAAACAAAGCAAGCAGAACTAGTGTGTTGCTGCTGGTCTGTTGCAAGTCGTTGGTTGTGTCGGATATCTTTGTTTCTTCTTGTGCCTCTTCTTTATCTTTCTTGAGTAATTTTAACATGCTCCCTCTTATCTCCTATTTTCACACGGGAGGTAAGAAGGTAAGAGTTAATCAGATCACTACATAATCAAATCAATGGCTTAGATCTGTTATGTACTCTTACAACTCATGTGAAAAGGGGAGGTAAGAGGGACCAGCTAAGATTTCCCATCTTTTTGACTGTCTAAGTCTCGACTAAGTCTTGATATTGTGCCATTGCAGAGCCAGGTGTAATTGGCATCATGTTGGTATTAATATATTACCCCTTTAGAAAAATCGAGACGGCTACATCGATGTCGGTTCCTAAGATGGGGTGTTTAGGAAAATCACATAAATATTTTCTCCTGGTCGTCTATTTAACAATTTGTCTCTCCCTCTCCCGATCGCCTCGCTCTAAGTCACTGCTATTTATTATTTAAGCACCTATTTTGCATTTCGCAGGTCTACAAATTTCTTGATCTGTTGAGTTTGGCAACTGCCTTGAATAAAATTTAGTCTAAACCAAGTGCAGTTTTTGGGGAAGCAATTGTTGTATCTGTATATCAGGCTTTCGCCCGACTTTATATATAAATTAACCACCAGACAGAGTACATGGCCGAACGATACAAGGCACCTAGAAGGCATTTTGGAAGTCACTCGCTTTGAATCATTGATATATTACAAATTCTAGCTATAATTATGTCAAAATGCACCTAGAAGGATACATTACACTTTTTGATGACCCAACATTGATCACTTTTAGCTGCGCATCCTAGTTTTGATCTACTCCCAGCAAACTGGCAACATCGGTACAAGTTTTTCCAACTACATTCTACTTCTTGGGAAACTGAATAACATATATCATAATACGCTAATTAACCCTAAGAAGCAAGTGTGCACACTTTTTTTCGAACTTCAGTTCAGGGTTCATTTACGGCGACAGTTATATGGAAGAAGACAGTTGCCTGCAGATAGATCCAAAGAACAGAATAACATAGTGACATATATATTTGCGTATGTCAATCAACCTGCTTTTTTTTTAATCTGCACTGATCTCTTCAGTGGTGAGGTAAACTTCACTCCACCTGACATATTAAAATCTTTATACATATAATACATTTAACTATAGGCTATGAAACTGTTACCATATAATAGATTTTGTTTTAAGTTAAAATTTATAAACTGTGACCAAGTTTTTAGAGACTCGGCAAACTTCACAAAATATGACTTATGATAAAATCTGGAATATGCACTATAGTTTGAAATGAACAAGTTAAACTACATGACCCTTTTTGAAAAATGGGCAGGTTGTTTTGAGTACACAAAACTGGTTTGCTTACAAACTATTGGAGTTAAGTGGGGGTGGGGACACGGTGATGAGTTGGACGAGACCCGAATTGTTTCAGTGAATTGCTATTTAGTCAGATTGTAACAATTGGATTCGAAAGGAAAGACAGACTGTGGACGAAGGGGGATGTTCATTAGCAGCAGCTACATAGCGATATAACAAGGCCCGCTGCTTGTGGTTGTCTTCTCAGTCACAAGAACTATATACTGAGGTACTTGACAAAGCATTCAGAGCGTTGATAGATTTTCATGGCCCTGCCTTGTATAGTACCTTCAAAGTCAACGTTTAAAACAATTGTATTACTTTTATGGATGATTTAGTGATGTGATCCTCTGCGGAGGCTCTTGCGTTGTCGACAATCCAGGCCAATTCTTCGCCAGTAAATAGTTTCAGAAAAAGTATATCAAGCCAAAATATTTGGACCACGGGCCAAAACCGTTTATTTGTTTCTAGTTTCTAGGTATTAACAAAAGTCATGTATTATATCCACTATACCGCTTGGGACCAGGGCGCCTTCTCTCTAACCTCCTATTGCCCCGGGCGCTATGCTCTGACTATCTCGCTTGCCTTGACATCCCCCGATGTCTCCTTCTTGAGCTCCAACATCTATGCTCCGTCTAATCACACTTTTACGCAAGATTTCATTGATGAGATGGTGGCACTCTCCGATACAATATAGGGTTCCTGGCTTGTGCTAGGGGATTTTAATCTTATCCGCTACCCCGAGGAAAAGAAGAACAATAACTTTTGTGCTGGCCTTGCTATGCGTTTCAACGCCATGATCGATGCTTTATCCTCGCTCGAGTTGCCTCTGTCTGATCGCATGTTCACTTGGACGAACCTCGACCCCCCCCCCCCCCCAAACCCTGGCGCGCCTTGATCGGGCTTTCTCCAACGCTGATCGGGACACATCCCTCCCTAACTCCACCCTTGCGGCACGCCCCCGGGTGACATTCGATCACTTTCCGCTCCTCGTCACCACATCCACCCATATCCCCTCCTCTTGACAGTTCCGCTTTGAGAGCGAGTGGCTTCTGGACCTCTGTTCATCTCACCACCTCCCGGCCCCTCTTGGGCTCTCCCACACAGACACTCGGCCGGTGATAAAGACATTGCTGCTAGGGTCAAATCCTTCCGTCGTGCCGTCAAGTTTGGAAAGCTAATCACAGGTTTGCCCCTCATCATGATAACAAATGTAAAAAATTTATTGACTTGTTTGATTTTTTTTGAGGAGTACCATGTGCTTCAATGAAGAGGCAGCCTTGCGCCACGACTCTCAGGCCTACTCCTTTCACCGACAAGCGATGTTTTGGCGGCTGCGTGGGAAATTATGTCGAGCGGTGGAGAGGGGGGAGTGTGAAAAAACCCGTTTCTTCCATGCCTAGGCGTCCCAACGCTTTCGATCCAACATGATTAAGGCATTGAATGTTGGCGGCATGGTGGTCTTCCCACTATTTTGGTAATGTGGTAGATGCACATGTCTTTCATGTCAGTTTCAATGCTACTCTGTTCAACTTCGTGATCAGTACACGCTAGTTTGTTACATTCGATTGTGTGTTGATCGTCATAATCAATACATGATAGCTTGTTACATCAACTGATTTGGTTTAGTTTGATTAACAGGACAAGAGTTCCAAGGGCAAGGAGGCTGTTGAGGGAAGCGCCTCATAGAGGCGTCGAGGGAGGCCGATGAACGTCGGCCATTTCCATGAATTGTTATAGGTCCAACCCACTTTTGCAAGGTCATTTTAGCACCTGGGTTGCCAATCCTCGACGACTTCCGTAAACACATAGGATCATCACATGGGAGGTCAAACTCAAGAAGAATACCTCCTACACCTAGAAGGTCAAGCTCCAAGAGATCAATGGGAGGCTAGCCATGGATCATGGGCGGGCCAGCTTCGCCATTGCTCACCAGCTCCAGATCAGCTACTTCATCACCTTAAAGGTGATAACATTGTCTTCGACCTTTCTAGCTCAAAGATGATGGCCAAGTGCCACAAACACGAAGAAGCACTTGCCTTGATCCAAAAATTTATTATATTTTTATTAATCTGTAGGTCTGTGTGGTTATTATGACTGCCAGCTTATGACTTTGTCGTCATTATTATGACCATGCATGCTTGTTAATGTACTACCTATCACATAGTGTGAATGCTTGTTCAAGTTGCTATTGTCTGCCTATGAGTGTGCATGCTCATAACCTCACAACTCTAATAAGAGGTTATCATTGTATGTCTTGAATGTAACCAAACAACATCACGTTGAATCTGGGTATCACATGCTTGCAACCAAACGACGTGCTAGTGGTTTGCCTCCAATGTAGGCTACACTATATAATAGATTTACAATCTCGAAATATATTAATTCTTGGTATTACCCAGTAAACTCTAAAACCCTTCTGGTAACCCGACTATTTCATAAATATTTCCTCATTATTCTTGCTCCACCTACACTCAGCAGATTGTGATTCCCTTAGCTTGTGACCCTGTAGGTTTGGTGAAACATACACATGAACAAAATCCCTTTCATTCAATGAGCGATAGCGGAATCGTGGACATCCATATCGATCCCTATGAGTATACGAATGACATTCGAGTGAACCTTTGGTTATCATGTGCTCTTCCCTTTGCTTCACGATGCTTTACAAAACCTGAGGTGAGATGTATCGGTATCCTCTCAACTCATCCCCATGCTCACTGTACCGTCTCCTAGTTACCGGTTTTGTTCTTCTTTCTCGTTGACATGTTCTGGCATCCCCGTGACCTAGTCACCTGTGTCTGGCCAGACGATGGTGGATGCCATCACACCGAGAGGGCCCTAAGAATATCTCTCCATCACCGGAGGAGCAAAACCCACTTTCGAGCTATCTATTCACTTGTCAGACTTTCCGATAAACCTGTAAGTTGTCGTGATGATAATCGTGTTACATATGTCGTATGAGCAACCCCAAAGTCCATCCTATGGTAATAAGTGACTACGATACTCTCATGGTACAAGGAACTAAAGAATATGTTAACTCTCCGTGTTATAATGATTGACTTGTGACGATTGCATCACTAGTAGAAAAAGGGGCTATCGTCCAGGGCAGTTTAGCCCATTAGTCCCGGTTCAATCCAGAACCGGGACCAATGGAGCTATTTGCCCCGGTTCGTGAGCCCAGGGGGCCGGCAGGGCCACGTGGGCCATTGGTCCCGGTTCGTCCGGACCTTTTGGTCCCGGTTGGTGGGACGAACCGGGACCAATGGTCCTGGCTCCTAGCCCACCACTATTGGTCCCGGTTGGTGGCATGAACCGGGACCAAAGGCTTCCCTTTAGTCCCGGCTCATGCCACCAACCGGGGCTAATGGTGCTGCCTATATATAGCCTCTCGCGCAAGAGCAGAGCACACTGCTCTGTTTTTTCTGGCCGAGGGGGAGAGGGCTTGGTGGTGCTCTAGCTCACCTCCTATGCACACAAGGTGTTCGATGGAATGCCCGAGCCACACTACTTAAGCTTTCTCCTCTCCAAGCTCGACCTCTAACCTCCATTTTCCTCAATATTTGTCTAGGTTTAGCGGTCCGTCACGCCCCGTCCCCGTCTTCACCGCCGTCGATCACCCGCGCCGATCTCATCGCCAGCACCACCGTGGTGAGCCTCTT
>LR880972.1:38743410-38758090 GCA_904067115.1 Aegilops sharonensis | reverse complement strand
AAACACCTAAATTAACCCCCCAAAACCCCCCAACCCCCCCCCCCTTTTGAAAAAAAACAAAAACCAGAGCCAAAGAAATGCTGACGCGTGGATGCCTATTGGTCCCGGTTGGTGCCACCAACCGGGACCAAAGGCCCTCCTGCCTGGGCTCAGCGGACAGGCCACGTGGAGGCCCATCTGTCCCGGTTCTGGATAGAACCGGGACTAAAGGGTGAGGGTATTAGTACCGACCCTTTAGTCCCGGTTCATGAACCGGGACTAAAGGCCCTCACCAACCGGGACTATAGGCTCTTTTTCTACTAGTGCATCTCAAAGTATAACAAACAAATTTGGTTCAATTCAATATGATTGTTCTCCAACGTCTTATTCTCAAAGTTGTTTTAGAACTATCGTTACACTTAACAATATCCTACGATCCTGAAAACATGATCACTAACAACACTTGTGCTGGACTTAGAGGTGATACTAGGAATCAGGTTTTTCCGTTTATCTCATTCCACACGTGCATATGAGTTTTCCACTGAATCACATATTCTAGGATCATAGCAGTTATAGCATGGAATATAACCTTTTAATTATAAATTTGGAAATAAATAACACAATATTATTGTCTCTAGGACATATTTCCAACATACTACCACCAAAATGGTTGATTTTCTAGCAGTACATATTTTTCAACTTTATTTACTTCATCTAAAACTAGATATCAATAGAAGGTAGTAATCGCAATATCATTCTAGATGGAGAAAGCACATATTTTGAGGACTTCACTTCATTTGTGTATACAATTGTTTGGATGTAAAAAGTCACCTGCACATGAAACAAAGTAAGCCAATCACATTTCAATCCAGAAAAAGAGATAACTACAACTACGTTGATCTCATCAACTGTGAGGTCACAACAATAATCCCACCAATCCAAATTAATTGACGGTGCCTTAGTACAACTTTCGTAACATTTTAACTTGATCTTTCTCGACAAATTAAAGCCCTGACTGATTTAATAGTTTAGGCTAGTTAATGCAGTCTGTCCTGGGAAGAAAAATGCATTTAAAGGTTGAATTAATCAATGGACAAAGCAAAGCTTATCCATTTATGTTAGATTGACAATTGTTTGGAGAGGTTATGTTACATGACCTATTTTGGAGCTTACATAAATTTAGTTAAAACATATTCAGTTATGAGTATGTTTACGGCCGCCTTTCGGACAAACATGCATGATCCATTAGGAGCCTTCAGTTTGGATACACCCACTGCACATTGTCTAAATGTGAAATTCCTCCTAATTAATATATGCTCCCATTTCAATTTTGTTTTGGCCTTGAACATGCTTGGATACAATATTTTGCCAGTCTGAAAGTCAATTATTTACAAGGTATCCTTGAAAGTACATAATTCTTGTAAACCATCATAGCTGCCCAAATCTAGTTAAAAAAGAAAGAAATAAAAGAACTAGCAACACTACATAAGATTTGTAAACCTTCTCTACAGGCTCGATGGGTTTACAAATGTTCACAAATTGATAGACGAGGCCAGCTGGTGGGGCCCACTTAGTAGTAGCGTGGGTGTCCGAGGCTGCGCTACAACTATTGTGCATAGTAGTAGCACGGGTCTCGTGCCCCGCGCTACTACTAAGTTCCACTTAGTACCAGACCAGCTGCCCGTTTCCCATCCCACCTCTCTCGCAACACACCCATTCAACCCTCTTGCCGCCGCCCTGGACCTGCCCGCCGATCTACTCGCATTGCTGCCGCCCCGCGTCCCCGATCTCCCTTCTGAGGTAACTCTCCTCCCTCTTCCTCCACTCTTCGTGGAGGCCCAGGTCCGGCTAGCAGAATGGCGGTGCCGAGGCGCGGGGGTATAAATCCTACCCATCACTGAGTGGTTGGCCTATTTCCCCCTTCTTGGGCAATAAAAACCCTAGCTAGTTCCCCTCCAATTCAAGGCTAGTTCATGAAATCTCTGAATCTTCAGTGTTCTTGAGTCTCTTATGTAGTGCTTCACTTTCACTATGCATCAGAGGGCGTGATGTGTGGAACTCTACAGCGGTGTGTGTTTAGCTTGGCTTGGCTTCGGTGCCATGTTAGTATTCTGTTAGTTTTAATCCTGATTTTATCCCGGTTTTTTTTTTTTTGAAATTAATTTGGCTACATTTTCCTTAATCAAAGAGATGAGGCAAAAAAATTGTCTTCATTTCAGAAATTATGCACAACCTAGGGCATTCAAATTGAATGTCCTGAGTTGTATTTCAATAAATCTAATTAGGGACGATGTTGATAGGAAGCCTAGTTAATGAGAAAAGATACAGTACTTTGGTATAGATAGCGCTCTTGTCATGAAACCCGACATAGGGTATTGTTTTTGGCCCACAAATGTTTATTATAGACTCATTGAATATAAATTTGGGGCATATAATTGGGGTACAACATTGATTCTAAATTTATTAGCAATATACTAAAGACTAAACACACAGAAACATGAATGCTCACTTTGGTTGGGAAGATTTCTGAAACATACGGCCGCATATGGCATGGCATGAGTCGTATAGGAATAAAATATGTAGTAATGTGCAATACAGTAGATAGTTTGGTTGCACAACATGAAAAACACATGATTTTTTAGAAGGACTGATGTATGTCATGTTTATCATAGAAACAAAGTAAAATTTCGGAGATTGAACTAAAAAAAGATTAGTTTTAGATAATTCATATGGTTAATTCTTGCAATCCAAACATGAAAAGCTGAGTCTCTTGCATTGAGTGTGGCACAGTGTTGTACTGCTGTTATAATGATATCAATGCAAATGTTGTACTTCTGTGTTATCCCCTCGAGCGGGGGTTTTGCAGGGTACTTATGGGTTCCTATGTTTTGCTGGAATGTTGATTAATTTTCTTCCGACAAATTTCGGGAGCTCGATTTGTCCTATTTTTCTTTTCAAATTCGATGAATTTTTGAAAAATAAATGAACTTCTTTTCAAATTCGATGAATTATTTCAAGTTCAATGTTTTTTTTAAATCGGTGAACATTTTTCCCAATTGATTCAACTTTTTTTTCAATTTGTGAACATTTATGAAATAAGTGACCTTCTTTGAAATCTATGTTGGAAAAGTCAACGGTCAGATAGTTGACCGATAAACAGCTGACCCGACGACGTCTGACCGAGCGAAGGAAGCTGGATTGCGATTGGGCGAAGCAACGAACGAGCGAACGCGTTTGTTGTTCCGGCCCAAGAGGGGTTCTGCGTGAGCGCCTCCGGTTACTTGCCAGTTTTTATTGTATTTGTTTTTATGTTCCTTTTCCTTGAAGAAACATACATTTTTTAAAATGCAATCATTTTTCCAGATTTGCGATCATTTTTGTTATAAATTTAAACTTTTTTAAAAAAGAGAGAACATTTTACCATTGCTAACAATTTTTTGGAAATGTGAACACTTTTTCAAATTTGGTAACATTTTTAACGTTATATTTGTTTCAAATTTGCAAACAGTTTTTAATACACAATCATTATTTCCAATTTTGGAACATTTATTGAAAATGCAAACATGTTTTCAAATTTGCATTATTTTAAAAAGGAAAAACTTTTAAAATTTGTGAATATTTATCTAAATTTACAAAGAATTTATGAATATGTTCACATTTCTGAAAAAAAACTGAACAACTCTTAAATTTTGATTTAAATAACAAATAAACATGTAAAGAAAATAGAATAGTCAGTAAAATTATAGAAGGTTCCCAAAACTGGGTTGTAATACATTGCTTTGTAAAAAGGACCAGCCTTTTGACATCGCACTGTCTAGTCATCTGTGTGGAAGAACTCCGAAATCACTAATTAGGGGTTACCCCTCGCAAAGGTCACTCCTAGGGGCTTGTGGAGGTGACGACATACTAGGCTATCAGAGAGAGATTTGGGTTCAATGGCGGTTGTTGTCAGTGATGAGAGTTGTCCTAGGCATCCTTCCTCTCATTGGAGGCATTGGCGAAGAGTACTTCCCTCATCACTGGTCGTGCTTGGTCGGAGCCGAAGCAGTGGTGCTGGCTTTTGGTATGACCGGATTTTTACACGAGGTTTGGTGGGGTGATCTTAAGCAGGGCTGGGTGGAAGCTTTGTGGCCAACAGGGGTTGGTGTCAGCGATGGCGGCTCCTCTGAGCAATTTTCCATGAAGACATCGTGCAAAATCACTATGGGGTAGAGGTCGTGTTAGGGGGTGGTAGTCTGTTTGGCAGCATGTGGGGTGGTGGTCTTTTTTCCTTGGCCATGATTTTCGGCCTAGTTTTAATTATAAACATGACCACTATGTATTTTTTTTCTTTTGCCTTTTTCTTTATTCATGAAATCTCTAGAGCTCCTGCCTTGCATTGTAAATAAATTATCTAAAAAATTGCGCATTTTAGAAAATCACTCGTCTAGAATCATTGTGATTATATTGAAATATTCAAAATTTTAGCTACAGTTATGTCAAAATGCATGTAGAAGGCGACATTAAACTTTTCGATGATCCAACAATATGATTACATAATCTTGGTGATCTTGAAGTTACTCCCAGAGAGCTGGCCAAACCTTCATTCCCAGTGGTACACTTTTTCCAACTTCGCTCATTTCTTGGGAAATCGAACAATCTATATGATGATTATGTACCTAACCCAACAAATCAAGCATGCACGCGTTTTTCGTACTTCAGTTCACGGTTTATTTACGGCGACAATTTTCCCGACGAAGATAGTTGCCTGCACATAGATTGGAAAGAACAGATTAAGACAATGACATATATGTGTACTTCACCAGTTATCAACGTTGATCTCTTCAGCGGTGAGGTAAACTATACTCCACCTAACAAAAGATTTCAAAATCTCAACATATATAATGCATTACACCATGCCAAATATAGTGCATATAGATTGTGTTATTAGTCAAACTTTCTAAAGTTTGGGCAAGTTGGCTTGACCAAACTTTACAAAGTTTGAGAAATTCTATATGCACCGTGTATTGAAATGAATGGGGTACTATTTAAATTTACTAAAAGAGTTTCTACCTAAAATGACAGATTTATAAATATGAATAGAAAACTTACTACCAATACCCAAAACTTATTCATTTGTATTATTGGATCAGACAACTGTTTGGAGAAGCTATGACACAGGAACCCTTTTTTGGATCTTTCGTAAAAACTCAAGTTCCAAAGGAAAGCTTCTACCTCATATTTTCATTTATCCCCACAAAAAAGATACAATATTCGATATTAAGTAGGTTTACAGCTGGCTTTTCAGCAAACTCGGCACGTACAGTTCAAATATGTTCCTTGGGCACCATTGAAATGCCTAATGCCATATGTCTGATATGGTCCCATTTTAGTTAAATTTTGATCTTGAGTACGCCTATATAGCCCTAGAGTTGAATTGCACTCAGTCTAAACTTAGTTTTAACATATCATTGTAATTTCATAATTACCCAATTGTAATTCCACAAATAACCTACAAATTATTCACGTCTACTACAATATGATTTAATCAGTACAGATCTACAACTTCTAGACAGATCAGCTCACAGTTCACAATGGCAAGCTTTGTATCCTCCTGAATGCAAGCTTGAGGATTAGTTATTTGGGTAAATATAAATGGAGTTTTATTGACTCAAAGTGTCACATTTACACAACATTTTTTTTTGCGTGTACACAGCATTTTTTTTTTTGCGAAAAAAAAGACTATATAATCGATAAGGATTCACTTTTAATAATAGCTTGACAAAATAGCAAAGTACATAATATTTACCCATGAGAGTCGACTGATGGTGAAACCATACACCACACAAAGTAAAATTGGGTCGGTAATATTGATACATATCAACATTACACATGAGTGTATTAAAGTCATACAATTAAGATGCCTAAAATTCATGCACAACTTTCTAATCTAACTGCCTAAAATTTCCCTGCTCGGTAAACACCAAATTAGTGGAGATTGCGACAGGGATGATACGGACATGACCAGTCGTCACTGACCGAGGCACATGAAAATTTCCAAGAGCGTCCGTTGAATTCGTTTAACTGACACAGCACGTCATGTTGAAATTAACGTGTTATCTTGTGGCTGAGGTTACTGGTGACGACTTGAACAGGAGTCTGAACCATGTGGTATTTTCCAAAGGTGAACCAACGCGTCACACATGCGTAGTGTTACTAGTGTCCCGTAGAAGTAAAGGTTTTAAAGATTCTCATAAAAAAGGTAAATAAAGAAAAACTACCTCTTAGGATTCCTAAAAACTACAACTTTTTTGACAAAACACTACGATCTCAGCTGTGTCGTGCACCTGACAGGCTTGCTTACATGTCGCCCGTTTTTTTTCTTCCGCGGGAAGAAAGAAAGAGGACCTTTGGCTAGGATTTCTCGTGCCTCCAGCCGGTGCCGCCGCCGGTCTACCTCGTTTTCTGTGGTCTTAGGGCCATGAAGGCGTGGTGGATCCCGGCCCTTGCCGGTGGGAGGCCTCCATTTTTTCATACTCTTTTGAGTTTTGTTAGGGTTTGTGTACTGCTCAGAGAGTCGAGGTGGCGGCGACTCTCTGCAGATGGAATAAGGTTCTCCCCGCCTTGTCCCTATCCCAGTGGTGTTTCTAGCATCGTCGGAGGGCGTGTGGAGATTTGTCTCCGGCGGATCTTGCGGGATTCGGTCGGCTTTTGTCTTCGGTGGATCCACGTGGATCTTGTCTTTGTTTGTCTATGTTCGTGGGTCTACAGGTTCTATCCTTCTAATCTACACTTCTCTTCATAGGCGGTGGATGTTGTTCTGATGCGCTGGTCCTATGGAGCCTTAGCACAACGACTTTTCGATTGTCTACTACAACAAGGTTTGCCCGGCTCTGATGAGGGAGGGGCGAAGATGGTGGCGCGCCTTCGGCTCGTTCCAGTGTTAGCAGTCATCGGTAGGTGGTCTACGGACCTAGTGTATTTTTTACTTCTAGTGTTTTTTCTACTACCTTAACAGTTGATGAATAGATCAGAAGTTATTCTCACAAAAAGAGAGAGAGAGAGAGGGGCTTGCTTACATGCAGGTCGAGCGAGAGCACCGATGAGTTGCAGGAGTACTAGCAGCACCAACACAGTGATAGAAGATTGCCTCCTGCTTGTCGACATCTTCAAAATCAGAGCTCAAAAGAAGTATGCTGCGGCACTCAATGAGGGATTCAAGGAGTCGGTCTTGGCTTATATAGTAGCATCAGATCAACTCTTATCCAGAAGTCAAACTATTATGGATGACTAAGCCACATGGTCCTTTCTGGAGCTCTCGCCCCCGACAATGTAGTCCGGCATTCGTGGATGACTTAGTCACATGGTCCTTTGCGAGGCTCTTGCTCCCCACACTGTATCCCCTATCGTGATGACTCCGGCTCCCCAAACAAACACATCCGGCTCTGGACTCGGCACTCCATGCCTCACTATTGGACTAGGGTGCGTCAATTGCCACGTTAACAGGCTATGGCCACAATCTTTGTATCTCGGCGAATAATCTCCTAAAAAGGTGGTTAGGAGCCTGGTCTCGTAATACTTTCGAGCAATATCTTCACGTGCAAATACTCTCACTTTGCTTCCTCCAAATACTCTCATTTCTATGATTTCTCTTTTCTAGAAAACGTATATATCAAGTCAAAATATTTAGACCATTGGCCTGAACCGTGGGCCGATAAATTATTGTAGAAATAAAATACTTATTGTTCTTGTTTGTTTAGGACACTGGATCAAGAAAACCAATTTGTTGTTTGTTTCAGAAATAACCCCCTGGCCTCCTCATATATTCTCTCTTCGACGACGCTTCCAAAAAGCTGACCACAAAGACACGGAGCACTGAGAGATGCTCTAGTTGTTGAACACGTCCATTGATGTGGATTTGGTCTGGGGACTGACCAAACAAGATGACCAAAGGAACTCAAGTAAAATCCAAATCCTACGCAATTTTCCAAAACCAACCGTTGAAATTCATGGGTCTGTGTAGTTGAGCTTGCGACACAAAAGACTGAAATGACCAGTCATCAATAAAGTCAAAGTCATGCGCATTTTTTTTTCAGAAGCATCCGTTGAATCAGTATCTCACACACCACACTATCACTAGTGCAGAACCGGGCAATAGCACCGGTTCGTAACGCCCTTTAGTGCCGGGTCCACAACCGGCACTAAAGTGTGGTCACTAAAGCCCCCCCCCCCCCCTTAGTACCGGTTCAGCACAAACCGGTGCTAAAGGCCAACCACGTGGCACGAGGCCACTCCGGGGGCAGGGAGCCCTTTAGTACCGGTTGGTTACACCAACCGGTACTATAAGGTTTGAGGGGTTTTTAGTTTTATGATTTCTTTTTCATTTAATTTTGTGTTTCCATTTTAATTCTTTTTCGTTTGCTGGTATTTTACGATACTACACATTGTACACGTTATGCATATATATATGCATATGTAGGAGAAATTGTATATAGCTATACATGTGTGTATGTGTGAATTAATTAATATGATGGTTTGTGAGCCATTGATGATATATATATATGCATGATTGGGTCTATTAGAAATACTATTTATATTAATTAATTCACACATACACACATGTATAGCTATATACAATTTCTCCTACATATGCATATATATATGCATATGTAGGAGAAATTGTATATAGCTATACATGTGTGTATGTGTGAATTAATTAATATGATGGTTTGTGAGCCATTGATGATATATATATATGCATGATTGGGTCTATTAGAAATACTATTTATATTAATTAATTCACACATACACACATGTATAGCTATATACAATTTCTCCTACATATGCATATATATATGCATATGTAGGAGAAATTGTATATAGCTATACATGTGTGTATGTGTGAATTAATTAATATGATGGTTTGTGAGCCATTGATGATATATATATATGCATGATTGGGTCTATTAGAAATACTATTTATATTAATTAATTCACACATACACACATGTATAGCTATATACAATTTCTCCTACATATGCATATATATATGCATATGTAGGAGAAATTGTATATAGCTATACATGTGTGTATGTGTGAATTAATTAATATGATGGTTTGTGAGCCATTGATGATATATATATATGCATGATTGGGTCTATTAGAAATACTATTTATATTAATTAATTCACACATACACACATGTATAGCTATATACAATTTCTCCTACATATGCATATATATATGCATATGTAGGAGAAATTGTATATAGCTATACATGTGTGTATGTGTGAATTAATTAATATGATGGTTTGTGAGCCATTGATGATATATATATATGCATGATTGGGTCTATTAGAAATACTATTTATATTAATTAATTCACACATACACACATGTATAGCTATATACAATTTCTCCTACATATGCATATATATATGCATATGTAGGAGAAATTGTATATAGCTATACATGTGTGTATGTGTGAATTAATTAATATGATGGTTTGTGAGCCATTGATGATATATATATATGCATGATTGGGTCTATTAGAAATACTATTTATATTAATTAATTCACACATACACACATGTATAGCTATATACAATTTCTCCTACATATGCATATATATATGCATATGTAGGAAAAATTGTATAGAGCTATACATGTGTGTTTGTGTGAAGTAATTAATATAAAGAGAATTTCTAGTAGAACCAATCATGCATATATATATATCATCAATGTCTCACAAACCATCATATTAATTAATTCACACAAACACACATGTATAGCTATGTACAATTTCTCCTACATATGCATGTTGCCTTCGGAGCCAGTGGCATTAGCCTAATTGGTGCCTTCGGAGCACGATGACAATTGGAGGTGGTTTTCATGAGGGCGGTAGCGGGTAATAGTATTCTCCCTTCGGATTTATGACCTGGTCGAGCAAAAATCCCGCTATTTCCTCTTGAAGTGCTTCTACGCGCTCCGTTTCTATGAGCTTGTCCCGCACCTCTGTGAACTGTTAAGAAAGAGATCAATATGCATGTGTATTAGTTGTGTGACTAGATATCGATAATGGTGTAAAAATTGTGAATAGTGTTCTGACAAGCGTACCCATTCCTGTCTTTGAGATCTGCTCCTTTCGGACGTCATCATGTGAATGTTCTCGCAAACGCAGAATGCACACAGATCAGTCCCCTGCACCTGCTTCAGGGCCTTTACGAGAATGGAATTTGATCAGATAATAATTAATCAAGCATGATAATTAAAGAGATGGCAGCTAGCTAGCTAGCTAGTACTACTTAATTACTTACCTTGGGTCGAAACCATTTAAGCTTTTCTTTCCATTCGTCTTCCGTGACGCTGATGAACCTTGCCCAAGCCCTGCCCGCCGACAAAGAAAATGAATAAAGGGGTTATTAATAGTTCATATCATGAAATGATGAACTAAATAGGCCGAGATATATAGTTAATAATGATTGAAATTACCTGTTGACTATCCCAAACAAGTTGTTATAGTCAGTATTTGCTTTCAGTAGTGAGTCCAGTATTTCAACTGTTCCGGCGTCAACTTTAATGATACACAAGATCCAGTGAAATCTGCATTCACACACATTTGCATGTCTTAATTAAGCGGGCATATGTAAGCAAAAACATGTAGCTAGCTAGTAGGCAAAAACAGAGAATTTGTAGTACAAGACAGTGTGACTCACTGGAAGTTGTAAGGAAGTAGTATATCTTCATTGTATTTGAGGCGCTTCAAGAACTCTAGCATGTTGTCCTCTACGGCCTTTTGATCATGTGCATTTATTTTCCATGTGTATTCATTAACGGTGTTTGGGTCAATGAACCCAATGCCAAAGCGTCCACCTTTTCTCATTTCATATATCTTCATCCTGCATAATACCACAGAAAAGAATATAGTGAGGATAATTACAGGTAATGATTGATCAAAAGGATCACTACAGCTAGCTTGAGACTTAAATTACAGAAAGAAATCACTTACAGACAATAGCAACTGACGATAGATTTGTCGAATGCGTCTTGATTGTATAACTGAAACAGTTCAGAATACTCAACGGACAGAGCTTTCTCATGGAAATAATGCTCCTCCTTGACATTCACCATGAGGGACAATCGATTGGGAATCTTGGTAATGTTCATGTACCATTGATGCAATTCATACATTCTCGTTGGGAGGTTTTTGACCTTGTCTGGCTTGACCAAAGGTTGGCCCCGGACATATTTCCGTTTTATTTCATCCTCTGTAAACACAGGCATGGGCTCGATCTCGAGGAGTTGTCCAACAGTGATGTTGAGAACTTCAGCCTGCATTATATGGTCCTTGGTTATTACCACATTGCCCACCTCGGGAACGTAAACTGTTTGCCCACAATAATATTGGGCGCGCGTACTGTCACGTGTTGTTGGCACAACAAGCGAGGGGATCGATTGCGCCGCCTGTTCTCCCAGCTGGGGAATGGTTTTCCCGCATTTTTCGACAGCTGCTTGTTGTTTGCTCGATCCCTAGCTCGCCTCCTTACGTAGACGTGCTCGATTTAACTTCCTGATGTGGCGCTCATAGTCTGTGTCAACGGGCTTGGGAGCTGGTGGTTGAGCCATACGAATGAAGTGGTCAATCGTTTCCTTAGGCACTTTCTCCCTTGGAGGTGGTTGCGGTTTCGGTGCAAAATGGGCTTCCACCTGGGCCTTCGATTGTTGGAAATATGCCCTAGAGGCAATAATAAATTAGTTATTATATTTCCTTGTTCATGATAATCGTTTATTATCCATGCTATAATTGTATTGATAGGAAACTCAGATACATGTGTGGATACATAGACAACACCATGTCCCAAGTAAGCCTCTAGTTGACTAGCTCGTTGCTCAATAGATGGTTACGGTTTCCTGACCATGGACATTGGATGTCATTGATAACGGGATCACATCATTAGGAGAATGATGTGATGGACAAGACCCAATCCTAAGCATAGCACAAAGATCGTAGTTCGTATGCTAAAGCTTTTCTAATGTCAAGTATCTTTTCCTTAGACCATGAGATTGTGCAACTCCCGGATACCGTAGGAATGCTTTGGGTGTACCAAACGTCACAACGTAACTGGGTGACTATAAAGGTGCACTACAGGTATCTCCGAAAGTGTCTGTTGGGTTGGCACGAATCGAGACTGGGATTTGTCACTCCGTGTGACGGAGAGGTATCTCTGGGCCCACTCGGTAGGACATCATCATAATGTGCACAATGTGACCAAGGGGTTGATCACGGGATGATGTGTTACGGAACGAGTAAAGAGACTTGCTGGTAACGAGATTGAACAAGGTATCGGGATATCGACGATCGAATCTCGGGCAAGTACAATACCGCTAGACAAAGGGAATTGTATACGGGATCAATTGAGTCCTTGACATCGTGGTTCATCCGATGAGATCATCGTGGAACATGTGGGAGCCAATATGGGTATCCAGATCCCGCTATTGGTTATTGACCGGAGAACGTCTCGGTCATGTCTACATGTCTCCCGAACCCGTAGGGTCTACACACTTAAGGTTCGATGACGCTAGGGTTATAAAGGAAGTTTGTATGTGGTTACCGAATGTTGTTCGGAGTCCCGGATGAGATCCCGGACGTCACGAGGAGTTCCGAAATGGTCCGGAGGTAAAGATTTATATATGGAAAGTTGTTGTTCGGGTTCCGGAAAAAGTTCGGGTTTTTTCGGTATTGTACCGGGAAGCTTCCAGAAGGTTCCGGAGGATTCCGGAGGGGTTCGGAGGTCCGGAAATAGTTCCACCACGTCCAATACAGTAGCATGGGCTGTAGGGGGGCGCCCTAGCCTTAATGGGCCAGGGGCACCAGCCCCCCCAAGGCCCATGCGCATGGTAAGGGGAAAACCCTAAGGGGGAGGGCCTCCACTTGACTTGGGAGGCACTCCTCCCCCCCTTGGCCGCCCCCCCTAGATGGGATCTAGGGCTGGCCGCACCCCTTGGGGTGGGAAAACCCTAAAGGGGGCGCAGCCCCTTCCCCCCTATATATAGTTGAGGTTTTGGGCCTGCCATACACATGAGTTTCTCTCCCTCTATTGGTGCAGCCCTGCCTCTCCTCTTCCTCCTCTCCCGTGGTGCTTGGCGAAGCCCTGCTGGATTGCCACGCTCCTCCACCACCACCACGCCGTTGTGCTGCTGCTGGATGGAGTCTTCCTCAACCTCTCCCTCTCTCCTTGCTGGATCAAGGCGTGGGAGACGTCACCGGGCTGTACGTGTGTTGAACGCGGAGGTGCCGTCCGTTCGGCACTAGGATCTCCGGTGATTTGGATCACGACGAGTACGACTCCTTCAACCCCGTTCTTTTGAACGCTTCCGCTTAGCGATCTACAAGGGTATGTAGATGCACTCTCCTTCCCCTCGTTGCTGGTTTCTCCATAGATAGATCTTGGTGACACGTAGGAAAATTTTGAATTTCTGCTACGTTCCACAACAGTGGCATCATGAGCTAGGTCTATTGCGTAGATTCTATGCACGAGTAGAACACAAAGTAGTTGTGGGCGTTGATGTTGTTCAATATGCTTACCGTTACTAGTCCAATCTTGTTTCGACGGTATTGTGGGATGAAGCGGCCCGGACCGACCTTACACGTACACTTACGTGAGACAGGTTCCACCGACTGACATGCACTTGGTGCATAAGGTGGCTAGCGGGTGCCAGTCTCTCCCACTTTAATCGGAACGGATTCGATGAAAAGGGTCCTTATGAAGGGTAAATAGCAATTGGCATATCACGTTGTGGTCATGTGTAGGTAAGAAACGTTCTTGCTAGAAACCCAAAGCAGCCACGTAAAACATGCAAACAACAATTAGAGGACGTCTAACTTGTTTTTGCAGGGTTTGCTATGTGATGTGATATGGCCAAGAAGAATGTGATGAATGATATGTGATGTATGAGATTGATCATGTTCTTGTAATAGGAATCACGACTTGCATGTCGATGAGTATGACAACCGGCAGGAGCCATATGAGTTGTCTTAATTTATTGTATGACCTGCGTGTCATTGAACAACGCCATGTAATTACTTTACTTTATTGCTAACCGGTAGCCATAGTAGTAGAAGTAATAAGTTGGCGAGACAACTCCATGGAGACACGATGATGGAGATCATGATGATGGAGATCATGGTGTCATGCCGGTGACGATGATGATCATGGAGCCCCGAAGATGGGGATCAATGGAGCTATATGATATTGGCCATATCATGTCACTAATATATAATTGCATGTGATGTTTATTATGTTTATGCATCTTGTTTACTTAGAATGACGGTAGTAAATAAGATGATCCCTTACAACAATTTCAAGAAGTGTTCTCCCCTAACTGTGCACCGTTGCTAAAGTTCGTCGCTTCTAAGCACCACGTAATGATCGGGTGTGATGGATTCTTACGTTCACATACAACGGGTGTAAGATAGATTTACACACGCGAAACACTTAGGGTTAACTTGACGAGCCTAGCATGTACAGACATGGCCTCGGAACACAGAGACCGAAAGGTCGAGCATGAGTCGTATAGTAGATACGATCAACATGAAGATGTTCACCGATGATGACTAGTCCGTCTCACGTGATGATCGGACACGGCCTAGTTGACTCGGATCATGTAATCACTTAGATGACCAGAGGGATGTCTATCTGAGTGGGAGTTCATAAGATGAACT
>LR880972.1:38675003-38700329 GCA_904067115.1 Aegilops sharonensis | reverse complement strand
CTCCGGAAAATGATGAAATAATATTGGCAAGGTTTTGAGGTCAACTCGGAGCAGAAAAGGCATGGGATTTATTATGCAAGTGGGTTATGGTGATTCCAAAACAAAGGAATATTTTATATAGCTCCCTAATATTGGGACGATATGTTATAAAGAGAAGTCAACCTTCCCTCGATTTAAATAGATCAAAAGATCTATGCAATTTATTAAGATGAGTTTTAAAATTAATGATATGATGGCATGATGACATGATGCAATGCAAAAATAAAAGGGCAGGCACAGAAGAAACACACGGCGAAACCCGGAATATATGGAAGTCTTCTGAAGCATCGGTCTCGAGGCGTTACAGGTGCCATGTAGGAACATTGGGAGAGGCCTAGGTACTCATTCTCGTTAACAAAAAGTGACATCATGGGCATGTTACGATCATCATCAGTTTAAACGTCAACATGCTCGCTCAACTAGATGACATGGACACACATATTACTACCTATCTAGGTGTCCATATGGCTAATGTATGTCCGAAGAAAGAGAAAGTCCAGCTCGGGCAACAATGCTTTCCAACTCATCATGACTGAACGATGTCATCAATTGCATCATCCTTGTATTAACTCTAATTGACAAAGGGCCAAAGGCCATATATTAATGTCAACCAACCATTACAATGCCATCCTTATACAATAAAAAAATACACATAGGTCTTTGGGGGAAATTGATGTTGTCTTCCTCCTGCACTCACCGGCGTCGTGTCGTGAGCGGAGTTGGATGCCGCATATGGACCTCTGAACCAATATCGGAGCCATGAAACAACGTTGTTAATGCAACAACTAGAAAGTCTTCGATTCGGACTAGAAGACACCAACGACACCGATCTAAAACACAGATCGTCGTCCGGGACAAGAAAGCGACAAAGATATATAGGCGACCACCCAAGATCAGGCCAGTCAGATACGGGGAGACCTAACCTTCCAAGCTCCCCGACGACACCGAAGTTAATCAAAAATCGCTGGTCGGAGGAGCCAGAGGACCAAAACGCAAAGCTATGTCGACCACTCTGCCAACTCCTTTGAACCACCTACATAATACTAAGAGACAACCAGATCCTCCATTCCAGAAGAGCAGTGATCAGACGATCCTTCGCCCTCCTCTACATCAGCGACCAGCTGCCCCAAGAATCAAGGAAACCATATTTGTGATCCGGACGACGCCGGTGGGGAAACAAACTCTAATCCTAATAGAGCCTACTACAGTACAGTAGCATGGATCCAGGGACCCCCTCCGCCCTCGGAGTGGCAGGCGGAGGAGGAGGGGACTCGTGGCCTCGCCGGCGGGAGCCGGTGAAATGGTGCTGCATTTGGTTTTTTTATAGGGAGGTGGCTGGGTTTTTTGTGGGGCATGAGACGAGGCTTATTTTTTTTGTCCAATTTGTTCTGTGATTGGTTAGCTGACGTCACTGTGTCATGTTGTATACAAGAATATCTTCAATGTTTAATTAGGATCCACCACTTAATCAGCAAAGAAGATAACTTACTCAACGTGGATTACGTGATAGCTTAATCGTTTGGGATGTGGAGTTTCTACACCCAGGAGCATTTGCTCCTGGTGTGAACAGTAAAGTCGGAAAAATTCAAAAATAATTCAAAAAATTCTGAAATTTTTTTATGGCATACTTTCACAAATATTTGTTGTGTATGCAAAATTTCATCGCAAAATCACATTGGTAGAAGGCGTGGTAAAATAAACAAAAATCGATGCTCTGAAAATGTTACTTACAAAAGCATTTTGGAGCTCTGATTTTGTTTTTTTTGGCACGACTTTCACCAATGTGATTTCGTGATGAAATTTGGCATGCACAACAAACATTTGTGAAAGTATCTCACAAAAAAAATTCAGATTTTTTTGATTTTTTTTTCTATTTTTTTGATTTTACTGTTCACACCAGGAGCATTTGCTCCTGGGTGCAGAAATGTACTTTCGAATCGTTTGGCTCTTTTTTTACTTGTATATGTTATAACGCTATAACAAGTTGGTGGTTGATATGGACTCCTCGATATGCTTTAAATGTGAACACTCGAGCGAACATCAGGTCAAACTTAATGTGTTCAGTTGTGACGGTGTAGCTGAGGCAATCGCCAGTGGCATCAAAGTCCAAGTTAGTGCATTATATTTTTGACACGCAACATACGTCGTGCATAACTAAGTATGGTTTTTTGCGCGGCCGAGGCTGATGGCACACTGTTGCTCGAAAACACCATGAGCGAAGTCCATGCCATGAGCAATTTTCGAAGAGAGGTCGTTGAATCAATATCTCTGAAAGGTAAACATCGTGTAGAAATAACTGAATGCGATCGAGGTTTGGCAGACGTACGGCGCATGTGGCTCTTGAATAAAACCTTAGGCAGGCGTTCAACTTTTCCAAACGTAGCCACCGAATAAAGCAGTATTGTGCAGTGACGTAAAACGGAAATGTTGCTAGGAAGTACTATATCCAGGTTCCCACTTACCCGGCCAAAAGTAAAGTATTTACAGCAAGTCCAGCCGTTTTGTGCATGTACAGATATCGTCGGAAGATTACAAACTTCAGCATACAAAAGCATTCATGGATAGGTTAAACCTACTGAGCATGCCCTGATTGTTTTTGATACATAAACAATGTCATTCAATATAATGGTTGCAAACTTCTGGCTTATGAAAATGCACCGATGGAGAGGATTAAGTTTCCACTTATCCATGACCAGGATTTGTGGCATGCAAGTGCCGGGGCACGGATGTCCCTGGTGCCCGCTTTTTATTTTGGCTTCCGATTTTAAAGTTTTATATCTTTTAGTCAAAAATTTCAAATTAAATTTTGTTTTCATATTTGTGTTTCTCATGACCAGTGCTTTCTAATAAGATACATTTTGAATTTATTTTGATGGCTGTCAAAAAAGTATGTTAAGTTTCAATGTTGAAACTTAGTATGAGCGACTGATAAAAATCAATTATTTTATGTCTACGACCGACAAAAAAATTGGTTGAAAATATATATCTAAAACTGGTTGAAACTTGTCAGTTTTATATGCAAAAACCGTAAGTTTGATCATCGAGACTTCAATTTTTTTATGGACTTCCGTTTTTAGTATGCCCTTGTGCGGGATTGAACTACAATGTGAATCACGGGGCAAAACGAGTGGGCGACAGAACTTGACAGGTGAGTGCCCCCTGCACTCGCGTGTCCATGCGCTTTTATGCACTTGTCCATCCATGCATGTATATATGCACACACGTGCAGAGGTGGTGAAATTCCTGAAGCCCGTATAATTTATCCTATGTGTGACAGCAATTAGGTTAGTCTTGTCACAAAAGCTAGGGTTTTTGCCTCCCGCCGCCGCCGCCGTAGGTCCGCCTCCTCTCCGATGGCCTTAGGGTCATGGGGGCGCAGTGGATCTCGGCAAGGGTCGGCGGGAGGGCTCCTTTTTTAATCGTTTCTTTCAGTTTTGCTAGGGTTTGTGTCCTGCTCAGGAAGACGAGACGGCGGCGGCTCCCTGAAGATGGAATAAAGGTCTCTCCGCCTAGCCCCCGTTCCGGCGATGCGTCTAGCATCGTCGGTGGGCGTGTGGAGGTGTGTCTCCGGCGGATCTATCTTTGGTGGATTTGCTCGGATCTCGTCGTTGTTCGTCTACGTTCGTGTGTCTTCGGATTGGATTTTTCTGATCTACGTTATTCTTCATCTGCGGCGGTTGCTGTTCTGGTGCACTGGTCCTACGGGGCCTTAGCACGACGACTTCCCGACTGTCTACTACAACAAGTTGTGCCCGACTCCGGCGATGGAGGGGCGATGACGGCGGCGCGCCTTCGGCTCGCTTCAGTGCTGGTAGTTGTCGCTAGGTGGTCTACGGATCTGGATGTAATTTCTATTATTTCTGGTATTCGTTGTACTGCCATGATTGAAGATGAATAGATCGGAAATTTTCTCGCAAAAAAAAAAGGTTAGTCTTGTCCACTCTATTCCTAGAATGGAGGGTTATGTAACACCCCAGCCGCAACCACCGGTTCCGGCTGTAATGCTTGGAGAGATCTAGACTGGCCTCACATATCAGTACTAGTCTTTCCTACACACTTTTGTCCTAACACGTGAGCACCCAGGATCAACTTTTCAGGCGGTCCCTCAATCCTGAAATTTGTCCAAGCAACGCACACTTAACTTTCTGGTTCCTCGCGAATGGGCTTCTGGAAAATAATGAATTTCTTGTCGAGATGAGTCGTATCGTTCTATTAAGCACGATGTTATAATGCACCCCTACTCAATGTAACGGACGCCCTCATCGGCCCAGCAAGAACGCTCCGTCTTAGCACACGTCTATGCCTCCCAGTGTTAGAATCTGCATGTGCCCATATCGTGTGCCACGATGGGCCACACGCATTATGTCTATGCCTACTCCATTGACCCGTACATGCTGGTGTAACTGCGAGGGTCGTCTCTGGTAACATTTGTAATGGCCTGGCCGCAACCACGCCTGGAGGCATCTAGAGTGCCCCCCACCCACCCACATACTAACACTAGTCTTTCTTACACACTTTATGCTCACTTGTGCACATCCAGGATCAACTTCGAGTCGGTCACCAAAAGGTTAACTATTGTTATTAGTAAAAATTAGTGAGTTGGCGCCTTTAAGTACTATGACCGGATATACAATGTGAATTGACTATATAAAATTAAGTAACGCTGCTAGAAAGTCTACTATCATTTGCCTTTTAAACATTTATTATCTTTTTAGTGTATTTGTCTTCTCTCAAAATACTCCTAAATATCATGATGAAAGAACTTGTATTTATCTTTTTGGTACTTTTTCTTATAGACGTATGCCTTTTGTTTTATGTCATGCATCTTCTACCTTGAGAAAATTCATGACAGTGATATTAACGGATTTCTGTGAAAAATATTGTGATAGCGTTTATTGATGGTTTTTCTGCCTATGAAACTTCATTCGACAACTGTTTGTACAGTGTTAACAAATTTTACAGTGGTGTGAAGATACAAGCCTTGCCGGAATTGAAAGAAGTGTAACTTAATGGTAAACAAAGGTATTGTTCTGGAACCAAAAAAAAGTTAGATGTATATGACTTGATAAAGCTGAGGTAGAAGCTATTATTTCATTAGTACCTATTTATGGATTTATTTTAGTATGGTTTCTGCCACAACGTGCAGGCATCATCTAGCTGACTCTAAAAACATTGGGCATTTCGGAAAATCACTCACATGGAATCATTGTAATAATATTGAAAGATTACATATTCTAGTTATAATTCCTTCAGAATGTACCTACAAAGAGCCATCTCACTTTCTGCTGACCCACAATTGATATTTTAGTTTCACATCCTTGTCTTGAGCTTACTCCCAGCAAACTAGCCAAACTTTTGACTCCCGGGGTACAATTTTTTCCAACTTCTTTTCATTTCTTGGGAAACTGAATAACCTACCATACACACACTTTTCGAACTTCAGTTCATCGTTTATTTACGGCGACAATTACCTGGAAGAAGATAGGTGCCTGCATATAGATCCAAAGAACATAATAATTAAGACAGTGGCATATATATGTTTGTGTATGTTGATCAACCTGTTTAAAAAGGAATAAGTGAAATCTGCATTGATCTATTCACTGTTGATGTAAACTTTACTCCACCTTTATAGATCTAAAACATGTAATCATGGACTATGCAACTACTATTTGTGGTCCCAAAATAGTGCATATATAGATTTTGTTTAAGTCATAATTTATAAAGTTTGACCAAGTTTATTGAGACTTGGTCAAACAATAGTTTGAAATGGAGGGGGTATTGTTTAACTTAATTAACAAATATTGATATACTTAAAGTAACACTTTAATAATGTGAATAGAAACTTACTATTGGACAGTTATTTGGAGAAGTTAAACCACATGACTCTTTTTGAAAAATGTGCTGATTGAGACACAAAATTGTAGCGAAGTCATGAACCTAAGATGTTTGCTTACAAACTGTTGGAGGTTTCCTGTTTACGTGGGGCACAGTGATGAGTAGAAGGAACACTAGCAGCAGCAACATAGTGATAAACCCTGTTAAGTATATTATATCTCCACTTCCTACCAGATCGATCTTTTGGGATAGTTGGTCGATGGGAATATCAAATAAAAACAAGGCCCGCTGCTTGTTGACATCTTCGCAGTCACAAGATGGACTATGTACCAAGGCACTCGGCAAAGGATTAAATTGCTGATAGCTTTTCACGGTCCTGATTTATATAATAGCTTTAGAGTAAACTTTTTAGCACAACTGTAGGGGTTTTATGGATGATTTAGCTACATGGTCCTTTGTGGAGGCTCTTCGCTTTCGACATGGTAGCCCTAAGGTCCTCAAGCCCTATTCTTGTGCAATTAACTATTTTGGAAAATTTACATCTCAATCCAAAGTATTGGACCACGGCCAAGCCGTAGTCTAGTAAAGTATCATAGATATAACAAAATACTAACAAATTTCATCTGAATTCATTTGTTTCTAGGTCCTTGGTATTAAAAAATCATTTGCCGTTTGTTTGAAACAACTCCTTGGCCTCCTCCTCACATATTCTCCCCAGTGTGCCAACCACAAGGAGATGGCTGATATGGAGTATTTGAGATGCCCTGCTTGTTAAACTACCTGATGGGGCGATAGTACTAAATCTGGTCAAACCAAGGCAAGTATGTTTACGTGAGTTGATGTGAATGTGGTCTGGAGACTGAGTAATCGAGATAACAAGTCATCAATGAATCAAATAACATTCAATTCATGTGCAACTTTCCAAAACTGGCCGTTGAAAATTTTCCGGTGAACACAAATGCGTTGGTGTGGATTCTAAAAGTAAAATGAAGAGTTGAAGTAAAATGAAAGGTGTCATGAAGGGACTGGTTTTCTGAACATAAGTCTATTTCTGAACCCTGTAACCATGCATATACGGTAAAAAAACACTTTTAAAACTTAAAAAAAAAGACGAAAGGAAGGTAGGCATGCTCATTGGTCACTTTGCCTTATATTACATGCATATCCATCCTATATATCTTTCAAAGAAAGGTAGGCAATTATATAATACGGTAAAAAAAACATGTACTTGAGAGGATTGCATACATGCAGGTTGTTCGAGGGTGAGCACGGTGCTGAGTTGGATCTGGATCACCAATAACAACAGTGCAATGGTCCAAAATCTGCTGGCTGACATTTCCTCAGAGCTTGCCGTATGTAGTGCTTCTGGGAGGCACACCACAGACACCAAACTACACTGAATGGAGGAGGATTGGAGGCGCACATAGCTTATATAGGTAGACTATAGGTTCTGACCTGGTTCAGGCTGGCCAGGTCAATCCGCATCCTTTGGTTTACCTACCAGCCAGCTCGAAAACGGCAAGGCTAATCTGCTTGCAAGTTGCAACATTGTACATTTTTTCCCCCACACGCATAAAAAAAGGTAGTTTTCTACTGTCATATTTACTTATTTATGCAATTGAAAGGGTGCTGCAAATCCGTACAATAGATTCAAAATGCGTGCAAAATGTCAACAACATGCATGCATCTATAATTCGAAAATAAGAGCACTTGACAATTTTTGCTTGGGAATCTACATAGGAAAACAAGTAAAGAGACGATAAATACAGTTAGGAGAGTAGAAGGTCAGCCCCTATGGTTGTCTCGCCTCTGCTTGGTGGTATGTAAACTCTACATGTCTCACTGATATACTCACAATCTGAATTGGTTGTCTCGACCAAGTATTTCAAATAATAGACCCCACCCTTATTAAGATTGTTTAATTTTAATTATAATGGTATGATAAGTAAGAGATTTAATTATCTATGTGCTGCTTTGTGTGAACTGACAATATCTTGCGTTTTTTTTTTATAGAAAAGAGGGATGACCCTCTCCCCTCCCTCTCCCCTCCCCTCCCTCTCCCCTCCCTCGCGTCGCCTCGCCTGAGGCGACCCGGGGGCGAACCCTAATCCCCTCCGCGCCTCCCCCTCCCTCTCCCCTCCCTCCGCCGCCGCCTGAGGTGCTCGCCGGCCCGGCCGCGCGACACCTATGAAGGTGGCGGCGGGGATCTGGTGGCTTCGCCTTCGCGGAGGGCCATGGCGTCCGGGGCGGCAGCTCCGATGGGAGGTGTCCGGCGTGGCCGGTGCGGCGGGCTGCGCCGGCGGGTGCTGGCGGGCTGCCTCCCTGGCCGTGCGGTCGGCGGGGGGGTGGCGGGCGTTGGGGAGGCGGCGCCCCCGCGTGGGTCGTCCTGCGTTCCTGGAGAAGCTCCGTTCCCGCCCGTGATCTGCTCTGATCTGCGCCCTGCTCTAGCCCCTGGTGGCTTCGGTCGCCGTCTTGGGGGTCTGGACGGACGGATCTGGTGGTTGGGCATGATTCCGGGGGAAACCCCTGGCCGGCGCGGCGGCCTCACCAAAGGCGACGTCTTCGGCGCCGTGGTCCTTCCTGGAGGCTTTGGTGTGGTTCTCCCCTCCCACCTTTCCCTCGAGCACAGGTGAAGACCTGCCCTCCCCTTGCATGGTCGATGGCGGCATCCGATGTCGTGCTCCTTCTTGAAGGCGTCTTCCGGGGATTGCTCGTGTGGTGTGGAGCTGCTGGTGGCGTTGTGACGGTGTGAGGTAGCCTGTTCTTCTCAGTGGCGGCTGCCGTGGTCTCGGTCCAATCCCTGACCACTGCTTTGGCTATGCCCCTTTTGGCCTTCTCCATGGATCTTCGCCTTCGTCCGATGACTTGCGGTTGTGAGCCGTTCCGCTTAGCACTAATGTACTTGCCGTGGTGGAGCGGTACTTCATCTCACTCTTTGATGGCGGCGAGGATCGGCGGCATGGCGCTGTGGAGGTTCGCCGCCCGATGCGCGGAGATGGACTCGCGCAGGAGGAGGTTGCTGTCTGGCGTCATGGTGACGCTGATGGCTGAGTGGCCAGACAAGGTAGAAGCCTCAATATGATCTGAAGACGGACCTGCGGAAGATGGTGGCGACGACACACGAGTGCGTCTGACCGGACTGTGCCCCAGACCCGGTATGTGGCTCGGCTGGGGATTCCGAATATGTTTCGGTTTCCGGCTTTTGATGTTAGGCTTAGTTGAGTGGTTTGGGTAGTGGCCCAGCTAGCACCCCTTCATCTTTTTGGGTAGGAGTAGTGGCATGTGTTGCCAAGATGGTGGATTCAGACTTATTGTTGTAATACTTTGTAAGGTCCTCGAGAATAATCAATAAAATGACAATATCTTGCGTATGAGACAGTTTCATCTTCTCACTTCATTACCTTCAAGCCATATGGACAAGAGACTAACATGTACTCCCTCCGTCCCAAAATAAGTGTCTACTAACACTTATTTTTGGGACGGAGGGAGTATGTGCAGCTAAGAGATGGTGACAAGTAGGAGCTTTGGGAGAGGCCGAGGTACTCCTCCCCGCTAACGAAAAGTGACATCTTGGGCATGTTATTGTCAATGTCAGTTTAAACATAGACATGCTCGCTCAGCTAGATGATATGGACACACATCTTACTATCTGTCTAGGAGTCCGTGTCGATAATGTCTGACCGAAGAAAGAAAAAGTCCAACTCAAAAAGGGCAACAGTACTTTCCAACTCATCATGGGTCGACGATGTCATTGATCGCATAATACTTTGTATTAAGTCTATTTGCAAAAAGGCCAAAGGCCATATATTAAAGTTGCTCAACCGTTAAAATGATATACTTACAGCAAATAAAATAAATAAGGGTTTTTATCATTTATGCCACTAGTTGTGTCCCAATAAATAATTGCTCTTAGGTCTTAGGGGATATCGACGCTGTCTTCCCCCTTCACTCACTGACGTCATGTTGTGAGCGAAATTTGATGCCGCTTCTGGACCTCTAGCGAAGCAAGGGATACGTTGTTAACGCAGTAGCTGGAACATCATTGGTCGGAATTAGGAGACACCAACGATGGGAATCTAAAACACGTATCGTCATTCTGGAGGAGAAGGCGACAAAGAGATCAGATGATCCTCCGCCCTCCTGTGGGTCGAGGACGAGGTTCACCAAGAGTTAGGGAAACCATATTCTTGTCCACACGACATCGGCGTGGAACAAAACTGTATAAAAAATTACAAATATACCCTAGTACAGTACCATAGCGCAGATCTGGGATCCCCACCACTCTTCATCGTCGAAGCGGCAACGGAGTTGGAGGGTACACATGGCCTCGCCGGTGGTAGCGGGTGAAACGTTGATGTCCTGATTTTTTAGGGAGGTGACTAGGTCTTTTTGCGGGTATGAGACTGGGCTTATGGTTTGTCCAAATTGTTCTGTGGTTGGTCAGCTGACCTCACTATTTCATTGTCGTACACAAGAATATCTTCAAATTTTAATTAGGAACAACCACTTAATCAATAGAGAAGATAACTTAGTCAATGTTGATTACGTGATAACTTAATCATTTGCCTCTTGTTTTATTAATATGTTTGTATATGTTCTAACGCTATAACAAGTTGGTGGTTGATATGGACTCCTGGATATGCTTTAAATCTGAACACTCGAGCGAATATCACAAGAGCATTAGGTCAAACTAAATGTGTTCATTCATGACGGTGTGGCTGAGGCAATCGCAAGTGCCATCAAAGTCCAAGTTAGTGCATTATATTTTTTGACACGCAACGTACGCGTGGCTGAGGTCGCCGGGGACACTGTTGCTCAAAAATGCCACGAGCAAAGTCTACGCCATGAGCAATTTTCAAAGAGCGATCGTTGAATCATTATGTCATGTAGAAACAACTGAACTTGGCCAAGGTTGGGAGCCGTACGGCACATGTGGCTCTTGAATAAAACCTTGGCCATGTGTGTTACTTTTCCAAACATAGCCACTGAATGAAACAGTGTTGTGCGGTGACGCAAAACATCTTACGGAAATGTTGTTAGGAAACACTATATCCAGGTTCCGACTTACCGGGCCAAAAGTCGCGTATTTAGAGCAAGTACAATGGAATTGGTATTGTCGAAAGATTACAAACTTAAGAAATAATTCTCCAAATGCATTCATGGGGAGGCTAAACCAACTGGGATTGCCCTTTTTCTTTTGACACAGAATTGACATGATTTAATGGTTGCAAACTTCTGGATTGTCAAAATTCATTGGAGAGGATTAAGTTTCCACTCACACTTTCGCTTCGGTACACCCCCCCTAAACACATCAAGGGCTCAGATTATCCTATACCCCTTCATAATAAAGGGCAGGATTGTCTTTTCTTAACGTTTTTTTAGCAGCTGGTCTTTTGCTAAAGTACATCTACGTCTCTCGTCGTATACAAATTGCACAGGTTTAGGCTGGCCCATTAAGCTACCACGTTCAATATAAGCGCAACATAAAAATACAGGGAAAAGGTGGAGATTATGAGGATTTGACCTCAAGACCTCCCACTCAACAACACATGCCGATAGCCACTCCAACCAAGCGCTGCTTGTGTTATGTTCTAGCGAGAAATATATAAGAAAACACAGTAGCGTACATATATATGAAATATTTTCTGAAAAAATCTGAAACTTTTATTAAAAAATGCGAACAACTTTAAAATGCCGAATAGTTTTGGAATTTGTGAGCGAAATTTTAGCAATTTTATTTCGAAAGTGAACAAAATTTTGAAACACAAACAATTTCCGAACATCCTTCGAAACATGAACAATTTTTAAAAATTGTGGTTTTCTTTTTTGGGGGGTTTTGCTTGTCCCATTTTCCTTTTTATTTTTCAATTTTATTTTGATTTAATTACACTTTTAAAAATCACGAACTGTTTTTAAATCGTGAATCTTTTCTTAAATCCATGAACTTTTCAAATTAAATATTATTTTAATATTGTGAACTTTGTTTCAAATCTGTGAACGTTTTTACACATCCATGAACTTTTTACAATGCCTGGGATTTTTTGTCAAATTCATGAACATCTGTTTTTAAAATTCATGATTTTCTAAAAACGTTCACGAATTTAAGAAAATGAAAAAAAAATAGAAAAATAAGAAGAAATAAGGAAAAATAAACCGAAGGAAAAAATGGCAAAAAGAAAAACAGACAGATAAGATGCACAACAAGAAGTATAAAAAAAGATGTCAGGCACAACAAGTGCTATGTCGTAGTTGGTTACTGCAGGTAGATATAAACCAAGAGGTTGGGTGTTCGATACTGCTCACCCACTAATTTTTTGAAGCTTAAAAAATAATAAAATAATAAATGGGCCAGGCCCAGGATGGATGGGGTACGTGCGCTAGTTGTCTGATGGGCCGACGGATCTGCTATGTACGTATAGCTCGTACGCGTCACATACCGAGGTGGTCTATACGTTATGGTCAAATGACCATATTACCCTTATACGGTTTGTAAAAGGGGGGTGTACCGAAGCATGTATATGCACCCGCCTGCAAAGGTCCTCTTGTTGGTTGCCCCTTGATGTTGCCAAGAGGTGCGCCGGTCTAACCTCATGGTCATACTGGCTTCTTGGGCGCTATCTCTAATTTCTTCAGTCTGAAGGAGCATGTTTTTTCTGTGTATAATTACGTGTGTGACTGAGACAGGAGGCGACTAATGTAGCCTCGCTGCAGGCCAGCTCAATGAAACAAAAAGCCCAGTCAAAGTCAGCTAGTGCAAATTTTCAAAAGCTGATGTTGCACTACTCACCGCATGTCCTTTCTCAAGTCCGTTGCTCTCACTCATCTTCCGTACATCTAGGCAAGATTGCCCTCTATATATTAACACGCTACCAAGAACCAAGTGTTTATCCAGCACACAAGCAAAAATGCCTCGCCTAGCCACACACAAGCTGCTCCTGCGGCTTGTTTTCACCATGATTCCTTTCCTAATCCTTCTTCCCTGCATGCACTCCACTGATCTGGATGCACTTCTCTGCCTCAAGTCCCAGCTCTCTGATCCCTCACGAGCGCTAGCTTCTTGGAGCAACGCGTCTCGCACGCCCTGCGATTGGCAAGGAGTGAGATGCAGCACGCTTAACGCGTCTCGCGTGGTTTCATTAGACCTCGGGTCGCTAAACCTCACCGGTCAAATATTTCCCTGCGTCGCGCAACTTGATTTCCTTGACAGAATCCACATGCCAAATAACCATCTCACTGGCCACATCTCCGCCAACATCGGGCGGTTGACCCGGCTCACATACCTCAACCTTAGCATGAACTCCCTGGGTGGTGCCATCCCTGATGCCATATCTTCCTGCTCTCAACTCGAGACCATAAGCCTGGAGAGCAACTCCCTTGAAGGTGAGATTCCTCAAGCTCTCGCTGAGTGTTTGCTTCTCCGGCAAATTGTTCTCAGCAACAACAATCTTCAGGGAAGCATCCCATCCAGGTTCGGTTTGCTTCCCAACCTTTCTGTGCTATCGCTCACTAGCAACATGCTCACTGGAAACATTCCAGAGTTTTTGGGGAGTAGTGGTTCTCTCTCGTCAGTGAATCTAAGAAATAACAGCCTCCGTGGAGGAATCCCTCCTGCCCTGTTCAATAGCACAACCATTTCCTACATCGATATGTCACATAATAACCTTTCAGGATCTATCCCGCCTTTCCTTCAAACCTCTGCACCACTGCAATACCTCTCACTAACTAAAAACTACCTCTCTGGGGGCATTCCTTCTTCAATTGGAAACATGTCTTCCCTATCTTCCCTTCAGCTTGCTCAAAACAACTTCCAAGGAAGTATTCCAGACAGCTTAGGTAAGATTTCAGGTTTGCAAGTACTAAACTTGAAAGATAATAATTTGTCGGGCATTGTGCCTCTAGCAATTTACACAAACACTTCCCTTACTTATCTTAGCCTTAGTCTGAACCAACTTGTTGGGCAAATTCCCGCGGACATCGGCTACACTCTTCCAAACATCACAGAGTTGATACTAGGAGGAAACCAATTGGATGGCCCAATTCCCGCTTCATTGGGCAACGCCTCAAACCTCCACAATTTAGACCTTCGTCAAAATTCACTCACTGGTGTTATTCCTCCATTTGGACACTTAAGCAAGTTGAAAATCTTAGATGTGGGAACAAACATGCTTAAATCTGGAGATTGGACTTTCTTGACTTCACTAAAAAATTGTACTAAACTAAAGATGTTATGTTTGGATTTTAATGGCCTTGGGGGGACAATTCCTACCTCTTTTGGGGATCTTTCAAACAACCTAGAGGTGCTTCTCCTATCTGACAACCAACTGATAGGTGAAATACCTTCGGCGATAGGAAAACTCAAAGGCCTAACAGCTCTTGTAATGCAAATTAATTCACTCTCAGGGCGCATTCCTGATACCCTTGGAAATCTTCTGAATATGTCACTACTAAGCTTATCCCATAACAAACTTTCCGGAGAAATCCCGCAGTCGATTGGGAAACTAGAGCGACTCACTGAACTTTATCTCATGGAAAATAATTTGACCGGTCAAATACCTCCTAGTTTGGAAGGCTGTAAAAATTTGTTGTTGCTGAACCTTTCATCCAATAATTTATATGGAAGCATTCCATCAGAACTCTTTTCCATCTCAACACTTTCTAAAGGCTTGGATCTTTCCTATAACCGACTCAGTGGGAACATACCTTCTCGGATAGGTAGTTTGATGAATTTGAATTCACTCAGCATATCCAACAACCAATTATCTGGTGAGATACCTTCCGCACTCGGCCAATGCCTTCTTTTGGAATCTCTCTCTTTGGAGGCAAATTTGTTGCAAGGAAAAATTCCGATGTCTCTTGGGTCTTTAAGAGGAATCAATATGATGGATCTATCTCAAAATAACTTGTCTGGTGAAATACCAAAATTTTTGGAGTCATTTACCTCCCTATATGTTCTCAACTTATCCTTCAATGACTTTGAGGGACTAGTCCCGAAAGGTGGTGTTTTCGCCAATTCAAGTGCGGTGTTCATCCAAGGAAACAAAAAATTGTGTGCAAGTTCTCCAATGCAACAAGTGCCACTTTGCACCACATTAGATTACAAAAGGAAGAAGACCACACATGTTGTAACTATAGTGGTTCCACTTACTACTATTATTGTAATTGCCTTGGCATGCCTTGCATTCATTCTTCTGAAGAATAAAGGTATTGAAACAGAGGGGCACGTCACCCAGTCCTTCAGGGAACATAACAGATATTCATACATGGATTTATATAAAGCAACAGATGGTTTCTGTTCATCCAGTATTGTTGGTTCAGGAAGCTTTGGAGTGGTATACAAAGGCCATGCTGAATTTGAATCCATTGCCATTAAGGTATTCAAGCTTGACCAACTTGGAGCATCAAAGAGTTTCTTCGCTGAATGTGATGCACTAAGAAACATTCGCCACCGGAATTTGATTAGGGTGATTAGTCTATGCTCAACCACTGATCCAAGAGGAAATGAATTCAAAGCACTTATTCTTGAGTACATGGAGCATGGTAACCTAGAAAGTTGGTTGTATCCAAAAGAAAACAAAGGCAACCCAAAAAGACCATTGGGTTTGGGCTCAAGGATAACAATAGCTATGGACATAGCTGCTGCATTAGATTATCTCCATAATCGATGCAGTCCTCCTTTGGCTCATTGTGATTTGAAACCACGCAATGTCCTTCTGGGTGAAGAAATGGTTGCATGTCTTGGTGACTTTGGACTTGCAAAATTTCTTCATGGAGACTCGTCAACGGGAGCTAATAAGTCATCAAATATTGCTGGACCGAGAGGATCAGTTGGATATATTGCACCTGGTGAGCACATGCATCATTTATATTATTGATATATTATAGATACATACGTACAAAGTTAGTGTCATGAAAATTATCTAGAATGTTTATCACGCCTCAACTAAGTGAATAATCTTAAGAATTTTTGTATAACATTGCAGAATATGGCATGGGGTGCAAGATCTCAGTAGAGGGTGATATCTATAGCTACGGAATTATTCTTTTAGAGATGATCACAGGAAAGCATCCAACAGATGATATGTTTAAGGATGGTATGAACCTTCACAACTTCGTGGAAGCAGCAGTTTCACGGGAAATTGGTGAAATCTTAGAACCAAGTTTTGTCACATGTGATGGAGAAGGAGAAAATCTTCTAATGGCTGAAACAAAATGGTGTGTCACTCGACTAGCAAAACTTGGACTAAAGTGCTCTGAGATAACAGCAAAGAGTCGGCCGACAACAGAGGATGTTTATGCTGAAATCATCAGCATCAAAGAAAATTTTATATCATTGCAGCATAGACAAAATAAATTAACATCATCGTTGTAACTCACCTCTAGCTCTTTCAGTTAGAAGTAGCATGGTCATATACTTTTTGGAAAGAAATAAGTATTATGTTTGAATGCATATAAGAGGAGCATATGGAATTACAAATAGATTAACTTGAATTTACTACTAACTGAGAACATATGTGATCCAACAACAGTGTACATGGCTCTACCTTATCTACTGTATGTGTTCTTCTGTTCTCAAAAACGTTCCTCTGGATCAAACAAGAACTAAGAAAATTGATGTCACCCTATTCACTATGTGAAATGTAGTCTGAATCAAGGTGTATTACTATTACACATGCATTTCTTAATAATTATTTCAGGTAACGTTTGGAACTGCGATGGATTAGTTTGCTAAATGCAGTAGCAGCACGGAGATCATACATTTGTGCGTGACTCTGTGTAGGGGAATAGCGGTCCTGCTAGATTAACGCCTGGTTTGGTTGTCCTATTACCGTCCAATCTCTACTATCTAAAAAAGATACAAGGTTCCCTGTCTCACCCATCCATTATTCGTTCCCCACCTCCCTCCAACCCACACTACATACATTCTCTTCTCCTCTTCCGTTTTGATTTCTTTTTCCTTCCACCTGTAGTTTTTACCACTGGTTTTTGTTGAAAACAGCACACATTTTATTGGTTTACCAATTGAAATCATGTCTTCCTTGGTAAGTCAATAAGTGTTGATTCTCGGCGATTCAATTTGCAACAAGTGTCGGTTTTTTTGTATGTAATCACGATGACTGCGTACACAATATTTATGTCCCTGTTGCAACATGCGCCCAATTATCTTCTTTTACCTAAAGAAATCAATAGTGATCGGACCTTTTTCCCAGTCATTAAATACCGACATAGGCTCTGATGATGAACTCAAATGTTTTGAACACAAGGTTCATAGGTTGAAATTCAACATTACAGGGCCGGGCGAATGACCGCACATGTGTAAGGTGTTGGAAAGCAATCATACACACACCTTGCATGTAGTACGGCAACCCAACTCGTGGTTTCGCTCCTTTTTCAATTTGGACACTTTTGGTCGCCATAGTGGGGCAGTCCGGCCGGTTTTGAGCCTTATTTTTCAAAACCAGCTGCTGACAAGATATTAAAAAATATTACAAATATTATTCTGAGTTTTAAAAAATGTCCATGAAATTAACAATGTTGATGAATTCAAAAGGATCATAACTTTAGAAAATATTTTAGAATTTTGAAAATATACATGATTTAAAAAAAATATAACCATATTTAAAAAATAACAAAAGTTTTGAAAAATACTTTGGAAGTATCTATTGGATTTCATTTTATTAAATAAAATATTCATAATTAGTTTAAAAGTTCATGAATTATTAAAAGCGAACACATAAGAGGAAATATTCTATTAAAATAGAAGGCAAAAGAAAATGAAAAATTAAGGAAGAAATACGCAAAAGGCAGGAGAAAGAAAAATGGGGGAAACAAAGAAACTGAAACCACGTGTGGATAGCTACGTTGGGTCAGCCTAAAGAGTGCTGGCGGTGGGGGGACATAATCCGAGTTTAGACATCTATATCTATATCTATATATATATATCTATATCTATATCTATCTATATACCAATATAAAAGACCCAAAGGGGCAGATCCAACAAATCCCGGGCCATCAAATCAGGTCCATCCAACGACTCAGGCTGCTCCAATGGTGAGCGCTCAACTCGTTTAATGTATAGTTAATATCATATCAAATATTAATGCCAATGCTAATCACATAATTAATCCGCAAATGATATCCTACCTAATATTTACGTGTAATTAATATATTATCTAATATTAACGTGCATTGCACGTACACATTTACTAGTAAGGCAAAGAAGTCAGTAGCCATGAGATCTCATGTTCGGCGCCGCTAGTGCTAGTTAAACAAGCTGGCGCTCCCAAGCACCATCTTGAGCCGGCCCAACAACAGGAGAAGATTGCTTGCTCGACCATCCCTTGTTTGGTCCATCGGTTGACTGTTACCAGGTATACTAGTTCACCGTCAATTTTTGAAAAATCATGAATCTGAAAAGGTTCTTATTCAAAAAATTGAATTTCGATTTTTCTTCTAATTTTGAAAAAATTCAAAAATTTCAAAAAGTTCATATATTTGAAACAATTCACAAAATTGTAAAAAGTTCATGAATGTGAAAAACATGTAAACTAATTTGATTTTTTTAGTAATTTGAAAAAAATCATGAATTTTAAAAGAAGTTAGTGGATTTCATGGATTTGCAATTTCAAAAAGCTCTCAAATTTGAAAATTAATTCTGAATTTGAAAGATGTTCACACATTTGCGAAATGCTTACAAAATAAAAACAATGGAAACATAAAAACAAAACAGAACGGAGAAAGGGAATAAGAAAAATAAAAATAAATAAGAAAACCGACCAAAGAAACACGTAAAGAGAAAAAGCACAAAAAACACAGCTGGATGCATCCCAAAAACGGAGGCCTTTAATGGGCCCACCCATAGAAACGTGCGTGAGCGTCCTGTAACATTTGTGAAGTAACCAGCACTTACGGCACCGAATAGGAAATCACCGCCGGCGTCACACATTAGTCAGGGGTGCGCTTACAGCAACAGAAAAGAAAATTGAGCTTACCCATTTTTAGAGCTAGTTCTAACAGTTTCAGCCGAGTATTTTTGCTGTCATTAGCGCCCCACTACCATTCAGCCGAGTATTTTTTATTTTTGGTTTGTACTTTTTTTAATTTATATATTTTTATTTTTATCTTATATTACATATTTGTTTTTTATTTCGGTTTTAAAGTTATTTAAACCTTCTTGTTTGTTTCTTACAAAATAATTACTTTTTCTACTGGTTGTTTCCTACCTTTTCCCCTTTTCATTTTTTATACACATTGAACTTTATTCATACATGATGAACATTTTTTTAGTGTATGTCCAACATTTTTCAATACATGTTGAACATTTTTCTTGAATGCACACTGGATTTTTGTTTTCAGTACATGTACGCTGATATTTGTTTTCATTACACAACAGCAACACCACCAAAGTTTTCAGTCTCAAGCATTTTGGGTAGGCTAGATTCGAGTATTTTTTTTCAATATATGAATTTATAGTGCACTCCACATATTTTTAAAAATATAGTGAATATTTTTTATTTTTTTCCTCAAAAAGAATAAAAAAAATATTCACTATATTTTAAAAATATGGGGAATGTACTATAAACTCATATATTGAAAAAAAGGTACTCGAATCTAGCCTACCCAAAATTGATTGAGACTGAAATTTTAGATATATAAATTAATTTTTAAATTTTTAATTTTCGTGTTTTCAGTAAGAAACAGAAAGCCAAACAAAGGAAGCAAAACGAATAGACGGAAAAAAAAATCGATACAAGAACCCTCGATGGCTACAGGGACGTATGGTAGTAGAATGGAAGCTCCTCACCAGAGGGAGAGCGTACGTCCAGTCATATACATCCTCTGTTCCAAGTATATATAGGCACGTATATACACGCAAAGGACAGCAACACATCCACGCTGTGTCCGGTTCAGAGTGACAAACCAAACTACCATAGTTCTTCAGTCACTGCATCAGCGACCTAGCACTAGTTAAAGCAAGCTTGGTACTCCTAGATAGATTATATGTCCTTCTCAATGGTACTCCCCCAGTGCACTGTGTAGTACTCTCGATACATCATCTTGTTGCGGTCGGCTCGAAATCCCGCGCACCTGATCAGTGAAATGACGAAAATTGTTTGAAAATTAAAATAGTTTTACAACCCAATCGAAGTTGTCTATGATAAAAATGGTTTTACAACCAAATCGAAATTGTCTTGAATGAACATAAAATGAACCAATACATCTATTGGTTGCCAATATGATCCCACACGTGCTCAACCAAGTCATTTTGAAGTTCCAAATGAGTGTGCCAATCACGCAGCTCACGATGCAACTGGACCAACTGATCAAACGTGGCCAGTTCTTGGTGCAGGGCCTCAACATTGTCACCTTGAAAATCAAATCCTTGGTCGAAGATACTGTCATCACGCTCGTCCTCGACGATCATGTTTTGCATGATCACACAAGCAGTCATCACCTTCCGAAGCTTCCTGTCATCCCATGACAGTGCAGGGTATCGAACGATACCCTATCGGGATTGAAGCACACCAAAAGCACGTTTCACATCCTTTCTAGCACTCTCTTGCATTTGAGCAAATCTCTTTCTCTTCTCACCTTGGGGCTTCGAGATTTTCTTCACAAAAGTTGACCACTGAGGATATATACAATCAGCTAGATAGTATCCCTTGTTGTACTGGTGGCTGTTGATCTCAAAGTTGACAGGTGGGGAGTGGCCTTCTGCAAGCCTTGCGAAGACTGGAGAACGCTGCAGCACGTTGATATCATTGTGAGAACCTGCCATGCCGAAGAAAGAATGACATATCCAAAGATCCTGCGAAGCCACCGCTTCTAAGATGACAGTGCAAGCTTTGACATGCCCCTTGTACTGGCCCTGCCAAGCAAATGGACAGTTCTTCCACTCCCAGTGCATACAATCTATGCTGCCAAGCATGCCTGGAAAGCCTCTAGCTGCGTTGGTCGCCAACAATCTCTCTGTATCAGCGTCAGTTGGCTGCCTCAAGTATTCAGGACCAAGCAGCTCGATCACAGACTGGCAGAACTTTTACATTGACATCAGACATGTTGTCTCACTCATACGCACATACTCATCCACCAGATCGCCTGGAATTCCATATGCAAGCATGCGGATGGCTGCAGTGCATTTCTGGTAAGAGGAGAATACAAGCTTGCCAAGGGCATCCGTCTTGCACTCGAAGTATTGGTCATGAGCAACCACACCCTCTCGGATACGATTGAACACATGCCTTGCCATACGAAACCGGCGACGGAATTTATCCGGCTTGAAGAGCGGGGTGTTCGCAAAGTAATCGACATAGAGTAGGGCGTGGCCTCTCTCCCTGTTTGCGGTTCAGGTTGGGAGCACGGACAGGAACTGACCCCCTGTGCCGAGGAAGCTGCTGTTGAATTTGGTCGTGAACCACCAGTGCAGCCACCACATGATCTTCATCATCCGACGACGAATCGTCCGATGAACAAATGGAGTGGTGGAAGAAAAACTCATCACCACTGTCCATACCTTTGTGGGCAAAGTGTCGAACACCTTGCGGTCGTGGTGGCAAAGTGACTGCGATGATCACCTCGATGCAGGTGTGGTTGGCGGCCGGCTACTCGCTGCTCTGGAGCACTCGTCGGAAGCTGTCGTGGCCGCCGTTGTACGTCACCTGCGGTCGTATCCCCTCTGCCGCCGGCTACAATGGTGACGGCCAAACCTCCTCCGATCGACGGCCTAAACTACGGCGAAAGGGCGGGCGTGGTGTCGGCCATCTCGAGACGTGGTTGGCCATGGACGGCCGGGGGCTGCGTGGAGAAGGCGGCCGGAGAATAGCGGCGGCGCCGTCGGCGGGGCGGGGCGGGGGAGGGGGATGGAGGCGTTGGAATCGAATGGGACTACTTGTGTCCCCGACATGCGTGCCACGGGGGGACAAGGGCGTGCGGCGAGCCCGTCCGCGCGATGTCCGTTTCACCCCAAACTCGGCGCAAGTTTGGGCCGGGGATGGGTCGAAAACGGACGGATTCCGGACATTTGTCCGTTTGGGGCCGTGCGTTGGGCCGCACTATTCGTTCGTTCTAGCCCAAACGGACGCACCCGGACAAGATGGGGTCGCGCGGTGGAGATGGCCTAAGTGGAGACAAAATAAAACTGAAGTGCAGAAATATTATAACTATCTACTGATCTATACCAACGTGTGGCAGTTTGGTACGAACGCAGCATTGATGCTTGGTGATGAGTGATGACAACAACTATACTTTCAGTTGATAGCAAACATGCAGAACGACCTGATAAATTCTATTACCTCAGCTCCAAAATATATGGCGTACGTTTTGATAGGCTTGAGCCTACCAAAATATATTTTGAAACGGAGGTAGTACTACTTGAGTGCTTGAACATTACTTTCAACATCTTCTACCAGTTTGTTGGTACAAAAGCAGTCCATGTTTAGATAAAATACTTTTAAGGGAAAGCATGATTACCCGAATAATTAATCAATGCTAGTTACCGATCCTGTTACTCCCTCCATTTTTTTTAAAGGGCGCAGCTCAAAAAACTCTGGGACCAAGGTGCCTAGTAATTGGACGAAAATCGTGGACGTGGGACGTGATATTAGCATCAGGAGTTAAGGTTCTGCGCCTAACTAATTGCGTTAAAAACGCTTAGTAACCCCCACGGCCAATCAGCGAGCCATCTCCTCGCATGCACTGGTGGAGCCAATTCCAGCGCGATTTCCTCTCTTTCTTCTTCTTCCCGCACTCCTTTCTCCCCGCTCAGTTTCCCTCAAAAACGCGAGTGAAAATTTCATCTCCGATCGAAAACTCGCGCCGATCTTCCCCGCTGCTAAATTGTAAACGAAATTTTCACCGGCGAAAGAGGCCAACATTAGGAGGTTGAGGTAACAAGATTAGGACGGTGAATGTTAGTTTTAATCTTGTTACAAGTCATTAGTCTACGTCATGCATGCATGTTTAGTTAGAGTTTAATTAGTCTACATGGGCCATACACGTGATGGTTCCCTACGTGTGTAGTTGAGTCCTCGTATGTACGCATAAGTTGTAGCCAGAAACGTGCTCATTCACGTTGCGGCGTGTGAGTTTGTTTAGGCCACGATCAAGTCGTGGGATGGCACGACATAGGTGGATCGTGGAGTTTGTTTCGGCCGAGTCGTCCGGCCGTTATCTTTGTAATCTCTCATGTTGTTACGGGAGAAAAGAATAAGAGAAGAGAAGAAAGAAAGAAAAGGGGCTTGCAGTTGCGCCTCGCAAAATCCGGCGTCCTCGTGTTCCTCTCTCTCTCGTATCTCCTCCACCGTGTATGGGTGTGTACTCCGGCCTGTGATCCAACAGATCCCCCGTTACTCTGCCACTGCTACCACGTTGCTGGGCTCCGGATTCATCCTCCACAGCGCCACTGCAGTGCGGATGTAGACGTGGGCTTCGCACAGGATAATGCACAAGAGAACCGCGTCGCCAAGAGGGTCAGAGATCTCCAGAAGATATCCCCACACGTTAAGAACGAAAGAGATGGTTCGCATCGACGTCGCCCCGATGAAAAGCCAAAGAAGGGCCAATGGCAGCGGCGACAGGATGGTCTCTGAGAATAGAACTGTTATAGTGACCATGAGTATATTATACAACCCAAAAGTTTCTAATAACTCTTGCAAGAATTGAACTACTGGAGTGAGTACTTTGTGAATCTTGAAAATCAATCCTATCCATCAGAATATGAAAATCTCTCATGTTTCAGATCAACAGGACAAAGTGTGTGGTGGCAATGTAGTATATAGCCTTTGTTCTTGCTTATGCAATGTAGTATAGATTTTCTCATATTTATCTCATAGGACAGGTGCGTGGATCAGCCTAGACGCTCTTGCCTTGATTTCTTTTTCTAGTTCGTGACGACGACGATGAACTTATGATCAAAAGAGAGAGAACGAGTTAGTGATGTGGGGATCGTTTGTCGTGCCACTAAGTGATTAGCTTGAGTTTCAGTTCAAGGCAATAATGGGTAAAAATGGAAGTACAAGGTAGTTGCATGCAATGTAAGGATAGCTTTGTGATTAAGCATTGAACCTATGGAGACATCCAAACGTGGCCATGACGAGTTTATTTACCTTTAGTGGAACAAGATGTCAACATCTTGACCAGATTTATAAATGTTTCAGTAAGACGAGTAAATTGCACAAAACCACCACTTTGAAGGCTAGGTTTGCGAAAAACACTGCAATACATCTTTTTTGCAGAAAACACCATGTCTTCAGTAATCTTTTTGCAAAAACCACCGATCGGCGGATTTGGCTCGGTTAAGCACGCTTATGACAGTTGGGGCCCCTTTTTGCCTATGTGGCGTAAAATTTCATGCTAGGTCAATTTGAATCTAATTTTACAAACTAGTCCATACATTTTACACGGACACCCCTAAAGCAAAAAGAAAAAATGCAATCAGATCCTCGCCACAGGTTGGTGTTGGGGAACGTAGCAGAAATTCAAAATTTTCCTATGTGTCACCAAGATCTATCTATGGAGAAACTAGCAACGAGGGAAGGAGAGTGCATCTACATACCCTTGTAGATCGCTAAGCGGAAGCGTTCATGAGAACGGGGTTGAAGGAGTCGTACTCGTCGTGATCCAAATCACCGGAGATCCTAGTGCCGAACGGACGGCACCTCCGCGTTCAACACATGTACAGCCCGGTGACGTCTCCCACGCCTTGATCCAGCAAGGAGAGAGGGAGAGGTTGAGGAAGACTCCATCCAACAGCAGCACAACGACGTGGTGGTGATGGAGGAGCATGGCAATCCCGCAGGGCTTCGCCAAGCACCAAGGGAGAGGAGGAGGAGAAGCAGGGTTGCACCAAGAGGGAGATCAAATCGCGTGTTATGGGCAGCCCCTAGGCCTCATATATATAGGGGAAGGGGTGGAGGGTGCGCCCCCTCTAGGGTTCCCACCCCTAGAGGGGCGGCAGCCCTAGATGGGTTCTAGGGGGCGGCCAAGAGGGGAGGGAGAGGGAGGCGCCCACTAGATGGGCCTTAGGGCCCATCTGCCCTAGGGTTTGCCCCCTCCCACTCTCCCTTGCGCCTTGGGCCCCTTGTGGGGGGGCGCACCAGCCCCCTTGGGGCTGGTTCCCTCCCACACTTGGCCCACGCAACCTTCTGGGGTTGGTGGCCCCACTTGGTGGACCCCCGGGACCCTTCCGGTGGTCCCGGTACATTACCGATATCGCCCGAAACTTTTCCGGTGACCAAAACAGGACTTCCCATATATAAATCTTTACCTCCGGACCATTCCGGAACTCCTCGTGACGTCCAGGATCTCATCCGGGACTCCGAACAACATTCGGTAACCACATACAAACTTCCTTTATAACCCTAGCGTCATCGAACCTTAAGTGTGTAGACCCTACGGGTTCGGGAACCATGCAGACATGACCGAGACGTTCTCCGGTCAATAACCAACAGCGGGATC
>LR880972.1:38642624-38664262 GCA_904067115.1 Aegilops sharonensis | reverse complement strand
TTTGGTACACCCAAAGCATTCCTACGGTATCCGGGAGTTGCACAATCTCATGGTCTAAGGAAATGATACTTGACATTAGAAAAGCTTTAGCATACGAACTACGATCTTTGTGCTAGGCTTAGGATTGGGTCTTGTCCATCACATCATTCTCCCAATGATGTGATCCCTTTATCAATGACATCCAATGTCCATGGTTAGGAAACCGTAACCATCTATTGATCAACGAGCTAGCCAATAGAGGCTTGCTAGGGACATGGTGTTGTCTATGTATCCACACATGTATTTGAGTTTCCTTTCAATACAATTATAGCATGGATAATAAACGATTATCATGAACAAGGAAATATAATAATAATAACTAATTTATTATTGCCTCTAGGGCATATTTCCAACAGTTGGGGCGGTCAACGCAGCCTGAGTTGGGCACCTCCTCGCGCAGGAGGCCAAATCGGGGTAGCGGCGGCATCCCTCGCCGGATCCCGCAGCCGGCGTTGGGCGCATCCTCGCGCCGGAGGCCAATCGGGGCGGCGGCGTGGCATACCTCGCCGGATCTGGCAACCGTCGATGGGCATCTCTTCGCGGAGGCCAAATCGGGGCGGTGGCGCGGCCTCCCTCGCCGGATCCGGATGTGGCGGTGCTAGGGGGCAGAACGAGGCGACATAGCAGCGCGACATCCCTCGCCGGAGGTGCGACGCCTGGAGCGCGTGCGCATCGCCGTCTGCAGCTCCTATCGAGGGGCACGGGGAGCGTCGGGGCCTGCTCGAGGTCGGCCCTTACCCGCCTGGACGGTGCATGGCGGCGGTGGCGCGGTTGAGCAGAGGCGGGCGGAGCTGGCAGAGGCTGGAGCACGGCGAGGCAGGAAGGTGAGCATGGCGGCGGCTGGCGGATGGTGGTGACCGGCGCCATCAAGGCGGCTGACTGTGTGGCAGGACATGGAAAGGGCCTGGGCAGCACATGGAAAAAAACTTGCGGGCGTTTTAGCTTTTTTACCCGTCTAACGCTGTCTTGGGTAAAACGTTATGCCACGTCAGCGAAAATGGGACCTATCTGTCATAATCTTACTTAACAGCGCAAGATCCGCCAATTAGTGATTTTTGCAAAAAGATTACCGTAGACGTGGTGTTTTCTGCAAAAAAAAATGTATTGTAGTGTTTTTCGCAAACCTAGCCTTCAAAGTGGTGGTTTTGTGCAATTTACTCCACTAAGACATAGCTTCCCCTTGTTAAAAACATTTCGGGAGTCCAAGTTCAAAATTAAGACGCAAACATACAGGACCCCAGCAACTTGTACGATGCAGTGCAACCATAATCAGAATTTAAAACAGGATTTTCTCATGTTTCTACTAAGAAAGTAAGAATCCAACTATATATGTCATTCTTATGCATTTTACAATCATGTATTCTTATGTACTTATCATGTTTTAAATGTGCAGTAGTGCAAATGTGTGGAATTAAACCAGTACTAGATTTCTTTTTCTTCTTGTGAAGTTGTTGATAGCTTCTGATTTTCTGATGCGGTCGATGATCGAGAAATCATATTTGGTGCACTAGAGTTGGTTGTCGAGTTGCATTGCGGAGTGAGGGATTCATGAATGGAAAAGACAAAAAACACATTGTTGTCCAATCTCTCACTTTTGTGCCATTTTGGGATACCCTCCTAGTAGACACTCTGGTAAGGTTTTCGGTTTTTCGGCAAAAGCGTAGTGCACTACAGAAAAAAAATAAGAGTTGTAAAAGGTGGCCATTGAGAATAGATCTTGAATTATGCCAAACGAATATTTTACGGAAAGCCGACAAGGGATTTTCTTAATAACTGGGCGACATCGAAAGGAAGGAGAGAAATGGTCATTCATGTATCTAGTAATGTTTTATAGTGACCATGACCGATTTAGTTAGGTTTAAAACATAAAAGTTTCTCCTAACTCTTGCAAGAATAGAACTGTTGAAGTTAGTACTTTGCGAATTTTCAAAATCAACCCAATCTATCAGAATCTAAAATATACTCATAATTCAAACCAACGGGACAATGCAAAGTGTCTGGTACCAATGTAGTATATAGCTTATGTCCTTGCTGACGCAATGTACTACAGATTTTTCTCATATTTCAAACAGGACAAAGGGTGTGGGTTCGCCTAGAGGTTCTTACCTTGATTTCTCTTTCTAGTACATTAAGTTATGACGATGATTGACTTTTGAGAAAAAGGGACATAATTAATTAGTGATGTGAGGATCACTTGTCGTGCCACTATGTGATTAGCTTGAGTGTCCGTTCTAGGCAATAAGGTGCAAAAATGGAAGTACAAGGAACAAGTCACACTAGTAGAAAAAGGGCTTATTGTCCCGGTTCTTGAACCGGGACTAAAGGGTCGTTACTAAAGCCTCCCCCCTTTAGTCCCGGTTCTTACACGAACCGGGACTAAAGCCCGTCCACGTGGCCGCTGCCTGGAGGTCCACCTTTAGTCCCTGTTGGTAACACCAACCGGTACTAAAGTAATTTTTTAATTTTTTTTTAAAATTAAATTTTTTTCTTGATTTTTAAATTTCTGAATTATTTTAACCTCTAATTTCTAATCATCCCTCATCACTGCTCAATTTAACCTCTAATCTATAATCACCCCTCATCATTCCAAACCATCTAATTTCCCGGACGGTCACCCATCCTCTCACTACTCCAGCCTGAGCACATTTAATTTCCAGGTTCTATTCTCCCTCATCTCCAAGTCTGCACTTGTTGTTTTCCTAACAATAGTAAGATGTCAATCCTATTAACCCTCAGGAATTTAGCTTGAGCATGAAGTCACACATTTCACTGTTTGAGTTTGAAACTATTGTTCTAAAAAACAATAATTATTTAGTAACACTAATATTTCTTGAATAAGTAGTTTGACCATAGTTTGACCAGATTTGACAAAAATTCAGTAAAACTGAAATAATTATTTAGTAACACTAATATTTCTTGAATAAGTAGTTTGACCATTGTTTGACCAGATTTGACCAGAATTCAAAAAAACTAACATAATTATTTAGTAACACTAATATTCTTGAATAATTATTTAGTAACACTAATACTTCTTGAATAAGTAGTTTGACCATAGTTTGACCAGATTTAACAAAAATTAAAAAAAACTGAAATTTGAGCATAACTTTTTTTCCTTTTAGAATTTGAGGATTCTAAAAATTTGCAAACAGGTCGTACGCGGTCAAAATCGGAGACGGATTTTCGTGCTGAACATTTTGATATATTATACGTTTTTTCTGACATAGTATGCAAAAGTTATAGCCGTTTTACATTTTCCCTACACTTTTTGCAAAACATGTCCAAATTTAAGTTTTTAAATTTCCCTAACTAGTAGATGTAGTAACATAAGTACATCTCAAAGGATTTTAATTTTTGAAGTTTTTATCATTCTCTTTTGCTTTTTACAAAACTGAAAAGGCGATTGGAGGGGGGAGGGTAGAGTTTGAGAATGGGACCTTTAGTACCGGTTCTTGCCACGAACCGGTACTAATGCCTCAAACCCCATTAGTACCGGTTGATGGCTCGAACCGGGACTGAAGGTCTAGCCTTTAGTACCGGTTGGTGCCACGAACCGGTACTAATGGGGTTTGAAGCATTAGTACCGGTTCGTGGCACGAAACTGTACTAAAGGTCCCATTTGAACCGGGACTAATGCATGTACGGTGCCCTAGCCGCTCGAACCGGGACTAATGCTCACATTAGTCGCGGTTCGTAATGCAACCGGGATTAATGCTCTTTTCTGACCAAACCAAAGCCCTGTTTTCTACTAGTGTCATGATGGAATCAAGAAATAGTTGGAGTATAGGGCTAGCTGTTTGATTAAGCTTTGAATTTGTGGACACACCGAAATGTGGCCATGACGAGTGTATTTAAGTTTGGTGGAACGAGATGTCTACATCTTGACCAGATCTAGAAATGTTACACTTAGACGTAGTTTCCCCTCGTTAAAAACATGCCAAGAATGCAAATTCATAATTACGACGGAAACATACAAGCCTCCCAAAATCTTGTGTAGTGTAATGCTAATTAAATATTGGTAGTAATAGTATTAACATTTTGTAATAGTAGCCTAGTTTGTGGAACGTAGGGACTATATGGATTATCATTTTGAGCGGAAGAGCAACCTCCAGCTGATTTGCTATATGGATTACAATATCACAGTGATTTGTCAAAATAGATGAACGGAGGTGCTACATTTCAAAGTTTTTGGCTGATTTGTTGTCTCTATCGCCCTCCGCCTTTTCCCCTCCAACAAACACCGCCTTCTTGCACTCCTCTCCTGGGCCCACATGGAGAAGGTCGACCCCGTGTGTTACCCCATGGAGGAAATGTATACCATACATGTTACCTACCGGCGAACAATTAGTTGTTCCTGGTTGCTTCGAGATTTGGATTGCACGCCCTCAGAAAAATGAGTGCAACTTAATTTATTTTCGGTGTGTTCTCCATTTAATTTGTTTTTTGCTGTTAGAACATGGCGTTCTCTTGAATGGGAATCGATCTGCAGTGAGGGAGCGAAACCGAGCGAAGAGCGAGGTGGGCTGCGGCCCACTGCACGTTGTAGCACCAATTTGGTGCTAAGAGCGCTAAATAGGAGCACACCATCACTTCGGAAAATTTGTATCTGCCTTCTGTGAGAAAGGACAAGTCATCTACAGCATTCGTCCGTATGATCCGGTGCAACAACATTGTTCGTGTTTGGTTTCCTGAAGCTTCTACGTACATTGGACAACCATTTTGGGAAGGTTCCGACAAGTTTTTTCTTTCTATTTTTTCTATGTTTATACCGGTTTTATTTAATTTTTTCTTTTAACTTATTATTTTCATTGATAATTGTTTTTCATATTCACTAGCTTTGTTAATCCTCCGGGTTTCAGTGTACAGATATTTTATGACATGTCATGAACTATTTTCAAATACTTGGAATAATTTGTTTTACATTCTTGAACACTTCCTAAAAACGGTTTTAATTTTTAAGTGCTATGGCCATTTTTTAATGACACGTATACTTTTTATACTAATAAACATTTTCAGAGATTTGCACGAACAAATTTTTACATTTTAGGAAACAATTGATGTCTTTACCATATTTTTTTAACGGGTGAGCATTTCTTTAAATGTCATGAACAATTTATTAAGTGGTACTGGTACATATATTTTTCCAAATTACACGAGCAATCACTTACATTTTCATGAACATATTTTAAACAAATCTTATAATTTTTATATGAACAGGTAAACTATCCCTAGACAAAACCAGCAAGTAACAATCACGGAGAAAGCAGGAGGCCTGTGAAGCGCTGTGGTATATTAGATAGTACTACAGAGTAGAAGCTGTTCATCAGAGCGTACGTCCAGTCATATTTTATAGGCACGTACACGTAAATGACAGCAACACATCCATGTTGTTTTAGATCGATAGCTCCGGTTCAGGCACGGCATCAGCGCTGAACTAGCATTAACTGAAGCAAGTTTGATACTACTACACATCACACGACATGCATGTCCGTCTCTTTATTCAGAACAGCAACAAAGCTAGAAGGAAGCAGAAGCGCTCCTGCAGTACAGTACTACATAGTACTCTCCATCATCTTGCTACGGCCGGCTCGAGATCCTGCGCACCTGAAAATGTGTCAAGATCAATGGCGTTTCAAGTTGAGACAAGAAACAGCTGAAGTGCAAACGTCAGAAGATTAAGCAGGAAATTTATTAATTACTGTTTTATCGATCTCTACCAATCATGTGAGAGCGGTTTAGTACAAGATGAGCGCTTTAGTACTGTGGTTGGTGATGAGTGATGACCGAGGGCAACAACTATACTTTCAGTTGATAGCAAACATGACTGTGCGGAACCAACTAATAAGTTCTACTTCTACATGACCAGAACATTATTTGCATCGTCTTCTACCAATTTGTTTTTGCAAAACAATTCGATGTTCAGATACAATAGTTTTTAAGGAAGCCTCGATGTTGATGTTCAGCTTACCTGAGTAAGTGGGCGATCCTGCCCCCGTTACTCTGCAGCCACCATGCTGCTGGGCTTGGGGTTGGGGGTGGGGTTCATCTTCCACAGCGACAGTGCAGCACGAACATAGAGGAAGGCTTCACACAGGAAAACGACCACGAGAACCGCGTGGCCGAAAAGATCGGCCAAGTATGGATATCCATACATGTAAAAAACCAAAGAGAAGGTTCCCAACATCGCCACAAGCAAAAGCCACATAAGAGCCAAGGAGAAGTCATAAGGTCGCTCCTCAACATCCTTGACGCTCAGACTCTCCGCGTCCGCCGCCTATCACATTTGAGGATCCTCGTCATCATCATCAAAGAGGCATCGAACAGAGAGGCATGGAGAAGAGTGAGTGACGATACGTACCTTGCTGCTGCAGCCGGCGGCGCGGCGGAAGAAGAGCACGAGCGCTAGCGGCAAGAGAAGCAGGACGAGTACGGCCTGGGCCCATATCTTCGTCACGACGTGGGCCACGGCGCAGCCCCAGCCGCCGGCGCAGGCCTGGTCCGCGACAAAGACGAGGAGCATGGCCGCGAGGAGCACATAGACCGATATGTCGCCAGCCAGCTCGGAGAGCTCTTCTTCATGAAGCATCGCCATATGGGTGTGGAGTGAAGTGGTCTGGTGGGTGATCTTCTAGCTGGTGTTATGGCCTGGGGCCTTGGGGGCTTTTATAGGGAGCTCCAGCCTGTGGCGATGGATAGTTGCACGTACTCAAAATTTAAGGCAGGAATTTCTCATGATCTTTCTAAGAATCCAATTATTTCATGTGTCCTCCTTATGCATTTTACAGTCACTACTGATCTTATATTCTTATGTAGGAACCTAACAAGTTTCTCATCATGTTTGAATGGCCGGTAGTCCAAGTGTGTGGAATTAAACCAGCTGCACCGGCTTTGCTTTTGTGTGTGTGTGTGTTGAAAAAGTAGCTTTAGCTTTTGCTAACATGATGATGGACAAATCATTCAGTACTATACATAGCCTATAGGTGGTTGTTGACAAGTACTAGCATTGTGGAGTGAAAAAGACAAGGACACATTGTTGTCTAATCACTTGTTTGTGCCATTTTAGGACACCCTACTAGTAGAGACTTTGGGAAGGTTTAGGTTTTTCAGCGATAGTGTGGTGCACTGCAGAAAAAAAGCAGAGTGGGAAAAGGTGGCCATTGATCGAGAATAGAGTCTTAATTATATGGACATTTTAATTAACGAAGGAAAGAAATTTTCACTACAGGTACCACCGGCAATGTTTCATGCTGACCATGAATGATTTAAGTAAATTTTAAGACACAAATGTTTCTCCTAACTCTTCCGAGAATTACACTGTTCGAGTGAGTACTCTGTGAATCTTCTAAACTAATGCCATCCATTGGAATCTATGTTATTATGATATTTGAAATCAATGGGACAAAGTGTGTTGTAGCAGTGTAGCATACAGCTTCTGTTCTCGATTAGTTTTTCCCATATTTTCTAGATAGGACAAAGTGCGTGGATTGGCCTAGATGTTCTTGCCTTCATTTATCTTTCTAGTGCATGACGACGATGATTAACTTGTGATGGTGGTTCGCTTGTCATGCCACTATGTGATTAGCTTGTGTTTCAGTTCTAGGCAATAAGGTCTAAAAATGGAAGTGCACGGTACGATTAGTGATGGAAAGGGAAGAAAGTTGCAGTGAGTGTATATCTTTGTAGATAAGCTTTGAACCTGTGGAGACACCCAAACTTGCCATGACGACTATATTTATCTTTAATATATAGAACACGATGTTAACCTGTTGACCAGATCATTAGAAATGCTACACTAAGACGCAGTTTCCCCTCGTTGAAAACATGCCACGAATGCAAATTGGTGATTAAGACGCAACCTTACAAGACACATAGAAACTTGTGGGTGCAATGCTAATTAAGTATTGCTTGTATAGTATAATTAACTTGTGCAATAGTAGTAGCCTGGTTTGTGGAAAGTAGGGTGTGCCTAGCCATCAATCCCATTTGAATAATAAGATGACTAAAGCAACACAGGGGAAGTAAATATTAGAACTAGAAGTATAACGGTGATATGATGTCGTGATGGCGCTAAAGCATTTTGGTCACATGTATTATTTTACGCATTATAATTGGCCATATTCTCTTTTGAGACCATTATATCCGTCATCTACTACTATGTCTATCATTTATTACACAATCCCATTTGAAGAAGAACGTGTATATCCATCAATCCCATTTGAAGAAAAATGTGACTAAAGTGACACGAGCGACCTAAAGATTAAGACTAGAATTAATGGTTGGTAGTCCAAATGTGTGGAATAAAACCAGTCGTCGGCTTTCCTTTTTTTAAAGTAGCTTTAGATTTTGCTGGCACGATGATGGACATCATTCGGTGCTATAGTCTATAGGTGGCTGTTGTTGAGCAGTACTGTGAAGCGAAAAGGAAAGGACACATTGTTGTCAAATCACTTTTTTGTGCCATTTTCGGACACCTTCCTAGTAGAAACTTTGGGAAAGTTTCTGTTTTTCGGCTATAGCAAGGTGCACTGCAGAAAAAAAAAGCTTAGTCACAAAAGGTGGCCACTAAGAATAGAGTACTAGTTATATGGACATCTTAATTAATGAAGGAAAGAAATTGTCATTACAGATACCAGCAATGTTTCATAGTTACCATGAACGATTTAATTACATTTTAAAACACAAAAGTGACTCCTAGCTCTTCCGAGAATAGAACTATTCAAGTGAGTACTTTGTGAATTTTCAAAACTAATCCTATTCATCGGAACCTAAGTTTTTCTCATATTTCAAATTGACGGGACAAAATGTGTGATAGTAGTGTAGTATATAGATTCCGTTCTTGCTCAGATTTTCTCCTATTTTTGAAATAGGACAAAGTGTGTGGATCGGACTAGATGCTCTTGCCTTGATTTATCTTTCTAGTGCATGACGACAATGATTGACTTACGAGCAAAAGGGAGATGATTAATTAGTGATGTGGGGATCACTTAGTGTGCCACTATGTGATTAGAATGAGTTTCAGTTGGAAGTACAAGATAAAATTAATAATAGAAACGACATAAAGTTGCAGTGAATGGATAGCTTTGTAATTAAGCTTTGAACCTGTGGAGACACTGAAACGTGGCCATGACGAGTGAATTTATCATTAGTGGAACAAGATGTTAACATGTTGACCGGATTTAGAAATGCTAGACTAAGACGTAGTTTCCCCTTGTTAAAAGCATGCCAGGATTGGAAGTTCGTGATTAAGACGCAACCATACAAGATAACCAGAAACTTATGCGGTGCAATGCTAATTAAATGTTGTTAGCATATTAACTTTTGTAATATTAGTAGTCTAATATGTGGAAAATAGTGACGTGCCTAGCCGTCGATCCTATTTGAAGAAGAAGGTCACTAAACTGACACAATGAGATCTAAAGATTAGAACTAGAATTAGAACGATGATATGATGTCGTCATGGCCCTGCTGCACTTTCATCACATGTATTATTTTCGAGCAGTATATGTGGCCATTGAGAATAGAGTTTTAGTTATAGGTAAATCTTAATTAACAATAGAAAAAATTGTCATTATAGGTACCAGTAATGTTTCATAGTGACCATGAACGATTTAATTACATTTTAAAACATAAAAGTGTCTCCTAACTTTTCCAATAAAAGAACTGTTCTAGTGAGTACTTTGTGAATCTTCAAAACTAATACTATCGAACGGAATCTAAGTTTTTCTCATGTTTCAGCTCAACGGGACAAAGTGTGTGGTAGTAGTGTAGTATATAGCTTCCATTCTTGCTTAGATTTTCTCCTTCTTTAAAATAGGACAAAGTGTGTGGATCGGCCTCGAGGTTCTTGCCTTAATTTATCTTTCTAGTGCGTGACGGTGATAATTGACTTATTAGTAAAAGGGACATGCTTAATTAGTGATGTGGGGATGACTTGTCGTGCCACTATATGATTAGCTTGAGTTTCAGTTCGGAAGTACAAGGTAAAATTAATGATGAAAACAAAATGAAATTGCAGTGAATGGATAGCTTTGTGATTAAGCTTGGAACCTGTGGTCACACCCAAACAAGGCCATGACGAGTGTATTTATCTTTAGTGGAACAAGATGTTAACATGTTGACTGGATTTAGAAATGCTACACTAAGACATAGTTTCCCATTGTTAAAAGCATGGCAGGATTGAAAGTTCATGATTAAGACGCAACCATACAAGACACCCGGAAACTTGTGTGGTGCAATGCTAATAAAATGTTGCTAGTGGTAGTATTAACTTTTGTTTCAGTAGTAGCCTAGTTTGTGGAAAGTAGGGGTGTGCCTAGCCATCAATCCCATTTGAAGAAGGTGACTAAAGTGACACGAGGGAACTAAAGATTAGAACTAAAGTTAGAATGGTGATATGTTGTCGTGATGGTGTTGATGCTTTTTGGTCACATGTATTATTTTACGCACTATATATGGCCATATTCTCTTTCAAAACAATTATATCCATCATCGACTACCATGGCTATCAGTTATTACCCGATCCCATTTGAAGAAGAATTTGTATAATCATCAATCCCATTTTGTAGAAGAGGGTGACTAAAGTGACACGAGGACCTAAAGATTAGAACTAGGATTAACAGTCCGTAGTCCAAATGTGTGGAAGTAAACCAGCGTCAGCTTTCCTTTTTTTTAAAGTAGCTTTAGATTTTGCTGACACGATGATGATGGACAAATCATTCGGTCCTATAGCCTATAGGTGGATCTTGTCAAGTACTCCCTCTGTAAACTAATATAAGAGCGTTTAGACCACTATTTTAGTATTCTAAACGCTTTTATATTAGTTTACGGAGGGAGTAGTACTGTGGAGTAAAAAGGACAAGGACACGTTGCTGTCCAATCACTTGTTTGTGCCATTTTAGGACACCCTCCTAGTAGAGACTTTGGGGAAGTTTTGGTTTTTCGGCGATATCGTGCCGCACACAGAAAAAAGCAAAGTCATAAAAAGGTGGCCATTGGGAATAGAGTATTCATTATATGGACATCTTAATTAACTCAGGAAAGAAATTTATCATTACAGGTACTGTTAATGTTTCATACTGACCATGAATGATTTAATTACATCTTAAAACACATAAGTTTCTCATAACTCTTTCGAGAATAGAATTGTACGAGTGAGTACCACTAGTAGAAAAAGGGTCATTTGTCCCGGTTCGTAAGGCCCATCTGTCCCGCTTGTGGATCCGGGACTAAAGGGTCGTTACTAAAGCCCTAGGCCTTTAGTCTCGGTTCTTACATGAACCGGGACAGATGGGCCTCCACATGGCCGCTGCGGTGAGCCCAGGCAAGAGGGCCTTTGGTCCCAGTTGGTGGCACCAACCGGGACCAAAAGGCATCCACGCGTCAGCAGCTGGCAAGAGCTGAGGTTTTTTTTAAAGGGGGTGGTTTAGGGGTTTTGGGGGTTAATTTAGGTTGTTAGCTAGCTAATAGAGAGAAGTGTTCTCTCTTATCTCCGTGCTTGATTTACCAACGCTACTGCTATGCCTAAACATGGCTTAGATTGAAGTGAAGGCAACATGTGGTGCATGTCGAAAGTAATATTAATCCTAACTTGATCAAGTTTGGATTGTACTACTTTCGACATGTACCACATGCATGTTGCCTTCACTTCAATCCAATCCATGTTCATTTCACCCACATGTATATAATAACTCTTCATGCTCGCATCATTCATCATCATAATAAGAAGTCCTACAAATCATCATCATACAAATTCTACTCGTTATTAATAACAAGTCATACGATCATCATCCTCATAGTCATCGAACCAACCCTACTTAATTGTTCTTAGCACATGATCATCAATATTAGGTAGGACCTAAATACCCTCTTTAAGGTAAAATAGCATAAAACAATATAGACCCTGACTCTCCATTATGGAGAATAGAGATCATCCTATCTCCAATTATTGCGCCTTCCTTTTGCTTCCAAGAACCTCCTTACGACTGTCCATACATTTTTTCCATTCTTTGATTGTCATGTCTCCACTTCTTTTAGAAATCCGGTATGGACAGTTGAGATTCGTAGGATGACCTGGTTGTATGTTCAAAACATCAAGGCGACCATGCTGATACATCAGATGAGGCACACAATCATTCTGGATTATCTGTTGAAAAACATAGTAATAACTTCGTAGTTAGCAATGATATACTAGTTGAAGAAGTATGCAAAAGATGCACGGATGTCGTAATAGTAAAAAATCTTACTAGGGTATCTCCATGGTAGTTACCGTAGTTCAACACGTGCACTAGTGGCACGTATTGACCATAATGTTGAGGAGTTCGATTGTAGATATTGTAATTCTCAAGAGCAGTATAAAATGCGATCAGATGATTTTTCTCCTGATAAGTTAATTCGGAGCAATCGGTGTAGTGGGTTTTGTCTACCATCTTCCGCACATTCTTTGAAGAATGAAAATAAGCTGTAAATGGAAATAAGTTGTCAACTATTTTGAAATAAACAATATAAATTACTTAATAACTATGTTTGAGAAGCTCACATAGGGGAAGATTGGAAGCGTATCAACAAGGACCCAATGTCCAAATTGTCTTCGGCGGTGTCAGGATCACCAAGATCCATGGTGACAAGCATACCCTCATAAAAACCATACATCTCGCAAAGTGCTTCCCAGTTCTTGCAACCAAAATGGGTTACGCTCTCAGAATTGTATAGATTTACTTCAAAATCCATACCATTATGGGTCCTTAGGTGAATTTTCTTTGTTTCCATACTTTCATGGTCTTCAAAACCCATCCTCTCCAAGACATAGCGTCTTGCATAGCATGGGATAAGCTAGTCGAATTGTAAAAGATGAAAAGTACACGGTTTAAATAGTTGAAGTCGTGCTTAATTACGAAAAAACAATTGTTGTCGTTGCGTACCGTTTCAACATCGAAGGTCTCCTCGAGCTTAATGTTGAAGCGCCGATCTTCGTCCACCTGAAGGAACTTGTCGCACATACCTCGGTCGTCGTGGCACCAGTCGCACTCCCCCGGGCGGTTTTCGTCGTCCGAGTACGACATTTCCTATGTTCATAATTCAAATATTAATCTTGTATAATTAAATATATGTACTAAAAAACCTAAATTAGATCATTATTATTCATCACGGGTTGACTATCGGTCTGTCGAGCCTTTTCTTGAAAACTCTCAGGTCACGTGGTGTACATATTCGACCGTCGGTGACGGTAGCTCCTCCTTTCATTCCCGAGTGCATCACACCAAATTGTCTAGCACACTGGAATGAAGGAGAAGCTACCCCCATGACAACAGTCGGGATTCTACGTCCTCTCATATATATATGGTGGAGACTGTCCCTCACTGATTCATCTCTGACATTTGCGACCGTCGGTGATGGTAGCTCCTCCTTTCGTTCCCGAGTGCATTACACCAAATTGTCTAGCACACGGGAACGAAGGAGAAGCTACCCCCATGACAACAGTCGGGATTCTTCGTCCTCTCATATATGGTGGAGACTCGACAGACTTAAAGTCAACCCAAAATATCGTTTAATTATGTTTCTAAAAAAGGACATATCGAGCGCCTGAAATTTGCCGGCAAGGAAATATACATTTTTTATCTACTTCATATGAGCATTCAAACTTGATGGACATTACATTTCAATGGTTGAAAATATGAGCAAAAACATTTCAAAATATCTTATAGGACTCATATTGACATGGAGATTTGGCTAGTCTCACCTCGAGGTCGGAGGGGGGGCGGTGCCGGGGACGACGGCGGGGATGATGGAGGAGGCTTCTAGATTTTTGCAAAAGCAAAAACCCTATAAGCTATCAAATAATCAAATGCATACGCCTGGTGCTCTCCAATTTTAGCAAAACCAAATCATAAAACAAAGTAGTATTCAAATTAGCATGCATTCAATTATAAGCAAAACTACATCATCTCTTGCGTCCATACTGATACGTCTCCAGCGTATCTATAATTTTTGATTGCTCCATGCTACTTTATCTACTGTTTTGGACTATATTGGGCTTTGTTTTCCACTTTTATATTATTTTTGGGACTAACCTATTAACCGGAGGCCCAGCCCAGAATTGTTGTTTTTTGCCTATTTCAGTGTTTCGAAGAAACAGAATATCAAATGGAGTCCAAACGGAATGAAACCTTCGGGAACGTGATTTTCTCACCGAATGTGATCCAGGAGACTTGGACACTACTCCAAGAAGTAACAGAGGCGGTCACAAGGGTGCCCCCCCCCCCCCCGGCGCGCCCCCTGCCTCATGGGCCCCCTGTTGCTCCACCGACGTACTCCTTCCTCCTATATATACCTACGTACCCCCAAACGATAAGAACAGGAGCCAAAAACCTAATTCCACCGCCGCAACTTCCTGTATCCACGAGATCCCATCTTGGGGCCTGTTCCGGAGCTCCGCCGGAGGGGGCATCCACCACGGAGGGCTTCTACATCAACACCATAGCCCCTCCGATGAAGTGTGAGTAGTTTACTTCAGACCTTCGGGTCCATAGCTAGTAGCTAGATGGCTTCTTCTCTCTTTTTGGATCTCAATACAATGTTCTCCCCCTCTCTCGTGGAGATATATTCGATGTAATCTTCTTTTTGCGGTGTGTTTGTTGAGACCGATGAATTGTGGGTTTATGATCCAGATTATCTATGAATAATATTTGAATCTTCTCTGAATTCTTTTATGTATGATTGGTTATCTTTGCAAGTCTCTTCGAATTATCCGGTTGGTTTGGCCAACTAGATTGGTAGTTCTTGCAATGGGAGAAGTGCTTAGCTTTGGGTTCGATCTTGTGGTGTCCTTACCCAGTGACATAAAGGGTTGCAAGGCACGTATTGTATTGTTGCCATCGAGGATAACAAGATGGGGTATTTATCATATTGCATGAATTTATTCCTCTACATCATGTCATCTTGCTTAAGGCGTTACTCTGTTTTTAACTTAATACTCTAGATGCATGCTGGATAGCGGTCGATGAGTGGAGTAATAGTAGTAGATGCAGAATCGTTTCGGTCTACTTGTCTCGGACGTGATGCATATCTACATGATCATACCTAGATATACTCATAACTATGCTCAATTCTATCAATTGCTCAACAGTAATTTGTTCACCCACCGTAGAATACTTATGCTCTTGAGAGAAGCCACTAGTGAAACTCTATGGCCCCCGGGTCTATTCTCATCATATCAATCTCCATCACTTTAATACTTGCTTTGTTTTTACTTTTCCTTTTACTTTTTACTTTGCATCTCTATATCAAAAATACCAAAAATATTATCTATCATCTCTATCATATCCCACTCTCGTAAGTGACCGTGAAGGGATTGACAACCCCTAATCGCGTTGGTTGCGAGGAGCTATCGTTTTGTGCAGGTACGAGGGACTTATGTGTGGCCTCCTACTGGATTGATACCTTGGTTCTCAAAAACTGAGGGAAATACTTACGCTACTTTGCTGCATCAGCCTCTCCTCTTGGGGAAATCCAACGCAGTGCTCAAGAGGTAGCAAGAAGAATTTCTGGCGTCGTTGCCGGGGAGGCTCACGCAAGAGCAAGTCAAGCACCATACCAAGTACCCATCACAATCCCTATCTCTCGCATTACATTATTTGCCATTTGCCTCTCGTTTTCCTCTCCCCCACTTCACCCTTGCCGTTTTATTCGCCCTCTTTTTCCCAATCTCCTCCTCTTTTTCCCGCTGCCTTTTCCTCGTCCTTTTGTTTGCTCGTGTGTTAGTTTGCTTGCTTGCTGTCATGACTAGTCTCATATCTTCTCCGTTATCTCCCGAGAATGAAGTTCTAAATTTTAAGCAAAGGGAGGGAGAAAATCTAAAAGACGCTTGGTATAGAATTTGCAGTGCTCAAAATAGATCTACCAGGAAGCAATCTACTTCAGTTCTTCTTCGTAATTTTTACGTAGGTGCTAATCCTTGGTATAGATATATCCTTGATACCATTACCGGAGGGAATTTCTTGGGTAGCCATACTTTTGATTCCTATAATGCTTTAATAGATTTATTTGGCTCACCACCTCTTTTGGTTAATGGAACTATGTTAACTTTGGAGCATGTTATGCAAAGACTTGAAATTATTGAGAATAAAGTTGCTACCATTGAATCGATTGAAAATCTTGATAAAAAGACCACAATCAAATTACCCAATATGGATCTAAGGTAGGAATGACTTTGAAAAATATTAAAGAAAAAGAACCCATAGTTAATGAGAAAATAAATCTAGATTCCACAAGAATCGATAAACTTGAGGGTGTCATTACCAACTTGGGAACCGCTTTTTCTTCCGTACAAAACACTCCGGGTTCGTCTACTATACTAAGCTTATTTATGTTCCTAAGAATAAGGGTGAATCATCTAGTAAGGAAACTGCGGATCTTAAATCTATAAGTGTTCATCCCAATCTTTTTGCCATCATTAAGGAACCATTTGCTATGAATGAATTTTTCGATCTTTTGCCTAAAAATTTGACAATTACTAGAAAGAAAGAAAATTCTAAAGAAGGTAGATGCCTCATTGAAGATTTGCCTACCAAAGATGGCAATACCTAGATATATCCTTGCTTTTATGCCTAGCTAGGGGCGTTAAACGATAGCGCTTGTTGGGAGGCAACCCAATTTTATTTTTAGTTTTTTGTTTTTGCTTCTGTTTAGGAATAAATAATCCATCTAGCCTCTGTTTAGATGTGGTTTTATGTTTTAGTTAGTGTTTGTGCCAAGCTAGACCTGTTGGATCTTCTTGGATGATAGTTATTTGATCTTGCTGTAATTTCCAGAAACTTTGCGCTCAGTGCCCGAATTATTAAAAATCACCAGAACGTGATAAAATACCGACTCCAATTTCTGCTGATCAATAAACACATTGTCTAGGTCGTCTAATTTTGGTAGATTTTTTGGAGTTCCAGAAGTTTGCGTTAGTTACAGATTACTACAGACTGTTCTGTTTTTGACAGATTCTGTTTTTCGTGTGTTGTTTGCTTATTTTGATGAATCTATGGCTAGTAAAATAGTTTATGATCCATAGAGAAGTTGGAATACAGTAGGTTTAACACCAATATAAATAAATAATGAGTTCATTATAGTACTTAAAGTAGTCTTTTGTTTTCTTTCTCTAACGGAGCTCATGAGATTTCTATTGAGTTTTGTGTTGTGAAGTTTTCAAGTTTTGGGTAAATTCTTTTGATGGATTATGGAACAAGGAGTGGCAAGAGCCTAAGCTTGGGGATGCCCATGGCACCCCCAAGATAATCCAAAGACACCAAAAAGTCAAAGCTTGGGGATGCCCCGGAAGGCATCCCCTCTTTCGTCTACTTCCATCGGTAATTTACTTGGAGCTATATTTTTATTCACCACATGATATGTGTTTTACTTGGAGCGTCTTGTATTATTTGTGTCTTTGCTTGTTAGTTTACCACAATCATCCTTGCTTTACACACCTTTTGAGATAGCCATACATGAATTGGAATTTTATAGAATACTCTATGTGCTTCACTTATATCTTTTGAGCTTGATAGTTTTGCTCATAGTGCTTCACTTATATCTTTTGAGCGTGATAATTTTTGCTCTAGTGCTTCACTTAGATCTTTTAGAGCACGGTGGTGGATTTGTTTTAAAGAAACTATTGATCTCTCATGCTTCACTTAGATTATTTTGAGAGTCATTAATAGCATGGTAATTTGCTTAATATTAATATACTTGGTATTCAAGATATGTGAAACTTTCTTTTGAGTGCGTTGAATACTAAGAAAAGTTTGATGTTTGATAATTGTTTTGAGATATGAAGATGGTAATATTAGAGTCATTCTAGTTGAGTAGTTGTGAATTGAAAGAATACTTGTGTTGAAGTTTGTGATTCCCGTAGCATGCACGTATGGTGAACCGTTATGTGATGAACTCGGAGCATGATTTATTTATTGATTGTCTTCCTTATGAGTGGCAGTCGGGGACGAGCGATGGTATTTTCCTACCAATCCATCCCCCTAGGAGCATGCGCGTAATACTTTGCTTTGATAACTTCTAGATTTTTGCAATAAGTATATGAGTTCTTTATGACTAATGTTGAGTCCATGGATTATACGCACTTTTTCCCATCCTTTCACCATTGCTAGCCTCTCTAATACCGCGCACTTTTCGCCGGTATCATACACCCACCATATATCTTCCTCAAAACAGCCACCATACCTACCTATTATGGCATTTCCATAGCCATTCCGAGATATATTGCCATGCAACTTTCCACCGTTGCGTTTATTATGACACGCTCCATCATTGTCATATTGCTAGCATGATCATGTAGTTGACATCGTATTTGTGGCAAAGCCACCTTTCATAATTCTTTCATACATGTCACTCTTGAATCATTGCATATCCCGGTACACCGCCGGAGGCATACATATAGAGTCATATTTAGTTCTAAGAATCGAGTTGTAATTGTTGAGTTGTAAGTAAATAAAAGTGTGACGATCATTGAGGGAGTCCTGGATTAGGGGGTGTCCGGATAGCCGGACTACCATCATCAGCCGAACTATCATTGGCCGGACTATCGTGATCGACCGGACTCCAAGACTATGAAGATACAAGATTGAAGACTTCTCCCCGTGTCCGGATGGGACTTTCCTTGGCGTGGAAGGCAAGCTTGGCGATACGGATATGTAGATCTCCTATCATTGTAACCGACTCTATGTAACCCTAGCCCTCTCCGGTGTCTATATAAACCGGATGGCTCTAGTCCGTAGGACAACAACATCAACAACCCTCACAATCATACCATAGGCTAGCTTCTAGGGTTTAGCCTCCTTGATCTCGTGGTAGATCCACTCTTGTAAACATCCACAATATCAATATCAATCGAGCAGGACGTAGGGTTTTACCTCCATCAAGAGGGCCCGAACCTGGGAAAAACATCGTGTCCCTTGTCTCCTGTTACCATCCGCCTAGACGCACAGTTCGGGACCCCCAACCCGAGATCCGCCGGTTTTGACACCGACATTGGTCCTTTCATTGAGAGTTCCTCTGTGTCGTCACCGATAGGCTTGATGGCCTCTTCAATCAACAACGACGCAGTCCTGGGTGAGACTTTTCTCCCAGGACAGATCTTCGTATTCGGCGGCTTCGCACTGCGGGCCAACTCGCTTGGCCATCTGGAGCAGATCGAAAGCTACGCCCCTGGCCGTCAGGTCAGGTTTGGAAGCCTAAACTTCACGGCCGATATCCGCGGGGACTTGATCCTCGATGGATCTGAGCCACAGCCGAGCGTGCCGCGCTGTCACGATGGGCATGACCTAACTGTGCCGCCGGACAGCGCCTTGGAGGCCGCACACGAATCCGCTCCGACCCATAGTCCGGAGCCGATCGCTCGGATCGAGGACGGATGGCTGGACACCGCCTCGGGAGCTGCAACTTCTACGGCGATGGAGCCAAACACTTAGCTTGTCCCACATAAAGCCCATGACTCCGAGGTGCCGGACTCTCTGCCGGACTCCGAACCTCCTGCGCCCCTGCCAGTCGAATCCGATTGGGCGCCGATCATGGAATTCACCGTTGCGGACATCTTTCAGCACTCGCCCTTCAGCGATATCAGAAATTCATTGAAGCATCTCTCGCTATCCGGAGAGCCCTGGCCGAACTACGGCCAGGACGGTTGAGACGCGGACGTCGAAGAAATTCAGATCCCACCACCACCCACTTCGTAGCCACCGTCGACGATTTAACTGACATACTCGACTACGACTCCGAAGACATCGACGGTATGAACGACGATGCCGGAGACTACCAAGAACCAGTGCCTACAGGACACTGGAAGACCACCTCGTCATACGACATATACATGGTGGACACCCCAAAAGATGGGGACGGCGAAGAAGCAGCGGAGGCCGATTCCTTAAAGAAACAGCCCAAGCGCCGACGTCAGCGGCGCCGCTCTAAATCCCGCCACGACAAGAATGGAGATTCCGGCACAGGAGATAATAACACCCCAGAAAGTGCCGAAGACAACTCCCTCCAGCACGATCCAGCGCAGGAGGAGGCAGAAGCAAGCCCTCACGAGAGGGCGGCAGACGAAGAGGTCGAGGATGACAATTACTTACCTCCCTCCGGAGACGAGGCAAGCCTCGGCGACGACGAATTCGTCGTGCCTGAGGATCCCGTCGAACAAGAGCATTTCAGACGCAGGCTAATGGCCACGACAAACAGCCTAAAGAAAAAGCAGCAACAGCTTCAAGCTGATCAAGACCTACTGGCCGACAGATGGACCGAGGTCCTCGCGGCCGAAGAGTATGAACTCGAACGCCCCTCCAAAAGTTACCCAAAACGCAAGTTGCTCCCCCGATTAGAGGAGGAGGCATACAAACCTGCATCACCAGCGCACAATATGGTAGACCGGCCACCCCGTGGCCACGACAGAGAGGCGTGCAAGCCCTCCACCAAAACCGTACCCCGGCATCGCTCAAAAAGCATGAAGCCACGGGGGAAGGCGCCGGACTTGCGGGACATATTGGAGGACAAGGCAAGACAATCCAACTCTATCTATGGATCACATGGGCGCCCTAAGACCCACGACGATATTGCTCAATACAGAGGCGCCGCACACCCACTATGCTTCACTGACAAAGTAATGGATCATCAAATCCCTGAAGGGTTTAAACCCGTTAATATAGAATCCTACGATGGCACAACAGACCCCGCGGTCTGGATTGAGGATTATCTTCTCCATATACACATGGCCCGCGGCGACGATCTTCACGCCATCAAATATCTCCCGCTCAAGCTTAAAGGACCAGCTCGGCATTGGCTTAACAGCCTGCCCGCGGAGTCAATTGGATGCTGGGAAGACCTGGAAGCCGCATTCCTCGACAACTTCCAGGGCACGTATGTGCGACCACCGGACGCAGATGACCTAAGCCACATAATCCAGCAGCCAGACGAATCGGCCAGGCAATTCTGGACACGGTTCTTAACAAAGAAAAATCAAATCGTTGACTGTCCGGATGCAGAGGCCCTCGCTGCCTTCAAACATAACATCCGCGACGAGTGGCTGGCCCGGCACCTAGGACAGGAGACGCCGAAATCCATGGCAGCCCTCACATCACTCATGACCCGCTTCTGTGCGGGAGAGGATAGCTGGCTAGCTCGCAGCAACAACCTCAGCAAAAATGCTGGCAGTCCGGATACCAAGGACCGCAATGGCAGGTTGCGTCGAAACAAAAACAAACGCCGCATTAACGGCGACAGCAATGAGGATACGGCAGTTAACGCCGGATTCCGAGGCTCCAAGCCCGGTCAATGGAAGAAGCCATTCAAAAGAACCACTCCGGGTCCGTCCAATTTGGACCGGATACTCGACCGCTCTTGTCAAATACATGGAACCCCCGAAAAGCCAGCTAACCACACCAACAGAGATTGTTGGGTATTCAAGCAGGCAGGCAAATTAATCGCCGAAAACAGTGACAAGGGGCTACACAGCGATGACGAGGAAGAGACCCGGCAGCCGAACAACAGAGGACAAAAGGGATTCCCCCCTCAAGTTCGGACGGTAAACATGATATACGCAACGCATATTCCCAAGAGGGAGCGGA
>LR880972.1:38620280-38632817 GCA_904067115.1 Aegilops sharonensis | reverse complement strand
CCTACCATTGTAACCGACTCTGTGTAACCCTAACCTATCCGGTGTCTATATAAACCGGAGGGTTTTAGTCCGTAGGACGAACAACAATCATACCATAGGCTAGCTTCTAGGGTTTAGCCTCCTTGATCTCGTGGTAGATCTACTCTTGTACTACCCATATCATCAATATTAATCAAGCAGGAGTAGGGTATTACCTCCATCGAGAGGGCCCGAACCTGGGTAAAAACATCGTGTCCCTTGTCTCCTGTTACCATCCGCCTAGACGCACAGTTCGGGACCCCCTACCCGAGATCCGCCTGTTTTGACACCGACATTGGTGCTTTCATTGAGAGTTCCTCTGTGCCGTCGCCATCAGGTAGGATGCATCATCTCGTCTTTAAAGACGATAACATCGCCAAAGAAGCCTTGGCCACTGGTCAGACTCTTCGGCTAGGCGGTTTTCTCATGACCGCTAGTTCGGCCGCCGCGCCGACGATGACCTCTCGAGTCATCAAAACCAATCTCCATGTTAGTTCGGAACTTGCCGAACAGTTAGATCCGATCGAGCTCTCCACCATAAACGAGCTCTTGGATCGCATCGCCGCCCTGGGAGTCGCCACAAATTACGACCGGATCGGGACTAAAACCGATCTGAGAGAGATCAACTCTCCCCAGGCTACCCATCATGTTGTTGTGATAGAGGAGCAATGCGGCGACTCTTCTCCTATCTTAAGGACTAGCTACGTCCGGATTCCCGATCCCTCCATGCCGGATTCCTGCGGAGGGACGGATGTCGATCAAGCCCTGAACTTAAAGTCAGGCGGCAGGTCGGACTCATTGGATAGCACTCAAAAATCCTAGCTTCCGAGTTCGGAAACTTCCCGGCCCTTGAGTCCTAAATTGGACGGGGTTCCGGATTTAGTGCCACCCGCCCACCCAAACATTAGTGATCTCTCTCGAATTCGGCAAGAGCCCGCCGAAACAGTACATCATTACTGGGCCAGATTCCTCCTGGTTATGAACAGGATAAAGGACTGCCGAGAGGAGGACGCAATACCAATCTTCTGCAATAATGGCACGGACAAGGGAATCCTAAACGCCATAAGTCGTCGCGAAATTACACGCTTTGCTGACTTGGTGACCATCGTACAAAAGTACTGTGCGATGGAGAGCGCCTGGAAAACCGAAAGTAAATTTTGGGATAATCCGGCCCCGAATACATCCCTAGTCCGGAACAAAAGGGTGCATCATTATCAAGCACCTGGGTTGAATACCAAAAAACCAAAACTCCCTAAAGGGAACGGAACCGCACTGGAGGGTTGGCTAAACGGACCCTGCAAAATTCATAGCACAGAGGGCGCCACTCCAACTCATAGCCTTCGAGCATGTTGGATACTACGTCAGGTGGCCAAAAGTGGCGAATAGCTTCTAGCTTCAGAATCCCAGCCTAGCAACACCAGTACAATGTTAACAGTCTTCGAGACTTTCGCATCAAATAACATGCGAAAACGACAACTCCGCAACCTTGCCGAAGTCTACCAAGTAGCAACAATAAATCCATGGAGTGACACGGCTATTACCTTCAATGCCAGTGACGAACCTAAATTCCGAACTGCCCGGGCACCAGCCGCATTGGTCCTCAGCCCGATAGTAGACGGCTTTCGCCTTACTAAGGTACTAATGGATGGCGGCAGCGGACTAAACCTCATCTATGAGGAAACCCTCCGAAAAATGGAAATAGACTGGAACCGCATTGAGCGAAGCAGCACAACCTTTAGAGGAATAATCCCCAGCCGGGAAGCATGCTGCACAGGAAAAATCACGCTGGACGTAGTGTTCGGCTCGCCGGATAATTACAGGTCCGAGGAGGTCACGTTTCAAGTGGCCCCGTTCAACAGCGGATATCATGCTTTATTAGGACGAGAGGCATTCACAATTTTTCAAGCTATACCCCATTATGGGTACATGAAGCATAAAATGCCCGGTCCCAACGGAATCATCACTCTCGCTAGTGATCCGAACATAGCACTCCGCGCCGAAAATAAGACAGCCGCACTAGCCCTCGAGGCACTATCCGAAGCCCTATCGTCCGAGGAACTCACCGCGATGCGCTCCACGGTGAACAGGAACGATGTGATACTTGATAAAAGATCCAAGTCCACCTCTTTTAAACCAGCGGATGAAATAGTCAAATTCCAAGTCCACCCAACGGACCCTGCAAAGACGGCCTCCATCGGGGCACAATTAAACCCTGATGTAGATGCCGCACTACGAGAATTTCTACAAGAAAACTGGGACATCTTTGCCTGGCACCCTTCAGACATGCCAGGAATCCCACGTCAGCTGGCCGAGCACAGCCTAAATATCCTAAAAGGATTCAAGCCAGTCAAACAGGCTCTTCGGCGCTTTTCCGAACCCAAGAGACAGGCCATGGGAGAGGAGCTAGCCAAACTTTTGGAGGCCGGATTCATCAGAGATATAAAACATCCGGACTGGCTAGCGAACCTGGTGATGGTACCAAAGAAGGATAAATCCTGGCGCCTATGTGTTGATTTCAAAGACCTTAATAAGGCTCGCCCAAAGGATCCCTTCCCCCTCCCTCGAATTGATCAAATCATTGACGCTACAGCAGGACACGACTCATTGTGCTTCCTCAATGCGTGGCTACCACCAAATCAAGATGGCGGAGCCAGGCCAAGCTGCAACAGCATTCATCACTCCATACGGCCCGTTCTGCTTCAACACAATGCCCTTTGGGCTCAAAAACGCCGGCGCAACATATCAGCGCATGATTCAGACATGTCTGGCAAACCAGATCGGCAAAACAGTGGAAGCATATGTAGATGACGTGGTCGTCAAAACCAAGCACGTCGAAACTCTAGTAGACAACTTGAGGCTCACATTCGACAATCTTCGAAAATATGACATCAAGCTCAATCCAGAAAAATGCGTCTTCGGCGTTCCAGCCGGAAAGCTCCTGGGCTTCATTGTGTCTGGTAGAGGAATTGAAGCAAACCCAGCCAAGATTCGAGCTCTGTCACAATTGGATATTCCAAAAGACCTCAAACAAATACAAAAATTGACGGGATGCGTAGCGGCTCTAAGCCGCTTTATCTCCCGTTTAGGAGAAAAGGCATTACCTCTTTACCGCCTCCTCCGCCGCACCAAACACTTCGAGTGGATGGATGCCGCCACGGCCGGACTCAAAGAAATAAAGGCCATTTTGGCAACAAATCTGGTCCTGGCCGCGCCCAACGTGGGCGAACCAATGCTATTATACATCGCCGCAACACATCAAGTTGTCAGCGCGGTGCTCGTTGTCGAACGAGAAACGGACGGACACCGCTTCCCTATTCAAAAACCGGTTTATTATGTGTCCACTGTCCTAAATCCATGCAAGTCCCGGTACCCACACTATCAAAAGATAGCATACGCGGTGTTCATGGCATCCCGGAAGCCGCGACACTACTTTCAAGAGTGTTCGATAACGGTAGCCTCCGAAGTACCTCTTAATGACACTATAAACAACCGCGACGCGACGGGCCGGATTGCTAAATGGGCCATAGAGCTCCTCCCATTCGACATAACTTATAAGCCACGACGAGCTATTAAGTCACAGGTTTTGGCCGACTTCGTGGCCGAATGGACTGAAGCCGAACTCCCTAAAGAGTACGGCGCATACTCCAATTGGATCATGCACTTTGACGGCTCCAAAATGTTGGCTGGCCTGGGGGCTGGCGTCGTCCTGACGTACCCAACCGGGGACACAGTCCAATACGTCCTTCAGATAATGTATACGGACTCCAACAACGCAGCCGAATACGAGGCCCTTCTGCACGGCCTCCGGATGGCAGTCTCCATGGGCATTCAACGTCTAGAGGTGCGCGGGGATTCAAACCTCGCAATATCTCAAATAAACGGAGACTTTGACGCCAAAGATCCGAAAATGGCAGCATACCGCAATGCGGTCCTAAAAATGTCAGCACGGTTCGAAGGGCTCGAATTTCATCATATAGCCCGGGATAACAACCAGGCGGCGGATATATTGGCACGCATCGGTGCAAAACGCGATGCCGTCCCACCCAATATCTTTTTGGAACGGCTGTTCAAGCTATCCGTACTATGGGAAGGGGAGTCCGGCAATAACAATCCGGACCCAACCGCACCGCCTGACGCCGAACACTCTGACACAACCGGAGCCTCCGCCCCCGAGATAACACCCTCTGCTCACGAGATAATGGTGGTTATCGCCCCGTGGACGGAACCATTCCTAGCCTACCTTACTAGGCAGGAACTCCCCGAAGACCAAAATGAGGCTCGCTGCATAGCACGGCGCTCTAAAGCCTATAAAGTCCATGAGGGAGAGCTTTATAAGAAAAGCACTACCGGAGTCCTTCAAAGGTCTATCTCCGAAGAGGAAGGGCGAAACCTCCTCGCTGAAATTCATGCCGGACTGGGTGGGCACCACGCCGTAGCCCGGGCCCTTGTAGGCAAGGCCTTCCGTACAGGATTTTATTGGCCGACGGCCCGGGCAGATGCGCAGGACTTAGTCCAACGATGCGTCGTTTGCCAGCTTTTTGCTAATCAAAGCCACATGCCACCCACCGCCCTTAAAACTATACCCATCACCTGGCCGTTCGCGGTCTGGGGGCTTGACATGGTTGGACCCCTCAAGGGAGGAACCCACAAGCAAAAATACCTATTGGTCATCGTGGACAAATTCACCAAATGGATAGAGGCCAAACCAGTTAAAAGGGCCGAATCCGGACCAGTGATAGACTTCATATCAGGGGTAGTGCACCGTTACGGTGTCCCCCACAGTATCATCACTGACAATGGCACCAACTTCATGGCCGATGAGGTCAAATCATGGTGCAAAAACATGGGCATCAAGCTCGATTACGCCTCAGTCTATCACCCTCAAACCAACGACCAAGTCGAACGGGCAAACGGTCTAATCATGAGCGGCATTAAACCCAGACTAGTGCGGTCCCTTAAGGAATCTAACACGCACTGGGTCGAGGAGCTCGACTCCATACTGTGGGGGCTGCGGACCACGCCGAATCGTACTACCGGATTCACACCATTCTTCATGGTGTACGGCGCAGAGGCAGTCTTGCCCTGCGACATAATACATGACTCACCTCGTGTACGCATGTATGAAGAAAGAGAAGCCGAGCTCGATCGGCAGGACAGTTTGGACGCATTGGAGGAGGAGCGCGACGTGGCAAAAGCTCGTTCCGCATTCTATCAACAGCAGGCTCGAAGATATCAAAGCAGGGAAGTACGGGCCAAAGCTTATAACGTTGGCGAACTAGTTCTATGCCTGCCGGACAAGAAAAAGGACAAATCAAGCCCAAATGGGAAGGTCCCTTCATCATCGACCAGGTCCTGACCGGCTGAGCATACCATCTACGAAACGCATCGGATAACCGACTCGAGCCGAACCCATGGAACGCAGCCCGTCTACGAAGATTCTACGCCTAAGTGCCGGACTCCAAGTTCGTCTCCTTCCTCCGTCCGCATTCTTTATTTTTTCTTTTTGCTGTCTTTTATTTCTCTCCTTCCCCCTTCTTCTCCTTGTAGCCTCTAGAGGCTCGTTTGCGCTTTTTCCGCACACACCTGACGCGCTGTCCGCGCTCATTATACCTGGGGGCTTCTTTAACAGAAGCTTATTTATACGGGCTTCATGCCCAGCACATGTGTTAAACTTCCGCATGTACCTTTTATTCACCATTATATGCATCGATATGACTTAAGTTTTGGCCAAGCTGGGTTGCCTGGCTCCTGTGCTTACCCCTACGTTCCCGATTGTTCGGCTAGGTGGTAAAGGGAGCACCTCTGCGACTGCTACTGCCGAGTCAGCCGGATGTGTACCTCAGACTGGGTGAAGCCGAAAGCTAGCGTTCTTAAGGGAATATTCGGTCGGTGAACTGAAAGATGATTTTTAACTATTTACCCATCTGCCCCCAGATGATTTTCTGCTTTCATAGCAGCTTCGACATGCACTTTAGGGCATGCATCCCAGCGAAAGGAACCCTTAACGGAACTATTCTCCCTGGAAGATGTTTCTTACTACCCATGTAATATAACATAACTAGTTGGGCACTTGTCTGATACAGCAACAATGACCCCTACGCCTTGTCTCCATGCATACCACGGTTCTTATATAACCACGAAGGTATTCGGACGCACTCCGGACTATTGGGTCTGGAGGTCGAAGCGAAAAGGTCCGCTACGACAAACGATCTACAATCCGGCTAGAAGACATTTTTTCATGTCATATTTTTACATATTCAATTCGACTCATTGTATTCCTCCTCAATGCCATCTAATAGGCTATCTAATTTACAATCTTGCTGGGAATACTTGGCGGCCAATTCTACTTGGCCGTACACTAAGCTTACAGGGATCTCCATCCCATCCGGCCCCACAGGTCTGACCTCGGCCATGTCGTTTGGGTTAGCCTTCGTGTACCGCGTCTTCACCATGGCCCAGGCCTCCCTGGCGCCTTGACGGCAGGCCGATATCTTCCATTGCCGGAAGCGCCGCCGTGCTCCTTGAAGCCGCTCCGCCAGCTCCCCAATGCCTTCGGGCAGGGAGATAGATGGCTTTCATCACCTGTCGGACTCGTTCGTGCAGCTGACGCAATTCAGGAAGAAGATCACCCGAAGAACTGGGAATCTCCTCCTCAGGACGACCTGTGAGCAAACCTACAAACATGTTTATGTTAGTGGCCTTCCTCGCCGAACTCTTTTCAAAGTTCGCTCAAGCACTTACTGAAAATGCCGCGACGAAGCCGCCGATTCTCCTTTACGGAGTCAGAAAACTGGGCACGAACGTCCTTTAGCTCCTCACCCAGCTTGGTGTTGGCGTCTTGGAGGTTATTCTTCTCCTGCCGCACCCTCATAAGCACGCTCTCGTCGGCCTTTAACTGGCGTAAGAGCTGTTGCTTGTCCGGATCTAGTCCGGCGCCATCTGCAATGTTTTGGTCAGATTTACACACCCGCCGCACTTTATAAAATATTTATTTTTTAAAAGCATATATTACCAGAGTGGGCCTCTGTAGCTCCCCCTGTAGCGGCTAGTGCGGCCTCAAGTTGGGCCTTGCACTCTTCAAGCTCCTGGGACAGTCGGGTATTCTTTTCTGTAAGATCCTGCATAACAAATGATCCTTAAATCAGTTATTCTAACTATTTTAAATCTCGGGGGCTACTGGCATATATAACTGTCAGATTTTCTTACCCGTATGTCCTTTACATACTGCTACGTGGATCTGGCTAGACCATCTTGAGCGGCACGGAAGTGCGCATCTCCCGAATCAAAGGCATTCGAGGCCTCTTGGGAGAAACATGCGTCACGAAGAACTGTCCGACGACGCCTGTGATTCAAGGCGCTCTCCACCTCGGAGTTGGTGGCGGACAACCTGTCGGCATCCTCTGTCGGAGGAGCATCCGACGCACGTCTCGTGCTCGCCTCAGCCTCCGGACCCGGCTTTGAAGCTTGGCCAGTGAAGGTTCGATTGGCAAACTCTCCGGACTCAGTCCGGCGAGCGCTCTTTTTCCTGAAAAGAGCATCAGCGTTAGTACGCCTTCCAGGAATCAATCCGGGGAGTATGGTGACACGCTATACCGTTGCGGCGGAGTTTTGATCCGGACCGCACTTCTTTTTAACCCGCGGGGCCGCGCTGCCCCTTGTTGGCCAGCCGCCGCAGGCTCGGCTTCCCGCCTCGAAGGAACCCCCTGCGAAACACCATTGGTATACGGTGATAAAAAATAAGCACGGATGGGTCATTATCAGGGTTTTGGGATCTTGGTCTCAGATTACCTGTGGGGCTGGAAGTATTCCGGGGTAATCGGCCGTAATGGCTACCAAAGCGTTGTCGATGCTAAGTTGGTAGAACGCCCCGTCGATCAACTCCACCGTTATATCTGGATCCTCTTCGGAGGTCGGATCGAGGGACCGCTCCGGATCCTCGGGTTGTGGGGGCGGGCTGTGTATCTTCTCCACAGTCCGGCGCAGTTCCTGCGCAAAAACCATGAAATGAGATATTTAACTACGGGAACATGGATCGGACAGGTCACAAAGATGTTTGCTTACCCAGCTTCAAGGATTATTCGAAGAAAACTCCTTCAGTGGGTTGACACGGAGGAAATCCTCCTCCTCTCCTTTGTACATGGCAGACAAGATCTTCACCAGTTCGGTGACCGATCCTGGCCCTTTGCGGCCATGACGGGTGGCATTGTCCTCCCCGTTGAAATCCCACATGGGGTGGCCCCTGTATTGGAGCGGCTGCACTCCCCTCATAATGCAGATTACCATGACTCCTGTCATGGTCAATCCGGCATGAGCCAGTAACCTTATTCGGCTCATCAAATAACGGACATCCCAGTCATCTTCTCTCCGGGGGCTCCGAGGGCGCCAGCTTAGGCGCTTCTTCAGAGGAGCATTGTTGAACTCCGGAAGGCCGATCCGAACAGGATCCGGCAGCGGGACATCCTCCATATAAAACCATTCCGAAGGCTAGTCTTCGGACGCCTTCTTTGGGGTTCCGGATAGGTATCCGGTCCCGGCGATGCGCCATAGCTCGGCTCCGCCCACTTGATATATTGACCCCTCATGAGAACGGGGTACTAGGCAGAATATTCTCTTCCACAGTCCGAAATGAGCCTCGACGCCCAAGAATAGTTCGCAAAGGGCCACGAAGCCCGTGATGTGCAGGATGGAGGCAGGAGTAAGGTGGTGCAATTGGAGGCCGTAGAACTCCAAGAGCCCCCGGAGAAACGGATGGATGGGAAATCCGAGGCCTCTTACTAGATAAGAGATGAAGCATACCCGCTCTCCTTTAGAGGGATCGGGGACGCTCTCCGCTTGCTTTCCGCCCTTGTAGGTGGCAAGTCCGGCTCGAACCGTAACCATGAAGGCCGGGGGGAGAAATCCCTTGGCTTGGAGTATAACTAGCTCGCTATGCGGGACAGAGCATCTCTCCCAATTTCCTGGCTGAGGGCTGGGAGCGCGAGAAGAGGAGCCGCGTCAACTGTCCATGATGGAATGGGCTTTGGTCAGAGGCGCTCTGATGAAAGCTCGCAAAGGAGGGATGGTGTGACTCAGATCTAGATCCTTGCCCCTTTTATAGGCGGCTCATTTGCGCGGCTAGGGGGGTAATTGTAAAAATACCCTGGCTGTTCGCACTCATTCAAACACGTGGAAGATGGCCATTATTGTGCGTAGAAGCCGAGGAGCGCAGCATTTATCAGAAGCCGGACACTATACGACAAGTATATGGAATTCGGAGAAGAACCCGCCTCGCAATGCCGAAGACAATCAACGCGTCGGACTCATCGTCATTGAAGCCTGGTTCGGGGGCTACTGAGGGAGTCCCGGATTAGGGGTTGTCCGGATAGCCGAACTCTTACCGTTGGCCGGACTCCTGGACTATGAAGATACAAGATTGAAGACTTTGTCCCGTGTCCGAATGGGACTTTCCTTGGCGTGGAAGGCAAGCTTGGCGATACGGATATGTAGATCTCCTACCATTGTAACTGACTCTGTGTAACCCTAACCTATTCGGTGTCTATATAAACCGGAGGGTTTTAGTCCGTAGGACGAACAACAATCATACCATAGGCTAGCTTCTAGGGTTTAGCCTCCTTGATCTCGTGGTAGATCTACTCTTGTACTACCCATATCATAAATATTAATCAAGCAGGAGTAGGGTATTACCTCCATCGAGAGGGCCCGAACCTGGGTAAAAACATCGTGTCCCTTGTCTCTTGTTACCATCCACCTAGACGCACAGTTCGGGACCCCCTACCCGAGATCCGCCGGTTTTGACACCGACAACCATGTTATTTTGAGAAGACATAATTGTTTAGTTAGTATGCTTGAAGTATTATAATTTTTATGTCAATATGAACTTTTGTCTTGAATCTTTCAGATCTGAATATTCATACCACAATTAAGAAGATTTACATTGAAATTATGCCAAAGTATCACTCCGCATCAAAAATTCTCTTTTTATCATTTACCTACTTGAGGACGAGTAGGAATTAAACTTGGGGATGCCTGATACGTCTCCAATGTATCTATAATTTTTTATTGCTCCATGCTACTTTATCTACTGTTTTGGACTATATTGGGCTTTATTTTCCACTTTTATATTATTTTTGGGACTAACCTATTAACCGGAGGCCCAGCCCAGAATTGCTGTTTTTTGCCTATTTAAGTGTTTCGAAGAAACAGAATATCAAACAGAGTCCAAACGGAATGAAACCTTCGGGAACTTGATTTTCTCACCGAACGTGATCCAGGAGACTTGGACCCTACTCCAAGAAGTAACAGAGGCGGTCATGAGGGTGGGGGCGCCCCCCCCCCCCTAGGGCGCGCCCCCCTGCCTCGTGGCCCCCCTGTTGCTCCACCGAGGTACTCCTTCCTCCTATATATACCTACGTACCCCCAAACGATCAGAACAGGAGCCAAAACCTAATTCCACCGCCGCAACTTCCTGTATCCACGAGATCCCATCTTGGGGCCTGTTTCGGAGCTCCGCCGGAGGGGGCATCCACCACGGAGGGCTTCTACATCAACACCGTAGCCCCTCCGATGAAGTGTGAGTAGTTTACTTCAGACCTTCAGGTCCATAGCTAGTAGCTAGATGGCTTGTTCTCTCTTTTTGGATCTCAATACAATGTTCTCCCCCTCTCTCGTGGAGATCTATTCGATGTAATCTTCTTTTTGCGGTGTGTTTGTTCAGACCGATGAATTGTGGGTTTATGATCCAGATTATCTATGAATAGTATTTGAATCTTCTCTGAATTCTTTTATGTATGATTGGTTATCTTTGCAAGTCTCTTCGAATTACCCGTTTGGGTTGGCCAACTAGATTGGTAGTTCTTGCAATGGGAGAAGTGCTTAGCTTTGGGTTCGATCTTGCGGTGTCCTTACCTAGTGACAGAAAGGGTTGCAAGGCACGTATTGTATTGTTGCCATCGAGGATAACAAGATGGGGTATTTATCATATTGCATGAATTTATTCCTCTACATCATGTCATCTTGCTTAAGGCGTTACTCTGTTTTTAACTTAATACTCTAGATGCATGCTGGATAGCAGTCGATGAGTGGAGTAATAGTAGTAGATGGAGAATTGTTTCGGTCTACTTGTCTCGGACGTGATGCCTATATACATGATCATACCTAGATATACTCATAACTATGCTCAATTCTGTCAATTGCTCAACAGTAATTTGTTCACCCACCGTAGAATACTTATGCTCTTGAGAGAAGCCACTAGTGAAAACTATGGCCCCCGGGTCTATTCTCATCATATCAATCTCCATCACTTTAATACTTGCTTTGTTTTTATTTTGCCTTTTACTTTTTACTTTGCATCTCTATATCAAAAATACCAAAAATATTATCTATCATCTCTATCAGATCTCACTCTCGTAAGTGACCGTGAAGGGATTGACAACCCCTAATCGCGTTGGTTGCGAGGAGCTATCGTTTTGTGCAGGTACGAGGGACTTGTGCGTGGCCTCCTACTGGATTGATACCTTGGTTCTCAAAAACTGAGGGAAATACTTACGCTACTTTGCTGCATCATCCTCTCCTCTTCGGGGAAATCCAACACAGTGCTCAAGAGGTAGCACATACATCGTTCAATATTATCACTAATACACCTCGAATACTATCATACATATAGCATCGCTAATATAGCTAGAACCGTAGCGCCCGACAGGTATCGGCGCGGGCGGTGGACACCCAAAGAGAAGGAACCATCACAGGATCATAGCTCCAGTGAGGTCCATGAAGAACCTGCCAGGTATTGTCGAACCTGCCCTCCAACACAACCATGTAGCAACAGACGTGCTCGTCCTCCTCGCTGACACGGTGACGTACCACCTCCGCGGTGTCCGAAAGCCTTGGCACCATCACTGGCCCAGCGACCGCCACCAAACAAGGATCGGCTCAACGATGGACTAGCTCCTCACCAACCTACGCCCCCCGGAAGGTAGAACCTCCCAATACCAGCCCGGCGGAGCCCAGTCCCGGACATGGCCCCTCTGATCAAGCAGGCCTCCTCCGCCGAGTCGACGATGAGGATGCGGGAAAGGCATCGTCGACGTCGATGCGGGAATAAGAACTAAAAAAATAAACTAGTTCTATTAATTTCTTGCTAAGAATAAACTACTTCTATAGTAAAATAAAGTAGTTTTTATTAAATCAACTAGTTCAACTACTAAGCACTTACTATAAATAAAATAAAGTAGTACTTACTAAAAATAAACTACTTCTATAATAAAATAAAATAATTTTATTAAATCAACTAGTTCAACTAGTAAGCACTTACTATAAATAAAATAAAGTAGTACTTACTAAAAATAAACTACTTCTATAGTAAAATAAGGTAGTTTTATTAAATCAACTAGTTCAACTACTAATTAAGCACTTACTATAAATAAAATAAAGTAGTACTTACTAAAAATAAACTACTTCTATATATAGTAAAATAAAGTAGTTTTATTAAATCAACTAGTTCAACTACTAAGCACTTAATTT
>LR880972.1:38606009-38619834 GCA_904067115.1 Aegilops sharonensis | reverse complement strand
ATATACATACTACATCCATATGAAAAAAAAAGCACCACAGAGAGCAGGCCGGCCGGGGCGGCGGCAGAGGGCGGCAAGCAGAGCAGGCAGGGGCGGCGGCGCGGGGGAAGGGAGGGCTCACTGGACGGCGACGACGAGGCGCGCCAGATGGCGGCGACGGCGAGGTCGCGATAGAGGGCGGCGTCGTCGAGGTCGGGGCAGAGGGCGGCGACGGCATCGGGGCGGCGCGGTGAGGTGACGGCGACGGCGCGGGGTGGCGCGCGGCGATGGCGTCGGGGCGGCGCGGGGCGCGGGCGGCGACGGGGGCGGCGACGACGGGCGCGGGCTACGGGCAGAGGGCAGCGTCGACGGCGGGAGAATGAGGAACTGAATGAAAATTTTCACAAGTCCTGCTTATATAGCCAGAGCTTTGGTCCCGGTTGGTTCCTAGAATCGGGACAAATGCCCCCTTTAGTCCCGGTTGGTGCCACCAACTAGGACCAAAGGTCTTTTTTCAGCAGCCTGAAGGGCGGGAAGCAAAGGCCTTTCGTCCCGGTTGGTGGCACCAACTAGTACTAAAGGGGGGTATTGGTCCCGGTTGGTGTTACGAACCGGTACCAACGCACCCCTTTGGTCCCGGTGGGTGCCACCAACCGGGACCGAAGGCCTCGTGCTGCCCTTGGCCAAAACTTTAGTCCCACCTCGCTAGTTGAGAGGGGCGCGCAGTGGTTTATAAGCCCCACTGCCGCACCCCTCTCGAACTCCTCTCAATTGCAGGCTTACGGGCCTAATTGTCGCCGCTATGCCTGTTGGGCCTACTGGGCCTTCTGCGGGCATGAATCATGGCCCATGGTAGGGTTTCTAGTCCTATTCAGGCCCTAGTGGCCCAGTAGGTGGCTTTTTTTTATTTTTCTCAGGTTTTTTTTTCTGTTTTTTGCATTATTTCTTTTCTTTTGTTTTTTTCTTTATTTTTAGTTCCTTTTGCTTTTAGGTAATAAACATTATAAACTTTCTGTTAGTGCCATTTGTTTTCCAATTTGAATAGTTTAAATTTGAATTTTTTGAAATTTGTGTGAATCACTAGTTTTTGAATAAGTGTACTATAAACATAGATTTTTGAGTGATTCTTTTTCCTGCTATTTAATATTACTGTGTTTTATCATTATATTAAAAAACATATTTTGTTATTTTAGTTTCTAATAAAAAATTCTTTATGATAATTTTTTTCTATTAAAGTTTCTAACAAAAAAATTCTTTATGAAAATTCTTTTTTCTTTTAATGTTTTGAATAGAAAATACTTTGATAATTTTAGTTGCATAAATTTTATATCATTTTAGTTTCAATAATACTAGAGGTTCTATAAAAGATTATTTTGTTTTTACTTATTTATTAAAGTTTATTTTGTTTCTACTTATTTATTAAAGTTTATTTTGTTCCTACTTATTTATTTTCTTTTCGTTTTTGCTTCTTTTATTTATTTTATGAAAATTCTTTTTTCCTTTATTTATTTTATTTTGTTTCTACTTACTGTTGCTATTTTTATTTATTCTATTATAGTTTATTTATTTTACATTATTAAAGTTTATTTTGTTTCTACTTATTTATTAAAGTTTATTTTGTTCCTACTTATTTATTTTCTTTTCGTTTTTGCTTCTTTTATTTATTTTATGAAAATTCTTTTTTCCTTTATTTATTTTATTTTGTTTCTACTTACTGTTGCTATTTTTATTTATTCTATTATAGTTTATTTATTTTACATTATTAAAGTTTATTTTGTTTCTACTTATTTATTAAAGTTTATTTTGTTCCTACTTATTTATTTTCTTTTCGTTTTTGCTTCTTTTATTTATTTTATGAAAATTCTTTTTTCCTTTATTTATTTTATTTTGTTTCTACTTACTGTTGCTATTTTTATTTATTCTATTATAGTTTATTTATTTTACATTATTAAAGTTTATTTTGTTTCTACTTATTTATTAAAGTTTTTTCTGTTTCTACTTATTTATTTTATTTTGTTTCTACTTATTTATTTTCTTTTATTTTTTTCCTTTTTTATTTATTTTATGAAAAAAATTGCTTTTAATGTTTTACAGACAAAAGCCCTCTCCCCTGGCTGGTTCATTGGTCCCGATTAGTGGCTTGACCTGGCCCTAAAGACCATCCTTTGGTACCGGTTCAGGCCACCAACCGGGACCAATGGCCCCACGAGGCCCGGCAGGCCCCTGGCCTCACGAACCGGGACCAATGGGCCCATGGGTACCGGTTCGTGGCCGAACTGGGACTAATGGGCTTATCTGGCCCGGACGTATACCCTGCTTTCTACTAGTGTACTTTGTGAATCGTCAAAACTAATCCTATCCATCGCAATCTAAGTTTTTCTCGTATTTCAAATCAACGGGACAAAGTGTGTGGCAGCGGTGTAGTATACAACTTCTGTTCTATCTTATTTTTTCTCCTATTTTCAAAATTGGACAAAGTGCATGGATTGGCCTAGAGGTTCTTGCCTTGATTTGTCTTTCTAGTGTGTGACGAGATGATTGACTTATGAGCAAAAGGGAAATGATTAATTAGTGATGTGGGGATCATTTGTCATGCCACTGTGTGATTAGCTTGTGTTTCGGTTGGAAGTACAAGGTAAAACTGATGACGGAAACAAAATAAAGTTCAATGAATGGTTACCTTTGTTATTAAGCTTTGAACCGTTGGAGACACCCAAAAGTGGCAATGGCGAGTATTTATCGTTAATGGAACAAGATGTTAACATGTCGACCGGATTTAGAAATGCTACACTAGGACGTGGTTTCCTCTTGTTAAAAGCATTCCACGATTGAAAGTTCATGATTAAGACGCAACCATACAAGACACCCAGAAACTTGTGCGGTGCAATGCTAATTAAGTGTTGTTAGAAGTATTAACTTTCGTAATAGTATTCGTCTAGTTTATGGAAAATAGGGGTGTGCCTAGCCATCAATCCCATTTGAAGAAGGTCACTAAAGTGACACAAGGGAGCTAAAGATTAGAACTAGAATTAGAACGTTGATATGTGTTGTAATGGCCCTGCTGCACTTTCGTCACATGTATTATTTTGACATACTATATGTGGTCATAATATCTTTCACAATCATTAACTACACCATCTACTACTATGGCTACCGTTTATTACGCAACTGCTACTTGGCTTATCTCATGACCAACAGCTTTGCTATATAAAGTTTGTATGATGGAAATACATATTTTTTGAACGAAAAGCAGAGTCCAACATGTAACTTTGCTATATGGATTGCTATTACTGGCCATCAAAATTGCCGAGTAGACATTTTTTAAAGGTTTTGCTGCTTTTTCATCTTCTCTTCACTCCTTTATTAACCGCCCACCTGATGCCACCTACTTGCACTCCCCTCGTGTACCTCACAAGGAGACGATCGCCCCATGTGTTACAACCTGAAAGTCATTTATACCACTCATGTTACCTACTGGCAAGACATCGTCCTATAGAATTTAAGATGTAGTATTAAGTTGATCTGGTAGTTAATATTGTGCAGCTAAGAGCTTACGACAAAGACAACTTGGTAATTTTTCTATTAGGCTAATGTTTTGGCTAGTGTTGACCTTTCCCCTGTTCCGATGCCCGGTAGAGCTCGATAAATTCGGTGCCTCCCCTCAATCTAGAATGAAAAATAAACCCGATAAAGGCATACCTGATCAACACAATCTCAATGCTTTCTATGGCATCAATAGACATTGTCGCTGCTCCATCAGCAATCAATCGCCGATGCTATATCTTAGTTACTATGACATGTAGTACCGTCTCATCTCTGCGCTCGTCTGTGTGACTGATATAGTGGGACTGCCCAATAGAGCGGCTTTGGGAAGGTTCTATAGACTGACACTAGGTGGTTTTAAAACCTTTCACATAGATTATTTTTTGTTTTCTTTGTTTTTATTATTGGTTTTCTTTATTTTTATTTTTTTTCTTTGTGTTTCTCTATTGGTTTTCATCGGTTTCCTTTCAGCTTTCTTTAGGTTTGTTTCTATTCTGTTTTTATTTTTCATTTCATTCCTTTTTTTCATTTTCCAAACATGTCAACTTTATTTGAATACATATTGAACATTTTTTTATACGTTGAACATTCTTCTAATAAATGTTAAACATTTTTCAAATACATATTGACCATTTATAAACACTGAATATTTTTAAACACATGGTTGAACATTTTAAAAATCATGTCATCATCTAGAAAAACTACAAACATCTTTAATGTGTTGTGATATTTTTTAAATGGCACGAATGTTTTATTTTATGTTATGAACAGTTCTCTAAAATTATGTGAACTAGTTTTTACATTTCAAACAAAATCTCATGAAACATATTTATGAACATTCAAGCACTTTATAAATGTCATGAACAACTTTTAAAGTGATACAAACATTAATTACATGAACAGTTTTTTGACATTTTCATGAACATTATAAAAATGTAATTACCATATTTTCTTAAATGTCATGAACCTTTTTTTGAAAGTTGCGAATATTCTACTGAAAACCCGTGAATAATTTTTTACACTTCATGAACATGATTTAGATGTGTGGTGATTATTTTTTAAAATTTAAGTAATACTTTTTATAAATAACACAAAAATTATAAATATAAAAATTATAAAGAAAAAAGGGAAAATGAATAGAACAAATAAACTAGACTAGACAAGGGGACGAACGAACGAAACGAAGCAAAGGAACGAAGCTAAGTATTTATAATCGCGGACAGGTTATAGGCGGTAAAATGCTATTATTGCATACATATATAGAATGGCCCTTCCTCAGATCGTGCGTCCAGTCATATGTATGGGCACGTACTGGTAAATAGCAGCGGCACAAATCGTTATGTTAGATATAGGTTCGGTTCAGAGTAACCACCAACCAAAGCTACCATAGCGCTACAATCACTGCATCAGCGCAGCGCTGAACTAGCATCAACTGAAGCAAGCTTCATGCTACTAGCTACTACAGTAGTACTGTACTAGTAGATTACTACACATCACACGGCGGCATGCATGCCCATCTCTTTATTCAGAACAGCATCAAAGGAAGTTGGAAACAGCAGCGCTCCTGCACTACGTAGCACTCTCCATCACCTTGCAGCTTCCGGCTTGAAATCCTGGGCACCTGGAAATTAAAGGACGAAATTGTGTCAACATCAATGTCATTTGCAGTTTACTACAAAACGAAACTATAAAGTAGTATAAAATTTATAAGATCAGGAAGAAGAATTATTACTGTGTGTGGAGTGAACACACATTCCACTACTGATACATTCCACTACTTGACATTGGGTGTGGAGTGCCAACTGGGTGTGGAGTGAATTAGTGGTCGGTGAACGACGAAATTATATCAGGATCAATAGTGTTTCAAGTTGAGACGAGAGAAAGATCAAGTGCAAAAAAATTATCTTAGCTTAATGCCAGTTACCTTAGTAAGTTGATGATCCCGCGCAAGGGCTACTCTGCAGCCACCATGTTGCTTGGCCCGGGATTCATCCTCCGCAGCGCCACTGCAGCGCGGACATAGACGAGGGCTTCCCACATGAACGTGCACAAGAGAGCCGCGTAGCCGAGAAGGTCGGAGATCTCTGTAGATCCACACTTGAAAAGAAGGAAAGAGACGGTTCCCATCGATGCCGACCCAATGAAAAGCCAAAGAATTGCCAAGGCCAGCGGCGACGGCGACAGAAGGGTTGGCTCCTCGTCATTCTTCACGATGAGGCTCTCCGCGTCCGCCGCCGCCTATCACATTCCACAGTGAATTCATCAGCATCACGGGAAGCAGAACCGTGGAGCAGAGTGAGTGACGACCACGTACCTTGGTCCTGCAGCCGGCGGCGCGGAGGAAGAAGAGCACGAGCGCCGGCGGCAGGAGAAGCAGGACAGGTGTGGATAGATAGTCCGCTATCTCGGACAGGACATAGGCCGGGGTGCAGCCCCAGCCGCGCGCGCAGGCCAGGTCCGCGAAGATGGTGAGGAAGGCGGCCGCGAACATCGTGCAGGTCGTGCCCACAGAGAGGTAGACCAGGGCATCGGCGGCAGCGCGGGCGTGGCTGCTGCGCGCCAGTGCATCGACGGCCTTCCTCACCGGCGCCGGCGAGATGGCGGCTAGGTCGGCAGCCTGCTTGGAGAGCACTTCTTCGAGAGTCATCACCATTTGGACGTGGAGTGAAGTGGTCTGGTGTCTGGTCTTTGACTGACCTGGTGTGGCTTCTAGCTGGTGTTATGGCCTGGGGACCTTTAATTTGGGGCTTTTATAGTGAGCTGCAAGCTGTGGCAAACGTGCGTACGTACGAGTGTTTTCTTGCACGTACTAATCAAAATTAAAGCAGGAATTTCTCATGATTATTCAAAGAATCCAACTATTTCATGTGTCATCCTTATGCATTTTACAGCGACTAATCTTCAATTCTATGCATCAACTTTCCTTTTTTTAAGTATTTTTTTAGAATAAGTAGCTTTAGATTTTGCTGACACGATGATGGACAAATTACACGGTGCTATATCCTATACAGTGGCGGAGACAGCGCCCGGCGACCCCGGGCACTTGCCCGGGCTCGCTACGTGTTCGATAGCAAGGATGGGCAATGTTACGATGGGCTAAACCTGCTCACTAATGCGGGATTACCCGGGCAAGAGTGCGTTGGGCCTCATCCAGTTGACAATCCAGCCCAGTTAATATCGACCGAACAACTTCTTTAATCTGCACAACTCAAACAAGAAAAGACTTCATATTGATGTACAGTTAATATCCTCTCTACTTTGCATTCTTGAGACACAAATAGAGGGATCGAGAGTCGAGAATATGATGGGTTTTTGGGGCTTTAATAAAAGTTTTGCAGTTAGTAGCTCGGGAAGAAGTGGTGGTCTTGGTATCTTTTGGAATGCTGAAATAAAGCTCGAAATTGTTGGGTACTTGAAGTATCATATTGATGTAGTAATTGATGAAATGGTCGATGTCAAAACAAGGGTTACTTTTGTTTATGGTGAAGCTCAAGTGAACGAGAGGTCCAGGACATGGGATACACTCCGGGGAATAGTTGGCACAAACGACGTACCATGGCTAGTCTTGGACGATTTCAACGAAGTTCTTCACGCACATGAATATGATAGTGCGGAAAGTAGAAGCCAGGCCCAAATGGACGCCTTCAGAGATGCTCTCGACACATGTGGTTTGACAGACATAGGGTACAAAGGAAATGACTGGACCTTTGAGAAGAAAGTGGCGGTAGTCACGTACACAAGAGTCAGGCTGGACAGAGGCGTTGCAAACCCGGCGTGGTCAATAGCTTTTCCCTCAGCGCGGTTGGAACATGCAACTGCAGCGGGTAGTGATCACTGCCCCCTTTACGTAGACTACGTGCATGAGGCGGCATGTAGGAGGGCTCGACGTTCATTTAAGTATGAACTTGCATGGGAGCGGGACCCGGCCCTAGAACCAGTGGTTCAGACGGCGTGGGCACAACGACATGGAGATTCGGTCCAGGAGCTAAGCGACAAGTTGACGTCGCTGTCGTCGGATCTGTCTCAGTGGGACAGAGCGCACTTTGGTCATATCAGACCCGACTAAAAGCTGAGCTACATGAGTTGCGCGCGATCCAAGGCAGATTTGGCCCATCTCATGCAGAATTAAAAATTATGGAAAAGTTGACAGAACTCTATCACAGAGAAGAAATCCTTTGGAGACAATGGGCCAGGCTGGAGTGGCTTATGCATGGCGACAAGAACACGTACTTTTTTCACCTAAGGGCTAGTAGGAGAAGGAGGAAGAATCAGATCAAATCGCGACAGAGACCGGACGGACAGATTACTGACAACTTGGTGGAGATGGAAGCTATGGCCACCAACTTCTACCAGAACCTGTATACATCCGAGGGTGTCCACAACATGGATCAGGAGCTTGACACAGTCCCTGTCAAAGTAACATAAGTGATGAACAAAATGCTTAATGCACCATACAACCAACAAGAAGTGAAGGACGCTTTGTTCCAGATGTTCCCGATAAAGTCACCAGGCCCTGATGGCTTCCTGGCGCACTTTTTTCAACATCACTGGGATACCCGTGGGGGAGACGTGACGACGGCCGTCCTGAGAATTGTTGAGGGTACAGAATCGGCCAAGTGTATAAATGACACTATGGCCCAGTTCTTTTGGGCGATTCTCCCAAAATCTTGAGAATTAACCCTCTACCCAGCTTCTTCCAGAATCTTGTATCTATATATTTTTTACAATCCTAACTATTCACATCCTAACTAGCTAGGATTGTAAAAAAAAATGGGTTCAAGATTCTGGGAGAAGCTGGGTGGAGGGTCGATTCTCAAGATTATGGAAGAATCGGTCAAAAGAACTGGGCCTATATTGGTACTCATCCCTAAGGTAAAAAACCCAACCTTCCTGTCGGCAATTCCTTCGGTAAAAGATTGCTTACTAAATATCCGATCTGGGCTTCCGAGGATTGATATGCCAAGATGATGAGATTTTAATAAATAACTGAACACGTGCCTTCCGTAATTTAGGGGATTTCCATTGGGATTGGTATGAAAGATGAACTTGTTGTGGTGGCCTGTAACCTGTAGGCATACGTTCCGATTTCTATGCTTCAGCCAGCTTGTACGTGCTCCCAAAGGCAGTGTTGTTCATGTCGTGTTCTTGCACAGTATAGAGAAATATTATATATTTTGCTGTTGGAAATTATAGAAAGGGTAAACTATGTAAGAAGTCGCAACCTGCAATATTTCTACCTTCTGGTTACGTCATAGGATGCAAATTTCTTGATGTGTAGTTTGTTGGTTTTCTGCTGGTAGAAGGGAAAGAAATATATATAACTGATTTCAGTTTACTTTACTGTAGACTTAATATTTGATGATACATATATGCAGCTGCTGCAAGTAGCTTTGTAATGTGAACTTGTGGTACCACATATTATTCGAACATTTACTATAATGAAGTCTCCATTGCCTAATGATTTTCTTTAGCACATTGTCGGTATGTTCCATTTGACCATCTCTATTCTTACAAACTTTCTATTTTGAATATATTTACATTTCACAGATAAAATTATTTTAATTACAAATCCATTTTTTTTATCTTGTAGTGCCTTCCAGGACTTTGGCAACTTAACGAGTTTGCTTCTATGCAAGGTTGGTTATACGTCTTTCTTTTGCCAAAATGATTAAGTGAGAGATCTTTTTGATCGTGATGGAAGAAATTGAACAATGACATCTGGTATGGATAGCTTTACTTTAAAATAACATTTTGTGTGGCTATTATGTTTATGTTTTCACTTCATTATTAATGTGGATTTCAAGTTTGAAAGTTCGGTGCTATATTATATGATGTATATCAGAATACTCAATTTTTTATTTCTAGATGAGTAAAATATATTGGAGGTCCTAGAAGTATTCCAAGTGTGTCAAATAGGCCCTAAAAGGCGCGGGTAAAATACACATATAGGACCCGTGCCAAATGATTTTAAACTTTTAGGAGCTACTTGACACATTTAGAATACTTTTAAGACCTCTGATGTATTTTACTCTTTCTAGGTTATACATTTAGGCTCAACTTGCCCAGGCTCCATAAAATTTCTGGCTCCGCCACTGATCCTATAGGTGGTTGTTGTCGAGTAGCATTGTGGAGTGAGAAAGAAAAAAAATGCGTTGTTGTCTAATCTCTCGCTTGTGCCATTTTAGGATACCCTCCTAGTAGTAAAGAATTTGGCACAGGTTTCAGTTTTCGTCAATAGCGTGGTGCACTAGAGAAAAAAGCAGAGTAGTAAGAGGTGGTCATTGAAAACAAAGATTGAATTACATGGACATCTAAAGGAAGGAAATAAATGGTCATTAGGTATCCTATATAATGTTTCATAGTGCTCATGATCGATTTAATTACATTTTACCACACAATTCTCCTAACCCCTGCAAGAATATAACTGTTTGAGTGAGTACTATGTGAATCTTCAAAATCAATCCTATTTGTCGGAATCTAAAAGATTCTCATATTTCAAATCAACCGGACAAAGTATGAGGTAGTAGTGTAGTATATAGTTATGTTCTTGCTGATGCAATGTAGTATAGATTCTCTCATATTTTTCAGATAGGACAAAGTGCATGGATTGATATCTAGGGTTCTTGCCTTGATTCTTTTTCTAGTATACGTGATGACGATGATGGCTTGTGAGCAAAAGAGAGAGAACGAGTTAGTGATGTGCGAATCACTTGTCGCGCCACTATGTGATTAACTAGAGTTTCAGTTCTGGGCAATAATAAGGTGTAAAAATGGAAGTACAAGGAACAATTTATCTTTCGTGGAAAAGATGTAAATGTGGCCATGATGAGTACATTTATATTTAGTGCAACAAGATGTGGACATTTTGACCAGATTTAGAAATGCTACACCAAGACGTAGTTTCCACTGTTAAAACATGCCAGGAATGCAAGCTCATAATTAAGACGCAAATGTAAACTTCTGCAATGCAATGCTAGTTAAAATTTCTTTAGTACTAACTTGTGTAAACCTAGTAGTTTCATTTGTGGAAAGTAGATACGTGTGTGCCTAGCCATCAATCCCAGCCGAAGAAGAAGGCGACGAAAATGACAGGCAAGGTTTTGGCTAGCGGGTGGCAAATTTGGTTACAGCCCAACAACTGCATATCTCAGTAGCCCGCGAGCAATCGCCATACTGAGCAAAAACATCCTGAATTTTTTTAATTTGAATGAATTTTATTGGATTCAAAATTCATTGAAAAAATCGTTCGTTAACCGCTCAACATTTTTCAGTTACCACGGTAACGTTAAATCTCGGTGCTCCATCAGATTTATTTACATCCGGAATCCAAACCTTTTGGACATGGGAACTAAAGATTTAACTTGCAAAAAAAAAAGTTTTAGACGTGAACTAGACTAGGGTGACATGATTTTGTTATGGCACTGCTGCAGTTTGGTCACATATACTATTATTGTGACGCACTATATATGGTTATATTCTCTTTCACAACCATTATCTCTACCATCTACACACTATAGCTATATCATTTATTACCCAGTCACCACTTCACTTATCTCTCTTAGAGCATGCCCATCAGTTTTGCCATATACTATATTGTACCATGGGAAAATATCAATTAGAACTAAAAACAACCTCCGGCAGATTTGCTACATGGATTGCTATCATGGTGACTAACTCGGTGTGGCCTTCTAGCTGATGCTATGGCCTGGGGCCTTGGTGGATTTTCCAGTGAGCTCCAAGCTGTGGCAAACGTACGTGCGAGTGCCGATCAGTTGTTGCTTTCCTTTTTGTGAAAAGTAGCTTTAGATTTTGTTGACGCGATGTTGGACAAATAAGTCGGTGCTATAGCCTACAGGTGGTTGTTTGAAAAAGATAAATTTGTGTCATTGTCTAATCTCTTGTTTGGGCCATTTCAGGATAACCTCCTAGTCGAGACTTTGGTAAGGTTCTAGTTACTCTGCAACGGTATGGTAGACTACAACAATAAGAAGAACAGAGTAGTAAAAGGTGGCCACTGAGAATAAGACAGCAAAGAAATGGTCATTGCAGGTATCCAGTAATGTTTCACAGTTTCTTCCAACTCTTCCAAAAATCTTGTTCGAGTCAGTACTTTGCGAGTCTTCAAAATCAATCCTATCCACCGTCAGAATCTAATTATTTCTCGTATTTCAAATCAACGGGGCAAAGTGTGTGGTAGCAACGTAGTATATAGATTTCGTTCTTGCTTATGCAATGTAGTGCAGATTTTCTCGTAGTTTTCAAATAGGACAAAGTTTATGGATCGGTCTAGTGCTTCTCGTATTTCTCTTTCTAGTACGTGATGACGATGATGGACTTATGAGCAAAAGGGACAGAATTAATTAGTGATGTGGGGAACACTTGTCGTGCCACTCCGTGTTTAGAACAGTTTCCTTTCTAGGCAATAATAAGGTGTAAAAATGGAAGTACAAGGTACAATTAATAATGAAAACAAAAGAAATAGATAGCTTTGTGATTAAGCTTTGAACATGTGGAGACATCCAAACGTGCCATGATGACTGTGTTTATCTTTAGTGGAACAAGATGTCAACATTTTGAGCAGATTTAGAAAGGGTACACTAAAACGTAATTACGATTTGGATGCTGCTATGCGTTGTGGAAGCCTTGATACGAATGGAAGGATGCATGTGATAGCACCGGTATGCGTGAATCTTTTCTAGGAGTAACCACTATCACATCTAGTGACGGCCGCATAATAAAATTTTGGCACTGCCCATGGCACAACAGTGCAAAGCCCAGAGACATTGCCCCTGCGATCTTCCGCACCTCAAAGAAGAAAAACGTCTCTTGCTCACGGCGCATTGCATGACCTTGTTTGGACCTTCTGGATTGACATGTGTGATGGTCTCGGTGTCACATATATCGAAGAACTCCACTCTCTGGGCCCAGCTTCATACTGTGCACCTCAAGGACAGTGCTAAGGATGACATCACCTAGAACCTTTCTACTAGCGGTGTCTACTCGACCGCATCCGCGTACAAGGCACAGTACGAGGGGGTAGTCTTGACCACCATGGTCGTGGCTGTTTGGAGAAATTGGGCGTCGCCCAAGTGTAAGTTCTTTGTCTGGCTTCTCATCAAGAATAGGTCTGGACTATTGGTCGCCGGCAAGGCAGGGATGGCCGAATTGTGCTCTATGCCAACTTTGTAGGAGGGAACAACTGTGCACATTTTCTTCAAGTGTTGATGCTCCTTCAAAGTTTGGGCGGCTGTAAATTGCTTGTTCCTGTTTTTTGTGGGTGTCAATGGCTTGTTTGATGTGCCCGAGCTGGTTATTGCGGATTGGGGAGACTTGGCTTCGGTCCATGCGTGGTGGAGTTTGACGACCCTATCGCCCGGTCACAGGAGGAAGGCCATCGCCTTGCTCGTTATGCTTGTCACCTGGAAGCTATGGAACAAAAGAAATGCACGCGTCTTCTTAAATAAATCGATTTTGCTCACGACCATCATTGCGAATATCAGGACAGAGGCGAGGAATAATTGGGTCCTCGTAAGGGCAAAACATTTGAGCTCTTTGATGTCATGATAGTAGTCTTTTGTTTATCTTTTTGTGAGAGGTGTTTTGGACATCTCTGAACCTTGAGATTTGTTTACCCCTTCTCCATTATTAGTGAGATGAGATAGATCTTTTGCCTCCGTTACAAGAAAAAGGCGAAGCGATGTGGATGTTGATTAGGATAGGTTAGTACCCTTTTAATGTTATCATGCGACCGCTGTTCACCCTATAGGTGTGTACGCCAAGGCGCGTGTACTATAAAAGTTTTGTACAAGTCAACTGCACCATCCATCGATCGATCTATTCTTCTTATTTTCTTCGAATTTAAATCTCATGACCCAGCTGCGTGCTTCTGCTGCTGCTGCTGCTCGCCGCTGGTGTAGTCACCATGGTTGTCACTCACCGCCGAGGCACATAGCAAGTGTTTGACGAAATGTATGAGCCAAATTTAAGTTTACTCCATTATATATAGGGGATCGGCTAGGTCCGGCCAAAACTTAGTGGAGTAAATATACTCCACTCCACTAAGGTTTACTCATCTATTCTTTATGGGGTCGATTAGAAAGGCCCTTATGGAATTAGTACAGTATATGCTTTCTCATATTTTCCAGGTAGGACAAAGTGTGCGGATCAGCCTAGAGGTTCTTGCATTGATTTCTCTTTCTAGTACGTGACGACGGTGACAGGCTTATGAGAGAGAGAGGGAGAGGGGGAGAGAGAGAGAGAGAGAGAGAGAGAGAGAGAGAGAGAGAGAGAGAGAGAGAGAGAG
>LR880972.1:38585149-38605989 GCA_904067115.1 Aegilops sharonensis | reverse complement strand
AGCCAAATTTAAGTTTACTCCATTATATATAGGGGATCGGCTAGGTCCGGCCAAAACTTAGTGGAGTAAATATACTCCACTCCACTAAGGTTTACTCATCTATTCTTTATGGGGTCGATTAGAAAGGCCCTTATGGAATTAGTACAGTATATGCTTTCTCATATTTTCCAGGTAGGACAAAGTGTGCGGATCAGCCTAGAGGTTCTTGCATTGATTTCTCTTTCTAGTACGTGACGACGGTGACAGGCTTATGAGAGAGAGAGGGAGAGGGGGAGAGAGAGAGAGAGAGAGAGAGAGAGAGAGAGAGAGAGAGAGAGAGAGAGAGAGAGAGTTGCTGATGTGGGGATCATTTGTCGTGCCACTATGTGGTTAGCTATAGTTTCAGTTCTAAGCTATAACAAGGTGTAAAAATGGAAGTGCAAGGTACAATTAATGATGGAAACAAAAAAGATGGCTTTGTGATTAAGCTTTGAACCTCAGGAGGCCACCAAACGTGGCCATTACGAGTATATTGATCTTTTAGTGGAACAAGATGTCAACATTTTGACAGGTTTGGAAATGCTACAACGGGACGTAGTTTCCCCTATTAGAACATGCCAGGAATGCAAGCTCATAAATAATAAGATGCAAAGGTTTACTTGTGCAGTGCAATGCTAATTAAAATATGTCTAGTACTAGCTTGTGTAACCCTATATAGTAGCTTCACTTATGGAAAGTAGGGACGTGCTTGCCTACCTATCAATCCCAGCCGAAGAAGAAGGTGATAGAAAGTGACAAAGAAGAAGGTGATTGAAAGTGGCACAAGGTTACTATTTTTTTTACAAGTTTACTATGAATTTGTAACCCTAGTAGTTTCACAATATGAAAAAGTAGGGGCGAGTGAACTGTGTCAAAAAAAAGTGTTACAAGGTTACTACAGATTTGTCACACTAAAATTTTAAGCAAAAAACTATAATTAGAAGGGTAATATGCTGTCGTGGTGGCGCTGCTGCACTTTGGTCACATGTATTATTATTGTTGTTACATACTATATATGGCCATACTCTCAAAACCATTATCTTCACCATGTACAATATTTTTTTTTCGAGAACACCTCGAAAGGGGCAGGGGGTTCCTGCATTTCATTGAGAAGAAGAGAGTTGGTCCAGTTTATAAGGAAAACCGGACCCGGAAACCTAACATTCTCGGCTAATCAGGGAAAACCGAATGAAAACCCAAAAAGAAAGAAAAAAGAAAACGACCATGTACAATATATGGCTATCATTTATTACCCAGTTGCCACTTTAGTTTTCGTGGAACAAGATGTCCACATCTTGACCAGGTTTGGAAATGCTACACCAAGACGTTGTTTCCCCTTAAAGCATGTTAGGAAGAAAACACAAAGAAACATGCCAAGAATGCAACTACAAAATTATGAGTTTAAGACGAAAACATATATACAAAGACACCTATAAACTCGTGCACAGGGGCGGAGCCAACATACAATCGTTGGGTTCAAGTGAACCCAACAAATTTTCTCTGCTACGTGTATAGGCATGCGTGTTTGCTTGGCTGAACCCAATACAAAGTCCAGGCTGACCCCATCTACTGTGTCGTGGATAGCTAAGCGAAAGGCCCAAAAGACCACAAGCAAATGTCTTGATTGGTCATTTATTTAGTCACGTACGCATGCCTAGGCCTAAACACCTTGACTTAATTAGCAGGTCCTGTTGATTAGTCACGTACGCACGGCCGCCGCACGCCTGGACTCTCCTCTGTTCATTTTCTCAACTCGCATATGAGGCATAGCTCGGCATAGCTCGGCCGCCGGATGCCAGTGGGGAGCCGACTGCTGCAGATGGACAATTCGACATTGACAAGACCTCAAAATTTGAGGTAATTAGGTTACCCGCCATGTCTCCTACCTCTTGTGAATGCATAATACCCTAAAACGATTGTAAAAAAATTGCCCTATTTTTCAGACAGTTTTTTGCATGGACTTTGATTGATCTAGGCTATGGAACGGTATTTATCAAAAAGAAATAGATCCAGATAATGATACAATCATGTCAAGGTTTGCCGTTAGGTGTAAGCAAATCTATGAAATGTCTCTGCAGCTAGTCTCCCAAAGGCTTTGATTCACATATAAATTAATTTAGATGATTTGCCTTATGATCCCATTGATCGGAAGAGAATTTTGGAGTGCACAAGAAATCCTAAGAAGCAAGATGAGACAAGACACAGATGTTTAACAAGGGAACTTTATAGGCCACCACTTTATTTTGATTATCCGCAGAGAGAGATTGGAGATACTCAAAAGAGATTTAATCCATATTGGTTTGATGAATATGATCATTGGTTTGAGTATGGTGACAAAGTGCATAAGACCTTCTGTTTGTGCTGCTACCTTTTCAAGATTACAATGAGGGACAACTGGGAGTGATGCATTTGCAATTAACGTCTGAAACATAAATAGTACCAAGTTATTATGACGAGTCAATGAGCGAACCCAATGGCCAATTTTTCTGGCTCCACCCCTGCTTGTGCAGTGCAAGGCTAAGTATTAACTTCTGCCATAGTACCAAAAGTTTAAAGCAAGAACAAGAACTAGAACGGTGATATGATGTCGTGATGATGGCACTGCTGCTCTTTTGTCACAGGTACTATATATGGACATATTCTCTTTCACAACCATTATCTCAACTATCTACTACTATGGCTATACCCTTTATTTACCCAGTTGCCACTTTACTTATCTCTCTTAGAGCATGTCCAGCAGTTTTGCTCTATATTTATATTGTACGATGGAAATATATCAATTTTGAATGGAAAAACAAATTCTAGCAGATTTTCTATATGGGTTGGTATGACGGTAGCTACTCACAATTTCTAAACAAACTTGCAACATTTCCAAGTTTTTGGCTAATTTGTTGTTCTTACTGCGTGAAAGTAATTTATACAGTGTACATTACCTACCGGCAAAGAGTCAACCCTGCCTGGTTGCTTCGAGATTCAGACTGCACGCCCTCGACTAAATGTATTAAGTTTTATTTTTTGCATGTTTTCCATTTAGTTTGTCTTGTTGTAAGAACTATGGTCGACGACGTTTTCCTTAACAGAAGTCGACCAAGAGGTGCCGAAGGGAGGGGGAATAGTTTCACAAGAGAAAACTGGAAGACCAACATCATGATTGTCCAACAGGTTATCAGAGTAGGTAGGGAAGACATGCTCCTTCTTGTTGGCCGAGATGGTAGTGTTCCGCTGGGTGAGCATTGTCATGGCGCTTCCTTGGACAATGAGCAGGATCATGACACTGAACAAGTAGCGGGTCCTATAGTTATCATTTCCCCAATCGGTGAGGATGAGGCCATTGGCAACAAATCATTGAGACACGACTTCGTCAAGGTTGATGCTCTCCTACAACTCTTTGGCTGCACAAAGCTTGTTGCACCTACTCTTTAGGGATACGCATGAAAAGGTATATCAGTCACAAAAATGGATTCAAAACAAGTTTTTTTAACCAGGCCTACCCTTTATCATAGATTGCCTAATGGAAATACAAAGTCTTAAGTTAAATATACAGTGCATCACATTGATGCAGAGGCCATAGGTTTCAACCTCCTTTTCGAAAAAAAAACATAAAAGGGGAGGGAAGATGGGGTATTGAGTTGGGGCAACTAGAAGGAAACCCGCTGCAAGTGTACATTATCTTAACAGTCACTATGGGGCAAAAACCTACTGCCACAATAGTATATAGCTTATGTTCTTGCTTATGCAATGTAGTATAGATTTTTCTCATATTTTTCAAATAGGACGAAGTTTGTGGATCGGCCTAGGGATTCTTTCCTTGATTTCTCTTCCTAGTACGTGATGACGATGGACTTATGAGAACGATAGAGAACAATTTAGTGATGTGGGGATCACTTGTCGTGCCACTACATGCATGATTAGCTTGAGTTTCAGTTCTAGGGAATAAGGTGTAAAAATGAAAGTACAAGGTACAATTTATACCATGCATGTTGCCTACCGGCTAGGAATCAGCTGTTCCTTGCCTTCGAGATTCGGACTGCACACCCTCAACTAAATATATTCAATATTATTTCCAGTTTGTTTTCTATTTTCTTTTTGTTGTATGAACATGGTATTCTCTTTAGGCTTTAGGCTTTCTCCTCCTCCCAAGGGGATTGGAGAGGATTGGGGGGATTTTGACTTGTAGGGGATTTAATCCCTCTCAATCACCTTCAAATCCACCTGAACCGAAGAATCCCTTAATTAATGGAAATTGACCAGGAGAGGGGGCTGGTGAAAGAAGAAAAATCTAGAAAACCTGGTTGTCAGTGCAGGCAGGGAACAATTGCTCCTTCTTATTGGTTGAGATGGTAGTGTTACAAGTAGCAGGTCCTACAGTTTTTCATTGCCCCAATCGGTGCAACTCCTTCCCTAGAGAAAGCTTTGCTGCACTGACACTTTGGGGATACAAGTGGAAATAGATCGATATCAATCAGAAAAACAGATGAGGACCAAGCTGCATGAGAAATCAAGAAAAAATAAACCATATCTTACTTTGAAAAAATTGCAGTGGATGGCACAGACCGGATGGGTATCCTCCACGGAAGCACACTACATAGGTCATGCCTATGTCTCGCTTATAGAGCGATGTAGGGTAGCCTCTTGTCAAGAGGAGCCGTAGTGCCCCCCCGCCCAACACAGCAGCAGTGCTTCACCCTCGCCAGCACGCGTGAGCACAAAATGGGCTCGCCCCGTTGCACTAACATCATGCTAATGTTTATATATTTTTTTTAAAAAAATTAAACCCATAAATCTTAAAAAAATAAAACACACTATAAAAATGTCAACACAATAAAAAATGTTCATAGAGTTATAAGAAATGGTCTTGGCATGAAAAAATGTGCCAACATTTAAAAACAATGTATGTGAAAATTTTAGAAAATGTTTATACAATGTAAAAATATGTTTATGTAGTATAAAAAAGGTTTCTTACCATTTAAAAGTGGTGCATGACATTTAAAGAAATGCTCATGTCTTTAAAAAAATGTGTGTGGCATTTAATAAAATGTTTATACAATGTCAAAAAATGTTTGCACAGTTCTAGAAAAATGTTTGTTACAATTGAACATTTCAACATGTATTTGAAAAAATGTTGACCCTGTATTCAAAAAGGGTTCAAAACATGTATTAAAATAAAATTGTACATCATGTATTTTAGACATATTCAATGTGTATCAAAGCAATGTTTCACGTGTACACTAAAAATTTATATTGAGTATTGAAAAAAGGCATACGCGTGTAAAAAATCAGTGAAAATGGACAAAAAATAAAAACAAAGAAAACCGAAAAGAACAGTGAAAGAAAGAAAGTAATCAGTACAAACCGAGAAAGAAAGAAGCAAAACCAGTGTGAAAAAAATGTAAAAAGAAAAGACAAAGTATTGAAAACCAAGAAAGAAACGAGGAAAACCATTGTAAAAAGAAAGAGAAACAGAAAGACTAGAAAAACCGGAGAAGAAACAGAACAACCACAAAAGAAAAAAATAACATCGCGAATGAAACCATTCACCTCATCAATACCATAGAAGGATAAATAAACAGACAAAAATGATCAAGCCCACTAGCTAGTGTGGGAGAACGCCTATTCGACGCGTTAAGCATCAGTTTGTTGCTGCAGCGCATAGGGGCGCACGGACATGGGCCATGCCATGACTCGCCAGTTCCATCCCTCGCACGAGTCACTCACTAACAACTCACACCGTCGTCTACAGATTGTTTTTTTTCGCTCGCTCTATAGAAATTTTTAAGTCCTGGAAGAAAAAACCAGAACGATTATTTTTCGATATTTAAAAATTTGGTGAAACAGAACAAATGTTCGTGGGTTTGAAAAAATATAAAGGAATTAATAAAAAGGGGGAATCTTAAAAATCATAAGCTAGAAAATGTTCATGAATTTCAAAAATTTCATGAATTTGCAAAAGGTTCGTGAATTCTTAAAATGTTCACTATTTTAAACATTTGTTCACGGATTTGGAAAAGTTCATGTATTTGAACAAGTATTACACATTTGAAAAGTTTGTGAATGCGAAATAATTTCATGAATTTTATTAACTTCACAAATTTGAAATAAGGTTCAAAAATTTGAATAAAGTTCCACAGCTGGAAAACATCCATGAATTTGAAAAAGGTTCAACAATTTTAGAAGTTTGGGAATTTGTAAAAAAATCATCAATTTGAAAATGTTTGAAGATTTGAAAAAAGTTCATCAATTTGAAAGAAGTTCATGCAGTTGAAATAAAGTTCACAGATTTGAATAAAGTTCACGCATTTGGAAAAAGTTCACACAATTGAAAAAGTTCATGCATTTCAAAAATATTGTCAGATTGGAAAGAGTTCATGGATTAAAAAATGTTCACCAATTAAAAACAAATTACGCATTTGAAAAGAGTTCATGAATTTGAAAGAAACTTTGAGGAATTAGAGAAACAGATTCAAATTTGATAAAAAGTTCATGCATTTGAAGGGAACAAAGTAAAGAAAAAGAAAATCCAAAGAAAAAGGAAAAATAAACAAAATAAAAGTAAAATGCAATGAAAAAGAGAAAAAAATGTGCCCCATTTACGAGTAACGAAGGAACCAGCGCCTAGAGCACCAAATAGGATCTTGGCTAGCATGGATCATATCAAGCATGATTTTGAAGGTGAAGGGACGACCCAAGTCTATACTACGAACATGGTCGGCTAGCCCATAGCTGGATGAAAAAAGAAACCAAGCGGAAAGGAAGAGCATGAAATTATGAAGCTCACAACCTTGCCAAACACTCTGCTATGCTTGATCAAGGTCGCCATTTGTGGGTTATTCATTCTCATGACCCAGCATGTATCCCCATAAACATTAAAATTGATCAATAAAGTGTTGGCAATCCTAAAAAAAAAGTTGCTCCAGGAAGGAGAGCTCCTATAGGATGCCTGTGCGCGTCAAATTGATGCGGCCTCACACAGGGAGTGATCCAACTGGGCTGGCCCAACACTGTAGGAACTGCAAGCACTGTATTCTCTGTAGAAGTACTGTAGCTCGATTGGCTATAGCTGTATTTATGAACGTTTTTTAAATAGACTGAACTTTCTTAATATATGCTGAACGATTTTTGAATAAACATTCAACATTTTTGTAAAATACCCTGCACATTTTCTTAATATACAAAGAACATTATCTTAATGCATGGTGAAATTCTTGTAATATATGATGAACATCTTAACACGATAAGCTTTTTTGTACAAATATGATGACGAGTTTTTAAATACACATTGAATATTTTTTAATTATATGTTGAACATTTTCTTAATATACAATGAACTTTTTAGTGCGCATTGAATTTTCTTAATATGTGGTGAACATTTTCTTAATTTATGATGAATTGTAGAATGCACAAAATGATAAAAAGAAACAAAATAAATAAAAACCGGAAGAAAGACATGGAAAAAACCAAACGTGGAAAAAGAGAAAAAGAATAAACCAAAACAAACTACGAAAATACCCAGGACAAAAAACCAAAAAAATGACAGACAGAAAACGAAACGGAAGAAGTAGTGTCTGCAAATGAAACAACTGCACGCGAAAACGGAGTACTAGGCTGGCCAATGGTGCCGCACTGTGGGCGTCGCCTCATCTATTTGCCACCCCCGGGCGGCGTATAGGATTGGCCATGGGGAAGTGTCTTTTCATAATGGGTTGACCCATATATATGGGTCACAACAGTGAGAGTTTGTTTTAGGAACACTATAAGGTTCTTCTTTCGTTTGGGTCATTTCTGTGTTCTCTACCAGTTTAGTGGTTTTTCCTTTCGGTTACTTTATTTTTCTTTCTCACTTTCTTTTCTTTTTTCATTTTATTTCCTTTTTAATATTCCAGAGAAAATTTTCAAATTCTGAATATTTTTTAGTTCAAGATCATTTTTAGAATTCGTGAACCTTTTCAAATTCATGAACATTATTAAAATATATGAACATTTTTTCAGATTTGGGAAACATTTTTTTAATTCATAAACATGTTTCCAGTTTCGTTAATAATTTAAAAGTTCACAAACACTTTTTTGAAATTCATCAATGTAAGTGAGGTGCACCCCGGTGGAAATGTGTCTATCCGCCCCTTCCACACATTTTCTTGGGGGACTTTCCCTGATACCGCATAGATCAGCCGCCAGTTGGAGATCTTCCTAGGTTCTTTATATATGCGCCTCGTGGGCGGTCACGTTCCACCATGAATTCATAGGTTAATGCCCATGTGCGGAGGTGTTCATTAGCTAGATGGGTCTCTCAACCAAGCTCATGGTCGTACACAAGGGTGCACATAGAAAGCAAAATGAGTGAAGCATATGCCACGATCTAATAATATCACCGTCAGATCGATTTCCATCTTCATATCTCTGAGCCCTACGATCCAACTAACCAGCTATCTCACCGTGCATCGAGTGGCTCTCGTTGGTTGTTGGTGTTGAATCTAGCATGTCAATGTTGCCAGATTTGGATGATTTTGAAGGAAGACATACTCAAATGTTGCAACGCCGCAGAGTAATGCCCAGAGTCCGAGTGTTTCCACGCCGCTTGTCATATAGCCCACCATCCTTCAAAACATCGACAAGCTTGAGAGGGCCTTCCTGTGGTCTGGGTCAGATAAGACAACCGGGGCAAAATGCAAGGTCAATTGGGACATTGTCAGTCGGTCGCTTGCTTATGGTGGGCTTGGAGTCCTCAACACCAATAAGTTCGCGCGGGCTTTGAGACTGCGGTGGCCTTGGTATGAATGGAAGGAACCAACAAAATTGTGGGTTGGGAGAGGTAACCCATGTGATGAGGAAGATCTCAACTTCTTCTATGCTAGCACCACAATCAAGGTCGGGAATGGGGTGAAGACACCCTTCTGGGAATCCCCTTGGCTTCTTGGGCACAAGCCCAAGGACATTTCTCCTCTCATCTACGAGTCTTCATCGCGGAAACATTGGAAGGTACGGGAGACCCTCAAGGAAAATGTGTGGATCCTCAAAATCAGGCCACCTGCGGTTGTTTCCACCGAACATGTAACAAAATTCTTCATCCTTTGGATGCTTCTGCATGAGGTGCATCTTGATGAGCTTGCTGAGGACGACATAGTATGGAAACACTCGGACTCTGGGCATTACTCTGCGGCCTCTGCTTACAGGGCACAATTTTTGGGTTTGGTCCTCTCCCCCATGGACCAAATGGTTTGGAAGCCTTGGGCCCCACCGAAGGTCAAGTTCTTTGCTTGGCTCGCACTGGAAGATAGAATTTGGACCGCCGATAGACTGGCTAAGCGGGTTGGCCAAATTGTGGCCCTTGCCCCTTGTGCAGGGGGGTGCAAGAATGTGGAACACATCTATTCTTCAGATGCCGCTTCACGTTGAGGCTTTGGAATTTGGTTATTCAGAAATTTCTCATACACGACATGGACACATCGACGTGGAGCTTCTTCGACTCAGTCAAGACATGGTGGGTGCGCATGAGCGCTGTGGGCACCACTAACCGAAAAGAGAAGGCCTCGATCACCATGCTTTTGTCGTGGGTCATTTGGAATGAGAGAAACGCAAGAGTGTTCCGACATAAGAGCGCGCCTCCGCCAACTCTACTCAACACCATCATCGATGAGGCAAACCTTTTTTTTATAGAACGAAGACGCCAGATGCGTCCGGCTTTAAATTAATAAAGCCCACAACAGGCAGCGTAGCAACACACCACCGGGGCAAACCTTTGGATCACCACCGGGGCAAAGAAGCTAGGGTCTTTTCTATTGCGAGAATAATTGTCATGTTGTATTCTGGGTGTGTTGTAACAAACTCTTCCCTCCTTATTTAATACTCCCTCCGTCCGGAAATACTTGTCATCAAAATGAATAAAAGGAGATGTATCTAGATGTATTTTAGTTCTAGATACACCTCTTTTTATCCATTTTGATGACAAGTTTTTTCGAACAGAGGGAGTATATAAGACAAATCTTTTGCCTCCGTTTAAAAAAAAAATGTTGCAACGCTGATGCTGCTCCTTGGCGATTGGCCACGCGCTGGCTGCCTGCCTCAGATTCCCTTTCGCCCTGCTGGCAAAGGAGGAACCGTACAAAACTGCATATTCATTGGGAATATTCACTCTAGCCAACCGACAGCTCCAACTGTTTTATATTCACCAATTTTCTTCTCCTGGTGCAAAATGTGTGACTACTAGGCTAGAAACCGATGGTGTGACTTGAAGCTATGGAACTCTCTCTACCTGATGTACGCGTTCAGTGAATGGAAGCATCAAAATCAATGTTTTCCTGAAAAAGAATCACAGACTCCACCTGATGTGTTTTTTTAGGTGCTCATATATCGCACGTACATCATCATTATGAACACATATGCATACCGTACCTCTATGAGCATTTCCGAGAGTACTGAGCCGACATATCATCCATGTTGTCTACGGAAACGTCTCCTCCCACTGAACGCGGATTGTCGGAAATCTTGAAATAAATCAAAGAAAATGCGAGCTCCTAGATTTGAACCGTGGTGGGCTTGGATACCAGTGTCGTCATAACCATCCAACCACAGGTTGGTACGCGACTCCACCTGATGTTGACACGTGAATTTTACGCGTGTCGCCGCCTCTATGTGCACGCTTGGAGTGTATACATAGCTCGGAAAGTAGCATTCCGCCTTGGATTCTGGTTTCGTCTATCTTTGTATTATCATTTCATGTTCTCGCCAAAAAGAAAAAAACATTATTATTTCATGTCCTTGGCAACAAATGAAAAAATGATTAGCATTTCTTTTTTTGCAGGAAAAATGATTAGCATTTCGTGGAAGCAAAGAACTCGTAGAGAAGAACAAGAAGCTACCATCCTTGAGACATTGACACGTACATACAGACTCACACACAAAAGTGCCAGGTTTCACGAGAAAAGGCCATGCGTAAATTCTTTTGCGCCAAGCTTATTTTATATCCAGAAATAGTTAAGAAAAGACAACTTTTGGTTAGACAAATTTATTTGCCATTATTTTCCCCGGTGTGAAAAAACACAACCTAAATAAACATTAAAAATAACACACCACGGATGACTCATAACAATTTCGAAAAAGAGGGACTGGCTATTTATAAGTTACCCTCTTTATTTGGTAGAGGATCTTCATGTCTACCCCATTGCCACCATCTTCACCTCCTGTTCTCCACTATCGACCCGCCCTCCTCTAGTAGCGGAACCATCGTATCCCGTCACCCGCGGCTGTTGTCTCTAACGTCCCGCCTTCCATAGCCACCTCCTCCATCGTCTTGATCATCCCTCTAACCCCTCCCTCCCCCCCCCCCCCCCCCCCCCCCCCCCGCCCCCCTCCCCCCCCCCCCCCCCCCCCCCTCTTCCCCCCCCCCCCCCCCCCCCCCCCCCCGCCCCCCTCCCCCCCCCCCCCCCCCCCCCCTCTTCCCCCCCCCCCCCCCCCCCCCCCCCCCGCCCCCCTCCCCCCCCCCCCCCCCCCCCCCTCTTCCCCCCCCCCCCCCCCCCCCCCCCCCCGCCCCCCTCCCCCCCCCCCCCCCCCCCCCCTCTTCCCCCCCCCCCCCCCCCCCCCCCCCCCGCCCCCCTCCCCCCCCCCCCCCCCCCCCCCTCTTCCCCCCCCCCCCCCCCCCCCCCCCCCCGCCCCCTCCCTCTTCTCCCTCGCAGCACCCGCACCGATGAACCTTCAGACTTTCCTCGACCAGTGATGTTGCAGTCATCCTTGTCGTCCCCATCCTCAGCTTGCTCCAGGCTCCCCTCCACAGGCGACACAACTTCCCCGTCGTTAGCTCAGTGTTGCGCGGAATTGACCGACGCGGAACTTATTTTCAGACAACTTACGAAGAGCAATTGCTGGGGAAAAAAAACAGGCAGATATACATCTGGAATGAGGCTACCGTACCCCACATGATTTTCACCAGTGAACCTGGCCGGGAACGTGGCCCGTGGCGGAGATGGCTCCGTCCTGTCAGTACACAAACTAACTCAACCACCTGATCCCCCCTGGTCAATGAGATTCATCATTCATGCATGCATGGAATAGAAATATCAGTCACGACGACGAGACACATCATCCGGGCATGGTTGCTGCTAACAATTACTAACCCTTGCCCTCGAGCAGCTGACCACGGTGAGTTAAGCACATGCCACGAGCTAATAGTATCACCGTTCAATTTTTCATCTCGGCATCCCTGTGCCCTACGATCCAACTAACGAGCCATCTCGCCGTCCATCGAGTGGCCCTCGTTGGTTTGGATCTAGCATGTCATATCTGCCAGAATAGGACGACTGTGAAAGAAGATGTCGCAACGCCGGTACCATTCCTTGGCGATTGGCTACCCGCTGCCTACCTAGGCTCAGATTCCCTGTCGCCCTGCTGGCGATGGTGATCAGGAGCCGCATATTCATTGAGATTCCAAGTAAACCGACGGCTCCATCTGTTTTATCTCCAGGTGTATAATGTGCGACTCAAATTAATAGGCTAAAAATTGACGATGTGACTTGAACCTGTGGAACTCTACTAGGCCATAGAAATTGATCTATGGTTTTAGTGACAAGAATAGTTAAGTCCGGTGTTTTCTTTTGTTGAAAAGGAATCCGAGACTCTTCCTCATGTTCACACATGAATTTTCCCCGTGTCGTCGTCTCTGTGTGCACTCTTAGAGTGTATAGCTCCAAAAGTATGTTTCGGCCCGACACAGCCTTTCGACTTTCGGTTTCTTCTATCTTTGTATTATCATCATTTCATGCCCTTGCCAAAAATGAAAAATTGTTAGCATTTTTTGGAAGCAAGGAACTCGTAGAGAAGAACAAGAAGCTATCATCCTCGACACGTATTACAACGCTCCCACCAAACCCACTGGTTATTGGCCGTTGCGTTTGGGATGTAGACTTGCCCCACGGACCAACACTATTTTTTTCTGCGCACTTTGCCAAGCACACTTAACTTGGAGATCTCTTTCGAATGGGCTCCCAGGAAAAGAAAGGTGCACCTCGTTGATATGAGTTATCTGTCATTCATATTAAACTGGGATGTCACGTACACCCCCTTTCAAAGGAACCAACGGCTCAGCAGAATTCCTTTTTGGCACACGTTTGTGCGCGCCAAGTGATAACATCCTCCCCGTTGTGGTGCAGCATTCCCTCTTTGATGCAGCATCTCGAAAAAGAAAGACCGGCTATTTGTAAGTTGCCTGAATTTTTTCTGGTTCATGTCTTCCCCGTTGCTGGCAACGCCACCTCCACTATCGCCCGGCCCTCTGCCACTAGCCGGACCATCGTATTTTGCCTTCCAGTTCCAGGGCTAGTGCCACTTGTCGTCCCGCCTTCCAGGGCCACCACCATCGTCCTGACCATCCCTCTAAAGCCTCCTCTTCTTCACCGCCGGTGAACCCTCCGCACCCACACCCATCAACACTCCAGCTCTCCTCCATCGGTGACGCCGCAGCCATCCTCGTCGACCCCGTCTCCGGCTCGACCCGTGCTTCGCAGAATTGACCGACGCCGAACTCATTTTCAGTGAGCTTACAAATAGCAATTGCGAAGAACAAAAGGAACATCTCAATTGAGGCTACTCCACGGCCACACCACATGATGGGTTCACCGAGATGAACCTGGCCGGCCGGGAACGTGGCCAGTGGTATGACGTACGGCTCCTGTCAGTGCACAAATGAGTCAACCACCTGATTCGCCTTGGCAATGAGATTCATGCATCGATCATTCATGCATGGAATAAAAATATTAGCCACGACACATAGTGATATACACCGTCCGCCCATGGTTGCTGCTAAGGCTGGTCATAGTGGGGAGTAACTTAGACTAGTAACATGCATATGTTACTAGTCTATGTTACTACCTTCATAGTGGGGAATAACATACGTGTAGTATCATGCAATGTATCATTTATTAAGATGTAGACTCATTTTGCCTTGAAATGCGTTATGTTACTGTAACATATTATATTACTCCAAATACCTCTCTCCTCATTAAGTACATGCCACATAAGCAAATTTTTCTTGGGGTGTGTTATGTTACTTGCTAAGTTACTCCCACTATGACCAGCCTAATTACTAATCCCTGCCCTCAGGCAGTTGACCATGGATGGATCGTGTCGATGCGTGCGCCGCGCTTCAGATCTCATCGTGCTCCTCGTTTCAACTAACTACTATAATTGTTAATGTCCACGGCACTACCATTGATCGATATTTGTCTGTACAGACGTCCCTTTCACACAAAAACGCAGAACCGTCAGGCCCATCGGGACAGCTGAAGGAGAGGATGAGGTAGAGGACCCAAGGAGAGCCAGGCCCAGGCAGGTAGACCGTCGTACGCTAGCTCCCCAGCTAGCTTGACCTATCCGGCCATGGCGTCCTCCTCCCAGTGCCACCGAGAAGCAGAGGAGGAGGAGGAGCATGTGGAGCTCCGGCACCACGGCCATGGCGATGGCATCATCTCCCCTCTCCGTACGCACCTATGCTCCCTCCACGCACGCACCTCTGCTCCCGTCGCTGATGGTGTTGGCCATTTAATCGGCATCTCTGCTCCCCATCCCATGCAGTGCCGTCGACGTCGCGGAGCTCGCCGGACGAGGATGAGGAGGAGAACTCGCCGATTGAGCAGGTGGCGCTGACGGTGCCCGTGGGCGACGACCCGGACACTCCCGTCCTCAAACCATCTATAGTCGGGCGCTCCAAACCCTCCTCAAGCGTTGGGTGGGCCGCCTGGTCACGATTTTTCGATCCAAAAGGACGCCTCAAATGGGCCTCAAACGGCTGGGTTGGCCGGCACCCCTCATATCCAGCCCAAATATAGGGCAGATATGGAGCGCCCGGGCACGCCCGCCACGTAGGACCGGCGAAGGGGTCCCAGCCAGAAACGCCCTGAAACGCGGCGGTCCGAAGCTCGTCTCCTTCGTCGATCCGGTGGCATCCCGTGGCGCAGCTCTGACAAGCTGCCTAGTGCCTAGCCCAGCTTTTTTAAGTCCACCAGTGGCATCAAAACCCTATCATCCATCCACATTTTCCTCCGGTCTGTCCGCCACCGCCACCACTTTTTGTTGAAAATATGAGCAAATTACTACGAGATTTAATCCGAATAAACAGAAAATAAATCATGACTACAGTAGCAGAGATTGAACTAATCATGCGAACTAGCATAGCAGATGAACGGATCACATCTAGGGCACATACTAGAAACATGAATTCTACCACGATCTCGAACAGGAAAGATAGAATCACGTACGGTGCAGCGGGAGCAGCACCGCCGGCGTTGACGTTGTCGCCCATGTCGTCGAGGATGAGGTTGCCGAGATCGGGGAAGAAGTCGTCGTTCGCGAAGTCGTCGCTGCCAGCAGTCGCGCGAGTGCGCTCCCCAAAAACCTGATCGCCCCTCCCGTACAGGATCACGAGAGGCGGGGTTCCGGAGGCCTGCTGTCCCTTCTCCCGGTGCACGCCGAAAGGAAGGATAGAGAAGACTTGATCGGCGGCGCAATGGACTGGAACGGTGGTGAGAAACCATACGAAGCGGCGGCGGCTAGGGTAGACGTCTGCCTTACTATATAGTGCGGGCCGGGTAGGTCGTGGGAGTAAACCCCACGTCTGAGTCGTCACTCCAAAAGAATCGGAAACGGTTCAGTAATTAACGCGTCCGTTAATTATTAATTAATGACTCATTAATTTTTCCCGAGTAGCAAAAATATAGACAACGTGCATAGCTCTGTCCTCGGCTCAATCCCGCAACCCGCGGCGCGTCGTGGCGAGGCGTGGCGTGGCGAGGCGAGCAAGGAGGAGGAGCGCGCGTGTAGGTCTCCTCTTCTCATGCTTATACAAGTGGTAGGAGAGCTCACCTTATAAAGAGGTGCAACTCTCTCTCAACTTATGAGGTGGGACTAAATTTTAGCCTCACTCACTCCACTCACATGTGTGCATGAATGGGCCAAGAGAATTTCAGAAATTTAGTTGGGCTTTGGGCCAAAAGCCCACTAGCAAATTCCAACAATCCCCCACAAATGTCTCATTGGCACATTTCACCATTTGGTTCCAAAACATTGTTTATATACTGGTGCTTAGTGGAGACTGTGAAGTTGAACTTCCACTTAGAGATTTATGCTACACTAGATCACAACTTGAATAATGGACTATGCCTTGAACTACAAGTTTTTCTGCGAGACTAGTTTCACACAAATTCTTGACCGGTACTGGGCTGCCGCAAGGCTTCCCCGCGGGTGGAGTGTAACACCCCGGATGTAACTTTCTATATTTGTAACTCCAACTCTTGCCATTTTCGGCATTGTGATATGATTTTCCCTCCGCGGTTGGGTTTTTCTTCATTTTTGCATTTTGTTCATGTCATGCATTTCATATCATGTCATCATGTGCATCTCATTTGCATACGTGTTCGTCTCATGATTCCGAGCATTTTCCCCGTTGTCCGTTTTGCAATCCGGCACTCCTATGTCCCCCGGCGTCCCCTTTTACATTTTTCCGTGAGCGGGTACTAAACTTTCTCGGAATGGACCAAGGTTTGCCAAGTGGCCTTGGTACACTACCGGCAGACCACCTGTCAAGTTTCGGGTCATTTGGAGCTCGTTTGGTACTCCAACGGGTAACCGCACTCTCGCAAAGGCATCTTTTAAGTTGCAGCCCAACACCCCTTCAAAACAGCCTAATAACCCATCTAAGTCACTTCCATGTCCATCGTCGTTCGATCACGATCGTGTGGGCGAAAACCGCACTCCATTTGGAGCTTCCTAGCTCCTTCTACCTATATATATGCCTCCCCCTCCGAAATTCTCAGGCAAACCCTAGCATTTTTCCCTCCCCGCGCCGCCGGACGAAATCCGGGCGAGCCGGACACGTCCGCCCGCCGCCCCGGACCAACCGGGAGCCGCCACGTGTCCGGCCGGTCCCCAGATCGCCGCCGACCCCGCGGGCCCGCGAGGCCCGTGCGGGGCCCTCCCGGCCCGCGCCGCCCCGCCGCGCGCCCGGCCGCGCCCGACCCCGCCGCCCGCGCCTCCGCCGCCCAGCTCCGCCGCCTCCGCCGCCGGCCGCCGCGCCGCCCCGGCCTCCCGCCGCCGCCGCCGGAGCCCGCCTCCTCCCGCGGTCGCCGGCGCCCCGCCGTCGCCGTCCGGCGCCGCCCGGCCCCGCCCTGGCCTCGTTCCCCTTCGCCTCCGGCCGGCCTCTCCTCCTCCGGCCCCGAGCAGCCGCCGGCCACCTCGCCCCGATCGGATCTGGATCCAAAGATCCACCTCGGTTGACTTTCTCCTCCCCCGAAATCCTCTAAGTCCTTTTCTGTCAGTTATTTTGTTGCATATTCTTCATGTGGCTCTAGTTTGGTCATTTTTGTCATTTTTGCCATGATTGATGTGTGCACCGTATGAACTTGAGTCCTACATGTATTTTGTAATATGCCATGCCATCTTTCCAGGGGTGTATGCCATGTATTTTTGTGATCTCTGTGGTGACTAGCACAAGCATGCAAACTAGGCTTCTTGATGTTGCTGATTTCAGCCCCTGTTTTGCTGATATTTTTATGCCATGTTAACTTGATGCTACCGAGAGATCCATGCATATTTTGAGATACTTCAGTAAGGATGTTTTGAACATATGGTTATGCTCTATCCATCCGTGCCTTTGTTTGTAATTATGGAGTGCCATAGCTTGAGTCAATTGAGCTCTACTTTTGCTATAAAATGTTTCCTGGCAGATTGTTTACATGTTATTCAATTTTGCCAAGGTTGTTGTAGTTGATCCGTGTATGCTATGATGTTGTTCTTGCCATGTATATCTTCTATGCCATGTCTTCTTGATGTATGTATGCTTAGTTTATCATGTAATGCTCTGTAGTGAGTGCATCGAGCTCTTAAACATGCCTACTTGTTATCTGTTTTTGCCATGCCCTGTTGCTGAATCTGTTAACGAAACTTGCTATTTTTACATGGGTGTTACTATATTTTCTGATCCTTTTTGGCTTATGGTCAGTAAGGGACTTTTGTTCTATGCTTTGAGTAGATTCATTCCATGCCATGTTTTGCTATTATAAGTGCCTGTAGCATGCTGTTTGCTTGCTCTGAACATTGCTTCCTGATGCTGATTTTGCCATGTTCAGTAATTTCACTAAGTCTGTGAAGCTTATATGTTTTGCACTTTTGCCATGCTTGTTTGGACCTGTTATGGTGTGATTTAGCCGTAGCTCAGTGTTCATCTTTTGTCAAGCATCTTGAGTAGATCACTGCCATATACTTTGTTGGTACGTTTGGGTGCAGTAGCTTAATTTCTTGTTGCTTGCTATGTGGCATCATGCTGTTAATAGCAGATTTGTGTCATTCTTGTTTTGCTTGTCATTTGCAAACCGTGCATCCGATTCCGGTGATCTTTATATCGATTTCAACCAAAATCATCTCATCTTTCCAGCGGCATACTTGGTTTGCCAAGTTGATGCCTGGTTCATCATTTTCCCTCCGGGGCGCGCATACGCATTGCATATCACATCTCGCATATCATGTCATGTTTTGCATCATGTTGCTTGTGCATTGCACCGTGATTTATTGTGGTTCCATTGTTTGTGTTCTTGCTTTGGGTAGAGCCGGGATACGAGTACGTGAACGAGGAACCTGTTGAGAACGCTTACGAGGATCAAGCTTTCGACAACTCTGAGAACCTTGCAGGCAAGATGACCATACCCTCGAAATCACTTCTATCTTTGCTATGCTAGATGCTCGCTCTTTTGCTAGGCCTATGCTGCGATGCCTATCACTTGCTTATCATGCCACCCATATTGCCATGTCAAGCCCCTAACTATCCTTTCCTAGCAAACCGTTAATTGGCTATGTTACCGCTTTGCTCAGCCCCTCTTATAGCGTTGCTAGTTGCAGGTGAAGATGAAGTTTGTTCCTTGTTGGAACATGGAGATGTTGTTCCTTAATGGAACATGTTTAATTGTTGGGGATATCACAATATATCTGCTATAATTAATGCATATATATACTTGGTAAAGGGTGAAAGGCTCGGCCTTATGCCTGGTGTTTTGTTCCACTCTTGCCACCCTAGTTTCCGTCATACCGGTGTTATGTTCCTTGATTTCGCGTTCCTTACACGGTTGGGTGATTTATGGGACCCCCTTGACAGTTCGCTTTGAATAAGACTCCTCCAGCAAGGCCCAACATTGGTTTTACCATTTGCCACCTAAGCCTTTTTCCCCCGGGTTTTCGCAAGCCCGAGGGTCATCTTTATTTAACCCCCCGGGCCAGTGCTCCTTCGAGTGTTGGTCCAAACTAGAGCACCGTGCGGGACCATTCCTTGGCAACTTGGATTACGTCGGTACCTGTACGCTTAGCTTATCCGGTGTGCCCTGAGAACGAGATATGTGCAGCTCCTATCGGGATTTGTCGGCACAGTCGGGTGGTCTTGCTGGTCTTGTTTTATTGCTGTCGAAATGTCTTGTAGTCCGGGATTCCGAGACTGATCGGGTCTTCCCGGTAGAAGGAATATCCTTCGTTGACCGTGAGAGCTTATAATGGGCTAAGTTGGGACACCCCTGCAGGGTATTATCTTTCGAAAGCCGTGCCCGCGGTTATGAGGCAGATGGGAATTTGTTAATGTCCGGTTGTAGAAAACCCGAAGTTGACCTTAATTAAAATACACATCAACCGCGTGTGTAACCGTGATGGTCTCTTCTCGGCGGAGCCCGGGAAGTGAACACGGTGTTGGAGTAATGTTTGACGTAAGTAGTTCAGGATCACTTCTTGATCGCTACTAGCTTCACGTCTGTGCCTTGCTTCTCTTCTCACTCTCTTTTGCGAATGTAGCCACCATATATGCTAGTCGCTTGCTGCAGCTCCACCTCACAACTCTGTCCTTCCTATAAGCTTAAATAGTCTTGATCTCGCGGGTGTGAGATTGCTGAGTCCCCGTGACTCACAGATTCTACCAAAACAGTTGCAGGTGCCGACGATGCCAGTGCAGGTGACGCAACCGAGCTCAAGTGCGAGTTCGATGAGGAACGTGGTCGTTACTATGTGTCTTTTCCTGATGATCAGTAGTGGAGCCCAGTTGGGACGATCGGGGATCTGTGTAGCATTTGGGGTATCTTCTTTTATTTTGGTTCCGTAGTCGGACCTTGAGTGTAATCTGAATGATGGATGTTTAATTTATGTATTGTGTGAAGTGGCGACTGTAAGCCAACTATGTATCTCTTTCCCTTATGTATTACATGGGTTGTGTGAAGATTACCTCACTTGCGACATCGCTTTCAATGCGGTTATGCCTCTAAGTCGTGCTTCGACACGTGGGAGATATAGCCGCATCGAGGGCGTTACAAGTTGGTAATCAGAGCCATCCCCGACTTAGGAGCCCCCTGCTTGATTGTTTGCTGGCGTTGTTGAGTCTAGAACGGAAAAATGTTTTGAGTCTTAGGATTATATATATCGGAGAGTGGGATTCTTTTTACTCCCCATTCCCTTCGTCGCTCTGGTGAGGTCTCCTGGCGTAGAAGTTTTGACTCTCCTCTCCTCAAATTTCACTAAAAAAATTTTTAGGATCACGCGGGTATCTTGGGATCGTTCCGATGGTTTTGTGACGAGAACATTGTTCTTGGTGCCTCCTAACATTTAGGGGTTGTGGCAGTGTCCCGGGGAGTTGAGCTCCGAGGTGTTGTCGTCACAATTTTATCGTTGCAGTTCTGGAATACCTGAGTTTTGCCGACATCGAAATCTCTTTTGTGCAGTTGTTGGTGAGATAACCCCGATAACCCAGTACTGGGGCGAGCTCGGGAGTATTGCCATGACTCGTATAACGGATGCTTTTCGAAGGTCGAGGTACACGATTT
>LR880972.1:38555687-38568651 GCA_904067115.1 Aegilops sharonensis | reverse complement strand
CACTTCTTGATCGCTACTAGCTTCACGACCGTGCCTTGCTTCTCTTCTCGCTCTCTTTTGCGAATGTAGCCACCATATATGCTAGTCGCTTGCTGCAGCTCCACCTCACAACTCTGTCCTTCCTATAAGCTTAAATAGTCTTGATCTCGCGGGTGTGAGATTGCTGAGTCCCCGTGACTCACAGATTCTACCAAAACAGTTGCAGGTGCCGACGATGCCAGTGTAGGTGACGCAACCGAGCTCAAGTGGGAGTTCGACGAGGAACGTGGTCGTTACTATGTGTCTTTTCCTGATGATCAGTAGTGGAGCCCAGTTGGGACGATCGGGGATCTGTGTAGCATTTGGGGTATCTTCTTTTATTTTGGTTCCGTAGTCGGACCTTGAGTGTAATTTGAATGATGGATGTTTATTTATGTATTGTGTGAAGTGGCGACTGTAAGCCAACTATGTATCTCTTTCCCGTATCTATTACATGGGTTGTGTGAAGATTACCTCACTTGCGACATTGCTTTCAATGCGGTTATGCCTCTAAGTCGTGCTTCGACACGTGGGAGATATAGCCGCATCGAGGGCGTTACAAGTTGGTAATCAGAGCCATCCCCGACTTAGGAGCCCCCTGCTTGATTGTTTGCTGGCGTTGTTGAGTCTAGAACAAAAATGTTTTGAGTCTTAGGATTATATATATCGGAGAGTAGGATTCTTTTTACTCCCCAGTCCCTTCGTCGCTCTGGTGAGCTCTCCTGACGTAGAAGTTTTGACTCTCCTCTCCTCAAATTTCACTAAAAAAAAAATTTTAGGATCACGCGGGTATCTTGGAATCGTTCCGATGGTTTTATGACGAGAACATTGTTCTTGGTGCCTCCTGACATTTAGGGGTTGTGGCAGTGTCCCGGGGAGTTGAGCTCCGAGGTGTTGTCGTCACAATTTTATCGTTGCAGTTCTGGAATACCTGAGTTTTGCCGACATCGAAATCTCTTTTGTACAGTTGTTGGTGAGATAACCCCGATAACCCAGTACTGGGGCGAGCTCGGGAGTATTGCCATGACTCGTATAACGGATGCTTTTCGAAGGTCGAGGTACACGATTTCCGAAGGTTTCTTGGTTATGTGTTGATGGATGGATACAGCTGGATCTAGATATTGTTAGTTTGGGTGATATATTTTGTGTCCCATGTATCCCCAACACCAGATTGCATAACCAGAAAGTTTCGGGAGTTTATAGGTGGGATTCAAGTAGCTCTTAGCATTTCTTCCCGCAGATAATTGGTTTGTGATTGGGTAATCCTTACCACTTATTTGTTCCAGTCGTACCTTGTTATTTTTTTTCATCAACCCTTAATCAAGTGGCTTCTCACCTTAATGGACGTGTGATGTTAACTTTGGAATTCATTCGTTCATCCTTGTTCGAATGTTTATTGTGAAGGCTATATGTTGCAATTTCTATCCGTTGATTCAACTTGACTATCTGTCTATCAAAGTGCTAACGGATGTCACCCTCTTCAGGATGGCTCCGCCAACGCGTCTGAATCCGGAACGCAATGATGGGAGTGAGTCGAACCCTCCACCTCCACCTCCGCCTCCGGAGGCCTGGCAAGCTATCATGGCAGCCACCAATGCCAATGCTCAGATGATTTTGCAACTCTTGCAAGAGTGTACCCAAGGGCAAGGCAATCAAGGAAATCAAGGCCAAGGCAACAACCAGCCGCACTTTGCTACCCTCAATCAGTTCCTCGCTAATCAGCCGAAGTCTTTCAGTTTCTGTGTCGAGGCCACAGACGCCGACGATTGGCTTGTGAACATCTGCAAACATTTTGAATGTAGCAATGTCAGACCTGAGGACTTTGTCAAGTTTGCTTCGTTTCAACTCAAGGACCAAGCTGCTGAGTGCTACCAGCAATACAAAGATTCCAGAGGAGGTCGTGTCATTACCTGGGATGAGTTCCGCCGAGACTTCAGAGCTCACCACATTCCGAAAACTGTTGTTGAGAGCAAGCGTGAGGAGTTCCGCAATCTCAAGCAAGGCAACATGTCTATGTATCAATACAATATCCAGTTCCAGAAATTCGCTCGCTTCGCTAAGCAAGACGTCCCTGATGAAAAGAGTATGATATATCAATTCAGAGGTGGTCTCAGAGAAGATCTGCAATTAGCTCTCGTGCTTTTTGAGCCAGAAAAGTATGATGAATTCTACAACATGGCACTGAAGCAAGAAGCTGCCCAGCTCAAATGTGAGGCTTCTAAGAAGAGAATCAGGGATGCAGTTCAGTCTTCTTCTTCCTCTCAAGTGGCAGCTAAGCAGCAGAAGTTCTACCTTCCACCTCCTCCGTTTCGTCAGCCTTATCAGCAGAAGAACTCAGGTGGTCGTGGATCTTCCCACCCACCCAACCCAGGCTATCAGAACAAGTCAAATTCTCAAGCTCCAAGGTCAAATGCTCCTTATCACCGTCCGCTCTCAGAGGTGACTTGCAACAAATGTCAGCAGAAAGGTCACTACGCGAACAAATGCTTCAACCAAAGGCGCCTTCCGCCTCCTCCTCCTGTGAAATCTTCCAGCAATGCAGTGGTCAAGCATAATCCAAAGCATGCCAAGGTGAACATGATGAATGCAGCTCAAGCGGAGGAATCTTCTGATGTGATAATGGCTAATCTCTCAGTTAATGATATTCCTGCAAAAGTCTTATTTGATACTGGTGCATCGCTTTCTTTCATTTCGAGACCTTTTGTTGCCAAGCATGAGTTTGTGACGGAAAAGATTCCTATTCCGTTGAAGATTGTGTCCCCGGGTAAGCAAATGACATCTAATATTTGCGTCCCGGATGTTTCTATCAAGATGGGCGACTATAGATTTCTGGCTAAACCAATTGTCCTTGGTGACTCGGATATTGATCTTATTCTCGGGAAGGACTGGCTTTATCAGCACAAAGCTCAGCTAGATTGTGCTGCCAGGGAAATTCAATTGACTCACTCTTCTAATGATGTGATCATCTATGCCGCTCGTGATGAAACCATTCGGTTGTTTTCTCTCAATGAGAAGGGCGAATTGGATGCTATCTCTCAGATTCCAGTCGTTTGTGAGTACCAAGATGTCTTTCCAGAAGAGCTTCCAGGAATGCCTCCTCACCGGCCAGTTGAATTCGTTATCGATCTTGAGCCTGACACTGAACCCGTTTGCAAGCGTCTATACAAGCTTGGACCTGATGAGCTGAAGGAATTGAAGAAGCAGCTCGATGAACAAGAGCGTCTGGGTTTGATCAGACCGAGTTCATCTCCTTGGGTTTGTGGTGTTCTTTTTGTCCAGAAGAAGGATGGCACGGACCGACTTTGCGTCAATTACCGTCCATTGAATAAGAAGACAATCAAGAACAAGTATCCACTTCCCAACATCAATGAGCTATTCGAGCAACTCAAAGGTGCTAAAGTGTTCTCCAAGCTTGACCTTCGTATGGGTTATCATCAAATTCGCATTCGTGAACAAGATATTCCCAAGACAGCATTCAGAACAAGCTTTGGTTCTTATGAATATACTATCATGTCTATCGGCCTTGTCAATGCTCCTCCAACATTCTCTCGCATGATGAACTTCATCTTCAACCCCTACACCAATGAATTCGTCTTGGTCTATCTTGATGATATTTTGGTCTTCTCCAAAAATAAGAAGGATCATGCCAAACATTTGCGATTGGTGCTAGACAAGCTCAGAGAGCATCAATTCTATGCGAAGTTTTCCAAATGTGAATTTTGGCTTGATGAAGTTCTTTACCTTGGCCACATCATCTCCGCCAAGGGAATCGCTGTTAATCCCGAGAAGGTGTCTGCAGTTGTGAATTGGGAACCTCCTCAGAGTGTCAAGCAGCTTCGCAGTTTTCTTGGTCTTGCAAGCTATTGCCGAAGATTCGTTGAGAACTTCTCTAAGATTGCAAAGCCTCTTTCCAACCTCCTCCAGAAGCATGTGAAGTATGTCTGGTCTCCTGAGTGTGACGTTGCTTTCAATACTCTCAAAGAGAAACTCGTCACAGCTCCTGTCTTGACTCCTCCTGATGAATCCAAGCCATTTGAAGTTTTCTGTGATGCTTCTCTTCAAGGTCTCGGTGCTGTGTTAATGCAAGAGAAGAGACTTGTGGCTTATACCTCTCGTCAGCTAAAGCCCAACGAAAAGAACTACCCCACTCACGATCTTGAGTTGGCGGCAGTTGTCCATGCATTAATAACATGGAGACATCTCTTGTTGGGAAGGAAAGTGGACATTTTCACCGATCACAAGAGTCTCAAGTATATTTTCACTCAACCCAACCTCAACCTCAGGCAAACTCGATGGGTCGAAATGATTCAAGAGTACAACCCAAGTATTGAATATACTCCGGGCAAGGCCAATGTGATTGCAGATGCTTTGAGCAGGAAGGCTTACTGCAACAGTTTAATCCTCAAGCCCTTCCAACCGGATCTTTGTGAAGCTTTCCGCAAGCTGAATCTTCAAGTTGTTCCTCAAGGCTTTCTTGCCAACCTCATAGTCTCTCCTAGTTTGGAAGATCAAATTCGTGAGGCTCAACTCCTGGATACCATGGTGAAAAAGGTGAAACATGGTATCGACAAGGGCATTTCCAAGTACAAGTGCTTCCACATTGATGACAAAAATACTCTTTTCTTCGAGGACCGGATTGTGCTTCCAAAGGGTGATCTACGTAAAGTCATTATGAACGAGGCACACAATTCGCTTCTATCCATTCATCCTGGAAGTACAAAGATGTACCATGACCTCAAGCAGTCATATTGGTGGACTCGAATGAAGCGAGAAATTGCTCAATTCGTGAATGAATGTGATGTCTGCAGAAGGGTGAAAGTAGAACACCAACGACCAGCTGGTCTCCTCCAACCTCTTGCTATTCCAGAATGGAAGTTTGATCATATCGAGATGGACTTCGTGACTGGATTTCCAAAGTCCAAGCGTGGAAATGATGCTATCTTCGTTGTCATTGACAAGCTTACTAAAGTGGCTCATTTTCTTCCTATCAAAGAATCTATCACAGCAGCTCAGTTGGCAGAGCTATACACATCCAGGATTGTCTCATTGCACGGCATTCCACAATTGATATCTTCAGACCGTGGCAGCATCTTTACCTCCAAGTTTTGGGATTCTTTTCAGAAGGCCATGGGCACCAACATTCGTTTCAGCACAGCTTTCCATCCTCAAACAAGTGGCCAAGTCGAGCGAGTCAATCAAATCCTTGAAGATATGCTCAGGGCTTGTGTCATTTCCTTTGGTATGAAATGGGAAGATTGTCTTCCATATGCCGAGTTCTCCTACAACAACAGTTTCCAAGCGAGTTCGGGCAAGGCCCCATTTGAAATTCTCTATGGCAGAAAGTGCCGTACTCCTCTCAATTGGTCCGAGACAGGTGAACGCCAACTTCTTGGCAACGACTTGATTACAGAAGCCGAAGAAATGTGCAAAGTCATTCGTGAGAATCTCAAAGCCGCGCAATCGCGCCAGAAGAGCTATTATGATGACAAGCACCGTGATGTGGCTTTTGAAATCGGAGACCATGTCTACCTCCGCGTCTCCCCAATGAAAGGCACTCGTCGCTTCGGTATCAAAGGGAAGCTTGCCCCTAGATACGTGGGTCCTTTCAAGATCATTGGCAAAAGAGGCGATCTCGCCTATCAACTTGAGCTTCCGTCCAACTTCGCAAATGTGCACGATGTGTTTCACGTGTCACAGCTTCGCAAGTGCTTCAAGACTCCTAAACGCACTATCAACTTCGAAGAAATTGACCTCCAAGAAGATCTCTCTTATCATGAGCACCCCGTTGCTATTCTTGAAGAAACCAAGCGCAAAACTCGCAACAAGTCAATCAAATTCCTGAAAGTGAAGTGGTCACACCATTCCGACCGAGAAGCCACCTGGGAGCGCGAGGATCTCCTCCGTTCCGAGTATCCGGAGTTCTTTCAGTCCTAGATCTCGGGACGAGATCCTCTTGTAGTGGTGGAGTGTTGTAACACCCCGGATGTAACTTTCCATATTTGTAACTCCAACTCTTGCCATTTTCGGCATTGTGATATGATTTTCCCTCCGCGGTTGGGTTTTTCTTCATTTTTGCATTTTGTTCATGTCATGCATTTCATATCATGTCATCATGTGCATCTCATTTGCATACGTGTTCGTCTCATGATTCCGAGCATTTTCCCCGTTGTCCGTTTTGCAATCCGGCACCTATGTCCCCCGGCGTCCCCTTTTACATTTTTCCGTGAGCGGGTACTAAACTTTCTCGGAATGGACCGAGGTTTGCCAAGTGGCCTTGGTACACCATCGGCAGACCACCTGTCAAGTTTCGGGTCATTTGGAGCTCGTTTGGTACTCCAACGGTTAACCGCACTCTCGCAAAGGCCTCTTTTAAGTTGCAGCCCAACACCCCTTTAAAACAGCCCAATAACCCATCTAATTCACTTCCATGTCCATCGTCGTTCGATCACGATCGTGTGGGCGAAAACCGCACTCCATTTGGAGCTTCCTAGCTCCTTCTACCTATATATATGCCTCCCCCTCCGAAATTCTCAGGCAAACCCTAGCATTTTTTCCTCCCCGCGCCGCCGGACGAAATCCGGGCGAGCCGGACACGTCCGCCCGCCGCCCCGGACACGTCCGCCCGCCGCCCCGGACCAACCGGGAGCCGCCACGTGTCCCGGCCGGTCCCCAGATCGCCGCCGACCCCGCGGGCCCACGAGGCCCGTGCGGGGCCCTCCCGGCCCGCGCCGCCCCGCCGTGCGCCCGGCCGCGCCCGACCCCGCCGCCCGCGCCTCCGCCGCCCAGCTCCGCCGCCTCGGCCGCCGGCCGCCGCGCCGCCCCGGCCTCCCGCCGCCGCCACCGGAGCCCGCCTCCTCCCGCGGTCGCCGGCGCCGCCCGACCCCGCCCCGGCCTCGTTCCCCTTCGCCTCCGGCCGGCCTCTCCTCCTCCGGCCCCGAGCAGCCGCCGGCCACCTCGCCCCGATCGGATCTGGATCCAAAGATCCACCTCGTTTGACTTTCTCCTCCCCCCGAAATCCTCTAAGTCCTTTTCTGTCAGTTATTTTGTTGCATATTCTTCATGTCATAACTCTCTGCATATTGCTCCGTTTCGTGCGTGTAATATGTCAAAATGTTCGTCTCGATGAGTAGATCATTTCATCTCATTGCATCATTTTCATTTGAGCTCATCTTGATGCCCGAAATGCTGTTAGAAGAGGGCTATGTGATGTTAGTTTCTGTTTCTTAACAGAACATGCACTTTTGTCATTTTTGCCATGATTGATGTGTGCACCCTATAAACTGGAGTCCTACATGTGTTCTGTAATATGCCATGCCATCTTTACAGGGGTGTATGCCATGTATTTTTGTGATCTCTGTGGTGACTAGCACAAGCATGCAAACTAGGCTTCATGATGTTGCTGATTTCATCACCTGTTTTGCTGATATTTTTATGCCATGTTAACTTGATGCTACCGAGAAATCCATGCATAATTTGAGATACTTCAGTAAGGATGTTTTAAACATATGGTTATGCTCTATCCATCCATGCCTTTGTTTGTAATTATGGAGTACCATAGCTTGAGTCAATCGAGCTCTACTTTTGCTATAAAATGTTTCCTGGCAGATTGTTTACATGTTATTCAATTTTGCCAAGGTTGTTGTAGTTGATCCGTGTATGCTATGAAGTTGTTCTTGCCATGTATAACTTCTATGCCATGTCTTCTTGATGTATGTATGCTTAGTTTATCATGAAATGCTCTGTAGTGAGTGCATCGAGCTTGCGAAGATGCCTACTTGTTATCTGTTTTTGTCATGCCCTGTTGCTGAATCTGTAACGAAACTTGCTATATTGACATGGGTGCTACTATATTTTCTGATCCTTTTTGGCTTATGCTCAGTAAGGGACTTTTGTTCTATGCTTTGATTAGATTCATGCCATGCCTTGTTTTGCTATTATAAGTTCCTGTAGCATGTCGTTTTCTTGCTCTGAACATTGCTTCCTGATGTTGATTTTGCCATGTTCAGTAATTTCACTAAGTCTGTGAAGCTGATATGTTTTGCACTTTTGCCATGCTTGTTTGGACCTGTTATGGTGTGATTTAGCCGTAGCTCAGTGTTCATCTTTTGTCAAGCATCTTGAGTAGATCACTGCCATGTGCTTTGTTGGTACGTTTGGGTGCAGTAGCTTAATTTCTTGTTTCTTGCTAAGTGGCATCATGCTGTTAATGTCAGATTTGTGCCATTCTTGTTTTGCTTGTCATTTGCAAACCGTGCATCCGATCCCGGTGATCTTTATATCGATTTCAACCGAAATCATCTCATCTTTCCAGCGGCATACTTGGTTTGCCAAGTTGATGCCTGGTTCATCATTTTCCTTCCGGAGCACGCATACGCATTGCATATCACATCTCGCATATCATGCCATGTTTTGCATCATGTTGCTTGTGCATTGCACCGTGATTTATTGTGGTTCCATTGTTTGCGTTCTTGCTTTGGGTAGAGCCGGGAGACGAGTACGTGAACGAGGAACCTGTTGAGAACGCTTACGAGGATCAAGCTTTCGACAACTCTGAGAACTTTGCAGGCAAGATGACCATACCCTCGAAATCACTTATATCTTTGCTTGCTAGATGCTCGCTCTTTTGCTAGGCCTATGCTGCAATGCCTATCACTTGCTATATCATGCCACCCATATTGCCATGTCAAGCCCCTAACCATCCTTTCCTAGCAAACCGTTGTTTGGCTATGTTACCGCTTTGCTCAGCCCCTCTTATAGCGTTGCTAGTTGCAGGTGAAGATGAAGTTTGTTCCTTGTTGGAACATGGAGATGTTGTTCCTTATTGGAACATGTTTACTTGTTGGGGATATCACAATATATCTTCTATAATTAATGCATCTATATACTTGGTAAAGGGTGGAAGACTCGGCCCTATGCCTGGTGTTTTGTTCCACTCTTGCCACCCTAGTTTCCGTCATACCGGTGTTATGTTCCTTAATTTCGCGTTCCTTACACGGTTGGGTGATTTATGGGACCCCCCTGACAGTTCGCTTTGAATAAGACACCTCCAGCAAGGCCCAACATTGGTTTTACCATTTTCCACCTAAGCCTTTTTCCCCCGGGTTTTCGCGAGCCCGAGGGTTATCTTTATTTAACCCCCCGGGCCAATGCTCCTCTGAGCGCTGGTCCAAACTAGAGCCACTTGCGGTGCCACCCTGAGGCAACTTGGGGCATCTTCGGTTGCCGTACGTAGTGTTCATCCGGTGTGCCCTGAGAACGAGATATGTGCAGCTCCTATCGGGATTTGTCGGCACATTCGGGCGGCTTTGCTGGTCTTGTTTTATTGCTGTCGAAATGTCTTGTAGTCCGGGATTCCAAGACTGATCGGGTCTTCCCGGTAGAAGGAATATCCTTCGTTGACCGTGAGAGCTTATAATGGGCTAAGTTGGGACACCCCTGCAGGGTATTATCTTTCGAAAGCCGTGCCCGCGGTTATGAGGCAGATGGGAATTTGTTAATGTCCGATTGTAGAAGACCTGAAGTTGACCTTATTTAAAAAAACACATCAACCGCGTGTGTAACCGTGATGGTCTCTTCTCGGCGGAGTCCGGGAAGTGAACACGGTGTTGGAGTTATGTTTGACGTAAGTAGTTCAGGATCACTTCTTGATCGCTACTAGCTTCACGACCGTGCCTTGCTTCTCTTCTCGCTCTCTTTTGCGAATGTAGCCACCATATATGCTAGTCGCTTGCTGCAGCTCCACCTCACAACTCTGTCCTTCCTATAAGCTTAAATAGTCTTGATCTCGCGGGTGTGAGATTGCTGAGTCCCCGTGACTCAAAGATTCTACCAAAACAGTTGCAGGTGTCGACGATGCCAGTGCAGGTGACGCAGCCGAGCTCAAGTGGGAGTTCGGCGAGGAACGTGGTCGTTACTATGTGTCTTTTCCTGATGATCAGTAGTGGAGCCCAGTTGGGACGATCGGGGATCTGTGTAGCATTTGGGGTATCTTCTTTTATTTTGGTTCCGTAGTCGGACCTTGAGTGTTATCTGAATGATGGATGTTTATTTATGTATTGTGTGAAGTGGCGACTGTAAGCCAACTATGTATCTCTTTCCCGTATGTATTACATGGGTTGTGTGAAGATTACCTCACTTGCGACATTGCTTTCAATGCGGTTATGCCTCTAAGTCGTGCTTTGACATGTGGGAGATATAGCCGCATCGAGGGCGTTACATGGAGCGTATACGTCGTACTCCAGGGCCTTTCATGAATTTATTAGAGAGCATCCACTTCTCACAGACTGCGACGTTAACAGTCAAATTCATATAGGTGTGTTCCTCAGGAGATGCTCTGCAGGACAACATCCCTGCTTACTCAAATAAGCCACTTGGAACACATTAAGATAGATATCAACCTGCCATGCAGATCAGGAGAGTATTGCATCTTCACGGAGTGGGATAATTAAAATAAGGATACTCTCCTCTCAGCTGACCAACAGCTTGTCTCCCACTTCTACTTCACGGGATCTCCGATCACATAGAGTGGGTTACCACTATGGACAACTCATGCGGTGGGTCTCAAACCCATCTCCATCGATGCATTATCTATCACATTACGTGATAGACCCTTTGTGAAGGGATCTGCCAAGTTTTTCGACGTTTGGATATAATCCAACGTAATAACTCCGGAGTTCCTCAGTTTCCTGACAGATTTTAATCTCCTCTTCACATGCCTTGAGGACTTCATATTGTCCTTAGAACTATTTATCTTGACGATCACAGTTTGATTATCACAGTTCATCAGGATAGGGGGTATTGGTTTTTCAACCATAGGTAAGTCCATCAATAGCTCACGAAGCCACTCTGCTTCAACAGTGGCAGTGTCTAATGTTGTGAGTTCTGCTTCCATAGTTGACCTCGTTAAGATGGTCTGCTTGCAAGACTTCCAGGAAACAGCGCCACCACCAAGTGTAAAAACATAACCACTTGTGGCCTTAATCTCATCAGCATCAGATATCCAGTTCGAGTCACTATAACCCTCCAGTACCCTTGGATACCCGGTGTAGTGAATCCCATAGCTCGCAGTGCCCTTCAAGTAGCGCATAACTCTCTCAAGCGCACACCAATGATCATCTCCCGGTTTTGACACAAACCGACTCAGCTTGCTCACAGCAAAAGAGATGTCAGGCCTCGTGGCACTCGCCAAATACATAAGCGAGCCAATAATCTAAGAATACCTCAGTTGATCTCTAGCAATCCGTCGATTCTTTCGAAGCAACACACTAGCATCATATGGAGTTGGAGAAGGCGTGCAGTCGCTATACCCAAAACGACTCAAAACCTTTTCCACATAGTGAGACTAAAGCAGTGTGATCCCACCATTCTCATCTCTCAACAGCTTGATGTTTAAGATAACATCAGCTACTCCTAGATCCTTCATCTCAAAACAGCGAGATAAGAAATCCTTAACCTCCTTGATTAAATCAAGTTTGGTTCCAAAGATCAATATGTCGTCGACATACAGACAAAGAATAACACCTTCGCCCCCACCATGGCGATAGTACACACACTTGTCACCATCATTTACTACAAAGCCGGCAGCANAGTACACACACTTGTCACCATCATTTACTACAAAGCCGGCAGCAGTTAATGTTCTTTCGAACTTCTCATGCCACTCCTTAGGAGCTTGCTTAAGGCCATATAAAGACTTTAATAACTTGCACACCTTTCCTTCTTGACCAGGTACTACAAAACCATCTGGCTGATCCATGTAAATTTCCTCCTTCAACTCTCCATTGAGGAAAGCCGTCTTAACGTCCATTTGATGAACGAGAAGACCATGTGAGGCAGCCAGTGATAGTAGCACCCGAATTGTGGTCAGTCTAGCCACGGGTGAGTAAGTATCAAAGAAGTCTTCACCTTCTTTCTGGGTATAACCCTTAGCCACAAGCTGTGCCTTGTACTTTTCAATCGTACCATCAGGTCTAAGCTTCTTCTTGAACACCCACTTACATCCTACAGGTTTGCACCCATAAGGACGGTCAGTGATCTCCCAGGTCCCGTTAGCTAAGATGGAATCCATCTCGCTACGAACAGCTTCCTTCCAGTAGTCAGCATCAGGAGATGCATAGGCTTCTGAAATAGTCCTGGGTGTGTCATCCACAAGGTACACAATGAAATCATCACCAAAGGACTTTGCAGTCCTCTGTCTCTTGCTCCTTACAGGATTTTCATTGTTACCCTCAAGAGGATTCTCAACGTGTTCCATCGCAATGGTGGGTTCAGGAATTACAGTGAGTTCCTCACTAGATGGAATAGGTATCTCCTGATTTGATGAGCTTGACATATCCTTCATAGGAAATATGTCCTCAAAGAAAGTTGCATCATTAGACTCCATAATCGTACCAACATGCATGTCGGATACCTCAGATTTTATTATCAAAATCTATAGCCAATGCTATGAAAAGCATGGCCCAGAAGAACACAATCCACGGTTTTTGGTCCAAGCTTGCGCTTCTTGGGAATTGGTATATTGACTTTCGCCAAACAACCCCAAGAACGTAGGTAAGAGAGTTTCAACCTTTTCCTTTCCCATTCCTCAAATGGAGTCATGGTCTTATGCTTTGTGGGAACTCGGTTTAGGACATGACACGCAGTCATTAGCGCCTCCCCCCACCATTCCTTGGAAAGACCCGATGTGTCTAACATGGCGTTAACCAAATCAGTTAGAGTTCGGTTCTTTCTTTCGGCCACCCCATTAGACTGAGGTGAGTAGGGAGGCGTCCTCTCATGGATTATACCATGTTCCGCACAAAACAGATCAAATTCATTGGAAAAATACTCTCCACCACGATCGGACCTAAGCCGTTTAATTTTTCGATCAAGTTGGTTCTCTGCCTCAGCTTTATAGTTTTTGAAGAAAGTTAAAGCCTCATCTTTTGATTTCAGAAGATACACATAA
>LR880972.1:38472383-38507183 GCA_904067115.1 Aegilops sharonensis | reverse complement strand
TTTAAGTGGCCGTGATGGTTACCTGAAACTGGCTCAACCATCTAAAAAGAGGTCCATGAGGATCGTTGTCTATGGCCCTAGCAGTCGGGACCGCAGCCAAAAAACGGGTCTGCATCGCTGTTTGCCACCCTGATTCTGCCTCTAAGGGACCTATGGCAGCACCGGCCAGAGGTAATCCCAACAAGTACGACACATCCTGTAAAGTAGGCGCCATCTCTCCCCATGGAAAGTGAAACGTATGTGTCTCTGGCCTCCATCTATCTACTAAGCAGGTAAGGAGTGACTTGTCGTAAGAGAAACGTTTCACTTGCCTCTTGTGTAACTGCACTGGTTCACCTGCCTCATCTAAGTCCGGACCATCAATCCACTCATCCAATGTACCCTGAACCAGCCGTGCCAAGGGTAGAAGTCCAGCCCAACTTAACCTACAAAATAAAAAGATTGTTAGCGGCTATAGAAAGTATGTAAAACATAGTAAGTCATTATATGGACTCCATTATATGCACACATACCTATCAACCCATGAATCGTGTATCAGCCAGTTAGTCTTTGGGGTACGAGTGACCAACACGTCTAAGTTGTTGCCCGCTTCCAATAGGGCGCCCCGGTGCTTTCTATCGATGTTGCCATTAAGCAACGGATACAAAGACATATCTGCAATTCAAACAACAAATCTCAGGCGCAAATAAAAACATAGATCTGACATATTACAAATTAAAACATAGTCCTGACATAGTACGAATTAAAACATAGTCCTGACATATTACAAATTAAAACATAGATCTGACATATTACAAATTAAAACATAGTCCTGACATATTACAAATTAAAACATAGTCCTGACATATTAAAACCCACTACGACACATTATATAGCTTGTGAGTTATTTCTTCCTCGTCCGCCCCTTCGGCCTCGACTGCCACGACCACGTCCGCCTCTTCCTCTTGTTGTCGCAGCCGTCGATGCGGAAGCACCATCTTTGTTCAGGTCGGGACAATATTTCATCCTATGCCCATAAGCCGCGCATAACAAACATTGCCTGGTTGCTCCACCAGCTTCAGACTGGTCCATATCGTTCCGGATGCGACGGGCCTTCCGTCTGCCCCTACTTGTTCGCCGAAGGTCTGGATGCGGGATATATACTCTCTCACCGTCGTTTACCTTGTTGAAATTGCCGACGACTCTAAACCCTGTNTTCCCGCCTTATTTTCTCCTCTGTATCTATAAAACCCCCTTCAGGCGAAGGTGGATAAGCATTCCAGTGTAGTGTAGTCGAGATGTCCCATTATCCATTCGATCGTAGTTTTCACCCTGGGATGAGCAGCACTCTTCTGAGTCTAGTTACCGATTTCAGGATGGACAATAGGATAGTTCCATGGGACGAACTCACCGGTAGTGACACCATAATGAATGAGTTGGCTCACCAATTACGTAGGTCTGGGTGGCCTGAAAGGACCTATGAGGAGGTACGTCAAGAACTTCTTAGGTTGCATGAAAGGTGGAAGAAGGTAGTGGAGCCGAAGAGTGAAACTTTCAGAAGGACTGCAACAAAGAATACATTTTTATGGACTGAGGAGAGCGAGGACGACGAAGATGTCTTCATGCCGCCGCTTCCGGGTTCTGCATCGTCGAAGGGCAAGAGTTCTGCATCGTCCAAAGGCAAGACTTCTGCATCCTCGAAGGGCAAGAGTTCTGCATCCAGCAAGGGCAAGAGTTCTGCATCCAGCAAGGGCAAGAGTTCTGCATCGACGGAGGGCAAGAGGACCGCATNATATTTCATCCTATGCCCATAAGCCGCGCATAACAAACATTGCCTGGTTGCTCCACCAGCTTCAGACTGGTCCATATCGTTCCGGATGCGACGGGCCTTCCGTCTGCCCCTACTTGTTCGCCGAAGGTCTGGATGCGGGATATATACTCTCTCACCGTCGTTTACCTTGTTGAAATTGCCGACGACTCTAAACCCTGTCATCTCGCCTGTCCAGGTGTTGAGCACTGCCTCTTTTAAATAGTATGGGGACACGAAGGAGATAGCATCCAACTCAATCTGCCCACAGGCAGCCAACACATGAGAGCAAGGTAGGTGCAACAACTTCGGTTTGTTGCATGTACACTCACACGATTGGATAAAATTCCGTTCCAATTTTTACCTCGTGTGTCTTCACCTCATTTCCAGAACCAAAACCATCGGTAGGAAGCTGAACCTCATACCTCCTTTCTTGATTCCCTATAAGTCTGACAGTGTGCTTCTTTGCTTTCTCTATCTTCTTTGCCATGTATTCTATGACACGGCTACAATAAGGTGTGTTCTGATTATCTTCAATATGCTTCTGTGCTAACTCGTGCCTTTCTCTGAAATATCTCAAAGTGCCATGGAATACAGCCTCCACAATAGCTGTGAGTGGCAATGCTCTGTTCCCTCTCAGCACAAAGTTATACACCTCTGCAAGATTGGTTGTCATGTGGCCATACCTAGCTCCATGTGTGTCATGCAGCAAAGACCAATTCACTGGAGGCTCTTTCTCTATCCACTCAGAAAAATTCTTTATTGCCCTTCCCTTCTTTCTCGTAGTATTAGGAGGGTCAATTCCTGGCAAGTCACAAAGACCTACTGGCTCCTCTAGCTCCGCGATGAGTGCTGCTAATTTAACTTGATCTTCTTCCATTTTCTTCCTCGCACGGACCTGCTTCTTAGTAAACTCATCTAGTTTTGACCAAATAAATTCGTATTTGCGCTGCTGGCTCTGCTTGCATAATTTTTTGAACAAGTTCATCAACCGCTTGTTCTTGAACTGTGAGAAAAAATTAGCCCCAAGATGGCGCATGCACCACCGGCTCTGCAAGTCCCTCCAAGGTGTTCGTTCGTCATCTGTTGGATTACAAAGTGTCTTCACGGCCTTCAATATACCAGCATGTCTGTCATGAATGACACACACGTTTGGTCGGTCCTTCACAATGGCAATTTTCACTTGGCGGAAGAACCATACCCAGCTGAGAAAGTTCTCACCCTCCACAAATGCCATGGCAAGTGGGATGATTTGATTGTTCCCGTCCACACCAATAGCAGTCAGGATTTGCCCTCTATACTGACCGGTCAGGAATGTACCATCCACAAACAGAACAGGAGGACAATGCCGGAAAGCTTCGATGCACATACCAAAAGAGAAGAGCACTCGTTTCAACACCTTGAAATCTGGTATACTCAGCAACCTCATGTGTTGTACGTTCACATAAGTGCCGGGATTCCTCTCCTTCAGTATGCCCAGGAGACGGACAACATTATCATATGAGTCGAAGAACGTCCCAAACCTTTCCTCCATAGCCTTCTGCTTAGCCCTCCAAGCCTTCCCATAAGGAATGACATACTTCCATCTGACCTTCACTGCTGTCTGGATGTGTTTTGCTTCCATATCTTTCTTCTCTACTATCTCAGTATACATGAGTTGCGCAATGAGACTTGAAGTCAGGTTCGGATGCTTCACCAGCAGGTNACTCTTCTGAGTCTAGTTACCGATTTCAGGATGGACAATAGGATAGTTCCATGGGACGAACTCACCGGTAGTGACACCATAATGAATGAGTTGGCTCACCAATTACGTAGGTCTGGGTGGCCTGAAAGGACCTATGAGGAGGTACGTCAAGAACTTCTTAGGTTGCATGAAAGGTGGAAGAAGGTAGTGGAGCCGAAGAGTGAAACTTTCAGAAGGACTGCAGCAAAGAATACATTTTTATGGACTGAGGAGAGCGAGGACGACGAAGATATCTTCATGCCGCCGCTTCCGGGTTCTGCATCGTCGAAGGGCAAGAGTTCTGCATCGTCCAAAGGCAAGACTTCTGCATCCTCGAAGGGCAAGAGTTCTGCATCCAGCAAGGGCAAGAGTTCTGCATCGACGGAGGGCAAGAGGACCGCATCGTCGAAGGGCAAGAGGGCTGCATCAACGGAGGATGACGATGATGACTTCATGTAGTATGTAAGATGTATTCCAGTTTGTATTGTATTATTGTAGGGCATTATGTTCTATCTGAATTTCATTTTGTAGTATGTAAGATGTATTGCACAAGTTCAGCCGCACCGTTTAATTCAGATGTACTTGTATCTTAATTATCGGTTGTAATCTATTTGGAAATGTAACTGGAATAAGAATGCGAATTAATAGTAATATGTCTCTCGCATACATAAAACAATATATGTCTCCTGATCAGATAGAAGGAAGTGCGATAGTAACATAGATAATGAGTCATACATAGATAATAAGCATATGCGAATAGTCTGAAACTAACATAGATAATGAGTCATACATAGATAATAAGCATATCACTGCGGGGGACGGCGACGAGTCTGGGTCTTCCTCGGGCGAGGACCGGAAGGCGATAAGCGCTGAGGCGGTGGACGAGGCTCGCGATAACCACGACCATAGTTAACCTCGTCTGTCACGGTCTGTGTCTCCTGCGTCGGTGGTGGTGGTGGAGTGTGAAACACTGTCTGCGAGAAGCCATAAATGTTTGTAGCATGGTCATCATCCTCGCGGTCGCCCTCAAAGTAATCAGCACCACCACTAAGGATGGGTGACTGCTCTGAATGCATAAACGGTTGCGACAGGTTGCCGCCTGCGGTAAAGTAAAAAACTTGTAAAATTGATACAAATGCATGAACGATTACTACTCTGTTCATAAGAATGTAGTGAGTAGGGTTACCTAGTTCCATCTGCTGATGCCAGTAAGAGCTCCCTGGCTGTGAAGGAGGTGGCTGATGCCAGTAAGAGCTCCCTGGCTGTGAAGGAGGTGGCTCATTCCAGGAAGAGCTCCCTGGCTGTGAAGGAGGTGGCTCATTCCAGGAAGAGCTCCCTGGCTTTGAAGGAGGTGGCTCATGCCAGGAAGAGCTCCCTGGCTGTGAAGGAGGTGGCTCATGCCAGGAAGAGCTCCCTGGCTGTGAAGGAGGTGGCTCATGCCTGGAAGAGCTCCCTGGCTGTGAAGGATGAGGTTCTGCACGGTGCACAGAAGGTCGTGGTTGTGAACGTTGCACAGAGGGTCGTGGTTCTGAATGCTGTACAGAGGGACGTGGCGGACGATGTGCTGGAGGAGGAAGTGCAACATCCGAAGACCGTCTACACGTAACAGCAGCGTAAATCCCCCGTAGCTTGTCATCAAGACGCCTCAACCATGAGACGCCCTCTCGCGGTGGGATAGTTTCTCCCCTCTGAAAGCGCCGCATTAAAGCGGAAACCTCCTCTCGCGCCTGTACTGTCAAGTCACCCTGTAGATGAAGAGTTAACCAATTATATCCTCGTTGTATGATAGACACCACGAATAGACACCCAAGCGAATATGTCCAGATTAACAAAAGACTCAACATATAAGAACCAAGGCATTTACCGCGTGGTGTCTGGTTCCCACAACAGAGGCAGTTGGGTACATATCGCTGGTGAGAGGGGCTTCGATCTGATCAGGAGCAGCTGATGGAACCAAGTAGATCCTTGTTGTATGCCGGTAACGCTGCAGATACAACCCGAACATTTGCCAGTTAAAGGCCCGACCCTCACCCCAGGTATTTGTCGCAGCGGTAGTCCATTCGTGAACGTAAGGGGTAATGCTCTTAAGCCAGTAATCCATGGACTTGTTTCCTCCTAGGCGACTGTCCCTGATATTGACATGCGCGATACATAATTAGGTATATTATGAATGTATAGCTGACAACTAAAATAGTATTAGTACTTACTTGTGCACGTGCTCTGGCAACTGTGGAATTTTTGGAATCTCAGGCTCTTGATATAGACCGAACTGTCTCATTACTCTATGAAGAGACATCTCCTCAACCGTCACATCGAACACCAACTTGGCCTTGGTCATCCAAAAATGCCGATCTCTAGTGCACAATCCAGAAATCCCAACTGGGTACCTCGATGATATAGCCTCAGCCGAGTATGGCTCCCAGATAACTTGATCCTCGTGCAAACTATCAAACTGCGCCGTGAAGGACGGGTAGCATCCCCTAACCTGACTATGCGCAAACTGTCTCTGTGCATGACAACAAATAAGCATTAGTAATACTAATGAATGGCAAAAAATAATTGAATTAATTGTTACTTAATATAAAAGTACCTCTCGCCGTGCCCAAACAGAACCCATAGTAGGTAAGTCGCCGATAGCAGGCACATAAGCCCCAGCTAAGTCCTCCAAACCAAAAGGTTTATCAATGTAGACATAGGGTCGTCCAATAGGGAATCTCTCGTATGACCAGAGCTGCAACAATAATGGACATCCAACAACACCAGATTTTCTAGACTTCAACAAGCAAGCTTTGCACAGGCCTCTGTACGTAGCCGCTAACACAGCAGAACCAAAACTCCTCTGTAGAATATCCGCGGGGCAACGTGCGTCAGCTATCTCTCGTGCAATACCGATGAGTCGTGCATCGACAGTGGTCACGTGGTTCTCCGTAAACATCGTCTTGCCGAACAGCCAAAGAATATATGCCTCTAAGGACCGGTCAATCTGTGCCTCCGACAACTCAACATCGGGATGTCCTAACGAGACAATCTACATAGAAACGTAATAATTGTATGAAAATCGGGCAACTAAAAAACAACATTTGTTTACGTGGCCGTGATGGTTACCTGAAACTGGCTCAACCATCTAAAAAGAGGTCCATGAGGATCGTTGTCTATGGCCCTAGCAGTCGGGACCGCAGCCAAAAAACGGGTCTGCATCGCTGTTTGCCACCCTGATTCTGCCTCTAAGGGACCTATGGCAGCACCGGCCAGAGGTAATCCCAACAAGTACGACACATCCTGTAAAGTAGGCGCCATCTCTCCCCATGGAAAGTGAAACGTATGTGTCTCTGGCCTCCATCTATCTACTAAGCAGGTAAGGAGTGACTTGTCGTAAGAGAAACGTTTCACTTGCCTCTTGTGTAACTGCACTGGTTCACCTGCCTCATCTAAGTCCGGACCATCAATCCACTCATCCAATGTACCCTGAACCAGCCGTGCCAAGGGTAGAAGTCCAGCCCAACTTAACCTACAAAATAAAAAGATTGTTAGCGGCTATGAAAAGTATGTAAAACATAGTAAGTCATTATATGGACTCCATTATATGCACACATACCTATCAACCCATGAATCGTGTATCAGCCAGTTAGTCTTTGGGGTACGAGTGACCAACACGTCTAAGTTGTTGCCCGCTTCCAATAGGGCGCCCCGGTGCTTTCTATCGATGTTGCCATTAAGCAACGGATACAAAGACATATCTGCAATTCAAACAACAAATCTCAGGTGCAAATAAAAACATAGATCTGACATATTACAAATTAAAACATAGTCCTGACATAGTACGAATTAAAACATAGTCCATGAGGATTTACATATTAAAACATAGTCCTGACATATTACAAATTAAAACATAGTCCTGACATATTACAAATTAAAACATAGTCCTGACATATTAAAACCCACTACGACACATTATATAGCTTGTGAGTTATTTCTTCCTCGTCCGCCCCTTCGGCCTCGACTGCCACGACCACGTCCGCCTCTTCCTCTTGTTGTCGCAGCCGTCGATGTGGAAGCACTCGTCGATGCGGAAGCACCATCTTTGTTCAGGTCGGGACAATATTTCATCCTATGCCCATAAGCCGCGCATAACAAACATTGCCTGGTTGCTCCACCAGCTTCAGACTGGTCCATATCGTTCCGGATGCGACGGGCCTTCCGTCTGCCCCTACTTGTTCGCCGAAGGTCTGGATGCGGGATATATACTCTCTCACCGTCGTTTACCTTGTTGAAATTGCCGACGACTCTAAACCCTGTCATCTCGCCTGTCCAGGTGTTGAGCACTGCCTCTTTTAAATAGTATGGGGACACGAAGGAGATAGCATCCAACTCAATCTGCCCACAGGCAGCCAACACATGAGAGCAAGGTAGGTGCAACAACTTCGGTTTGTTGCATGTACACTCACACGTTGGATAAAATTCCGTTCCAATTTTTACCTCGTGTGTCTTCACCTCATTTCCAGAACCAAAACCATCGGTAGGAAGCTGAACCTCATACCTCCTTTCTTGATTCCCTATGAGTCTGACAGTGTGCTTCTTTGCTTTCTCTATCTTCTTTGCCATGTATTCCATGACACGGCTACAATAAGGTGTGTTCTGATTATCTTCAATATGCTTCTGTGCTAACTCGTGCCTTTCTCTGAAATATCTCAAAGTGCCATGGAATACAGCCTCCACAATAGCTGTGAGTGGCAATGCTCTGTTCCCTCTCAGCACAAAGTTATACACCTCTGCAAGATTGGTTGTCATGTGGCCATACCTAGCTCCATGTGTGTCATGCAGCAAAGACCAATTCACTGGAGGCTCTTTCTCTATCCACTCAGAAAAATTCTTTATTGCCCTTCCCTTCTTTCTCGTAGTATTAGGAGGGTCAATTCCTGGCAAGTCACAAAGACCTACTGGCTCCTCTAGCTCCGCGATGAGTGCTGCTAATTTAACTTGATCTTCTTCCATTTTCTTCCTCGCACGGACCTGCTTCTTAGTAAACTCATCTAGTTTTGACCAAATAAATTCGTATTTGCGCTGCTGGCTCTGCTTGCATAATTTTTTGAACAAGTTCATCAACCGCTTGTTCTTGAACTGTGAGAAAAAATTAGCCCCAAGATGGCGCATGCACCACCGGCTCTGCAAGTCCCTCCAAGGTGTTCGTTCGTCATCTGTTGGATTACGAAGTGTCTTCACGGCCTTCAATATACCAGCATGTCTGTCATGAATGACACACACGTTTGGTCGGTCCTTCACAATGGCAATTTTCACTTGGCGGAAGAACCATACCCAGCTGAGAAAGTTCTCACCCTCCACAAATGCCATGGCAAGTGGGATGATTTGATTGTTCCCGTCCACACCAATAGCAGTCAGGATTTGCCCTCTATACTGACCGGTCAGGAATGTACCATCCACAAACAGAACAGGAGGACAATGCCGGAAAGCTTCGATGCACATACCAAAAGAGAAGAACACTCGTTTCAACACCTTGAAATCTGGTATACTCAGCAACCTCATGTGTTGTACGTTCACATAAGTGCCGGGATTCCTCTCCTTCAGTATGCCCAGGAGACGGACAACATTATCATATGAGTCGAAGAACGTCCCAAACCTTTCCTCCATAGCCTTCTGCTTAGCCCTCCAAGCCTTCCCATAAGGAATGACATACTTCCATCTGACCTTCACTGCTGTCTGGATGTGTTTTGCTTCCATATCTTTCTTCTCTACTATCTCAGTATACATGAGTTGCGCAATGAGACTTGAAGTCAGGTTCGGATGCTTCACCAGCAGGTTCTTCCTCACACAATTATGTGGGATGACAATGGTGACAACCCAGTGGATGTCGTACTTCGGCACGTGCCCGTGCACCTTCCCTGGACAACCTTTTTCAACACATTTCACGGTATAGTTTGTTGGACTTGATATGTGTGTCTTAAAAACCCTCTGCGTAGACATAGCCCACTTTATCACCGCATACTTCAATTTTTTCTTTGTATCAAACATAGTCCCTATTTGTACTTGGTTCAGATTATACTGCCATGGAGTCTCATGGCCATCGTTCACCGTAAGGCCGGTGGATATGTCCTGCTCCCATGCAGAAGGAATCGGTACCTCAACTTCATCCTCAGAATTTTCAGAATCCAGTTCCTCCACCAATCCATCCTCGTCCTCTTCCTCCATCACCCTCTGCATTTCATCCCCTTCCTCATCCCCATCAGCAAAACCTGAACCAGCTAATATTATCGACTGGCTGCTCTGCCCAGTATCAGGACCACAAACATTGTGTGGCACGTAGTCTGACTCTTTCTCGGGTTGGCTAGCATCCACATCTTGTGGCTGTGACCCGGATAAAACAATCTCGTTAGCCACTTCACTGCCTTGGCTGGGTTCATACCCCCTGTGGAGTTCTACGGTATTCTCCTCCTTCGGCACAGGTTGCACAAGTGCATATGGGTGGATTCTTCGGTCTCGACAGCGTCTTAACAGGGACAACCAATGCTGGCTCCCACTTGACATTTTTACAGGATTTGGTCCACAATGCATGAATACTGACAGAACATACTTCAGGATCCAGACCGAAACTAGTAGTCAACCAGTACTTCAACTGTCTAATGTCCAGTCTGTCCGGGTCAGCTAGTGTCATGACGCCATTTTTAAACTCGCTAAGATCAACCCCCAACTCATTATATCGAACATTACCAGCGCCGTAGTAAACATTCAGATTTACTGATTCAGACATTTTCACCTGTCAGACATTGCCATCTTCTCGTTAATCACAATATACACTAATATTATCCGCTACACGGACTATGCGCTAAAATGCCTCCAAAAATATATTAACACTAACTACGCGCTAAAACTAATATTACCCGTTACACTAACTACGCGCTAAAATGCCACCACGAACATATTAACGCTAACTAACAAACTATACAATTTAGAGAAAATAAATTTGTGGAGACCATGGTTATACCTTCGAAGCGTGCGTCTCTTCCGGTCACCGGCACCGACCACCGGACAACGGCAGCGCCGCCCACTCGACGACCGGAGGTTCAACTCCGGTCAACCCCCAAGCTGCTGCTCCTCCTCACCACCTCCTCCTCCACAGCTCCTGCTCCTCCTCACCACCACCTCCTTCCCAACCGGACCTCCTCCACCCCACCATGGCTCCTCCCCAAGCGCACAAAAAACTATCCCATAACAAAAAAAAACACCGTAGGCCGGTGGAGAATGCTATGATCTATCTATTCTGTGCCTTGGTTGTGTAAATGAGTGCAAATTGGAGGAGATCAGGGAGGAGGCCGGAGCTCTACAGAGAAGAACGAGAGGAACTAGAAAGAACAGGGGCGAGCAGGAAGAGGAAGGTGCCCGTCGGCCTTATCCCGACCTTTTCGGTCAACGCCTGGCCGAAAAGCTTTTCGGCTGCGGGCTGGCCGAAAACGGCCCGTTTCGGTCTAGGCCTGGCCGAAGCTACTATTTTCGGCCCAGCCCCACCCGACGAGACCTCTTCGGCCCAACTGAGGCTTATTTCGGCCTACAGCTGGACGAAAAGTCCTTTTCGGCCTAGTTCTGGCCGAAAAGTGCTACTTCGGCCACCACGAGACCGACAGGGTTATATTTTTGATATATTGGCAATTGGTACTATAGTTTCCGAATTAGATATAAAATAGGTGATAGTTTTGAAAAAAATTCGTGCATGTGAGGGTTTTACACTCATGATCACGTGAGTACAGCTACTCAGGAAAACGCATGAACACGATAACTTTTTGTCACTAATAGGCTTATAAGTGCTCCCAACAGTCTCAAAATTATATATATTCTAGCTTACAATATGCATCAAATAATATGTGTTTACGTAAGACACTTTTCATGTGGTTTTTGTATCTAAGTGTTGCAATTAAAATATTTCATTTTAGAAACATAGTGCAGATGCAAGCTCTCATAACGCGCACAAAAAACACCCACATGAGCGCACGCGCACAAAAAACACCCACATGAGCGCACACCCACTGAGTCGGCATATCTTAAAATTAACAAAGTTGCTACACGCACCTCGCAGTCGATGGACAAGCCATGCTACTGAAAAAATAGCGGCAAAAAGCCTGCAATTAATTCAGAAAAATATGTGAGGAATTGTGTCCAGTCTAAGACTTGAACCAAGGTGGGTTAGTTCCACCATAAAGAATCTAACCATCTAATCTAGACTTAGTTGGCATAAAATAATTATTTTATTGTAAGAGAAAGCACGTAATAACTTATCTTGCCTTTGTGGCAGCAATATCAACAAAGATACGACATCTCTCTTTTCTCATTATTATTACATCTCTCTTTTCTCATTATTATTGGTAATAAAAGATAATATACAGACCGAGATGATATTAGATACAGTAGACCTACCTAACAATACAACGTCAAGAACTAGTTGAGATGTCGAGGTTGCACACGACCAATTAGGCTTCCACATCACTAGTTTGCCTTGGACATTTTTTAGACACCGGTGTTACTAACTCTAAATTGGCTGAGTTTTGTATGTCTTCGCTGAGACCATGAACCGTTCCAACGGATCTGCACTGAGCTTCATACGATGCACACAGCCATGGATACAACTGACATACTGGGTGTGCCCTGCTTGCTTGGATTAACTAGTACCCCCTCTGTAAACTTTTATAAGAGCATTTAAATCACTAAAGTAGTGATCTAAACACTCTTATATTTGTTTACAGAGGGAGTACAAAGGAGAAGTACGGTTTGTTCCTTGCTTCTCTGCCCACTGCTCTGCAATCCTTTCCATTACCAAATTAAGAACATCAAAAGACAAGAAGTTGAGTCGGGGGTTGTCATGGCTTTGTTAAAGTTTGTCCCCTCCTCGTGTCTTCCGTTTTCTACTGGCTAGGAGGTAGAGTACATCCCTACTATGTGCCTAGCTCCAAGCGCGCGCACACGTCTTTTTTTCCCTCCCCATAGAAGAGGAACGCATTTTCATTTCGAAGTTTGGTCAGTTGGTACGCGGGAGCTCTCACAGCTTTCCGCTGCTTGTGTGTCTTTTCTTTTCTATACTAGCATGTAGTACATCCGTATATTTTCCTACACTCTCTTTTTCCATTTCCTCAAGGACGGAGTCGGCGTAGATCGACGGGCGGGCTGGCGCACAGACGACGGTCGTGAGGGGCCGCCTGTCGCGCGAGGTTGCCGGGTCGGTGAAGGAGCCGGCTGATCACGACGGTGTCGGAGTAGAGGTGCACGGGGGTCGACAGCGGTAGCGGGCGACGCAAACCGATCAAACATAGATCGGAAAACAAAAAAGAAAACGCCGATCAAAACGACCGGAGAGAAAGCGAAAAACCTGGAGCAAGGGCTCGGGAAAAAGACTCTCTAGGGCAGCCGGCCAACATGGCCGGCAGACGAACCTGAAGTACGGGCGACGCGGCCCCCGGCGGCGTCATGGAGGCCGACCGCCCCGGGGGCGGCGCGCGGGTGCAGAAGCGGCGGCGGCGCGGGTGCGGAAACTTCCTCCCACGGTGAGGTCCAAGGAAAATAAATTATTATAGGCCTAATTGTTGATGCCGTGTAAGCATGGACCAGCCCAGCATGGAGCAGTCGGCCTAGAGGACCGCGCCGGCCTACCACGCCCTCCGACTCACATGGCAGACAAGCCATATGTGTTTACCTTTGACTCAGAGCCCGACGCCACAAGGAATACGCGCCACCAATGGCCTGGATGATGTCACAGGTTGAGGTGAAATCGGTGATGGACGTGGACGAGCGGGCCTCGTGATTGCAACGTCAGGGGGTTGCCAATCACCCGTTGCGGCTACGCCTCGGCGGCAGCATGCGACTCCCCCTCCGAGCAGTCGGCCTATAGGGATGCCGCAACCTGCCACACCCCCTGACTTACACGGCCTCCGTGACGTCGGGCCTCGAGGGATGACGCGGCCTACCACGCCCTCTGACTCACACAAACGGCGGGAAATACGCGCCGCCAAAGGGGTTGCACCGCAAGCCCCGGGTTGGGCGCAGCAAACAGACCACGCCGTGTCGACGAGGTCGTGGCCACGCGCCTCGAGGTAGCAGCCCCGGGGTATCCAAACGCCATTTGCGCCATGGTATTTCAGTAAAAAAAATTATTAACCTATGCTTGGAAATACGGGATGTATACTATTGCAGGTGACGTTCCCTTGGTAAAACACAATCTATTACCATTCTCTTCCCCGACCTCTCCCTCCCTTCCCACCCTCAGACCACGTCGATCCTTTGCAGAGGGGCATCGATCCGTGGGAGGTTGCAAACCACCAATAAGGGAGCGAGCAGTAAAACTATCCACCGAACCCTACCGGACTGAAATGAAACAACTCTCCCGCCCTTGGACCTGGGAAATAAATTTGTTTTTTAAGCTGTACCCGCGCGTCCCGCCAGAGGCCATCCCGCTTCGTGAGCTCCAATGAGTGAGTTCAAATGAAAACGAAAAAGATAGCCATAGATCTGGATTGGACGGACGAGATCAGTTGTGTGGGGCCCTCGATCCGTGGGAGGTCTGCGTCCGCCAATGAGCGGGCGACAACAAAACCTGGTGTGGCAGAGAGACAGAGATAGGGAGGGACCCAGCCCGGCCCAACCCAAGTACGTAGCTAGGAGTAGGAGGAAAATCCCCACCCACCCGATTCATCAGTCCTCTCATCCCGAACCTCTCCCGATGCTCAAAAAAAAAAACCTCTCCCTTCCCTCCCCTCCCATAGACCACATCGCCGCCGCCGCCGCCGCCGCCGCCGACCTCTCATCTTTTGCTGCTGTATTCACTCTCGCAAATAACCTGCGGTGGTATTCATTTACTCTTTTGTACAAGGCAGTTTTGGATAACACAGCTGTTTAACAAGTACTCCCTCCGTTCCTAAATATATGTCTTTGTAGAGATTTCACTATGAACTACATACGGATGTATATAGATGCATTTTAAGTGTGTATTCATTTATTTTGCTCCGTATGTAGTCCACCTAGTGGAATATCTACAAAGACTTACATTTAGGAATGGAGGGAGTACATGTATTAGCACGGTAGGCTCCATGCTTATTTGATTGCATTAAATGAGGGAGGGAGGCTATCAGTCTGTTCGCTTGATTTTGCCTATTGCTCTAGTGAGTAGTGACTGTATGATCCATACTGGCACTTATATCCAGGAGGAACTTTGGTGGAAATGTGTATATGACTTGATTGATACCTGTCATCTTAGGAGCTCTGGTGAGCAGCCAGAGAGTTATCATCTTGCCAGAAGCTGAAATTGTGTCATTTGGTTGTAGATATCACCAGAAAGGGACAATTGTTCCAAAGTGTTCAGGCACCAGTCAGGCAATAGGTCTAATTTCTTTCCTGACACACATTTATGGGTTTGACATTTACAGCTACATGACTTCTAATCTTGAGTCATAAGTAGATGTTAAGATCTTGTTCAAGTTTTACTGTTTATAAGCACCAAAGAGAATTTTAAAGCAACTCTGGTCTGCCTCTGTTTTTCCCTAAAACGTGTAGTGTAGACTACATGTGCATGTGCTTTCTAGTGGATTTACAAGTTGAATACTTATGACATCAACTTTCAGAATCTAATAGTCAGAGTTTGCTTCTTTTGCAACTCGACATCAAAGTAGTTGTCTAAGCATAATTACCTTTTGCATCTTGCAGTTCTGGGACTTCATCTCCTGTATGAAACAGAATAACTATGTCGGGGTCATAAATCAACATATACACGTTTGGTACTTGACTAGTTCGCTAGTGGGAACTTCATTGTAAAATCTTAACTCTTGCTAGTGATGATATGTGTACTTTTTTCTGGATCCCAATTGGACGATGAAGTTGAATATATATAGTACAGATGGATGATGAAGTCGATGTGTTCGTTGCTATTTTGTAACCCTGTAGGATTTTTAAGATAAAATGGCAGTCAATGACCAAACAATCAAATTTACAGCTATTCACCCTGTGGGGATGTACTACATTCTACAGCGGTTTGTGAAACACGAATGGAACTAGAGGTTTCTCTGAATCTCTACGACTAAATATCATTAGCAATTTAATTTAGACTAGATTGATTGGTTTGATGAAATGTATCCCGTCTTCTGTTGCTGCTGTATTTACTCTCACAAATGACCCGGTAGTATTCATTTACCACCTGCATATTGCTCTAGCGACTGTATGGTCCATACTGGCACATTTATCCAGGAGGAACTTTGGTATAAATGTTTATATGACTTGATCGATACTTGTCATCTTAGGAGCTGTGGTCAGCAGCCAGAGAGTTATCATCTTGCCAAAAGCCAAAATTGTGTCATTTGGCTGTAGATATCATCAAAAAGGGACAATTATTAGTCCATAGTGTTCATGCACCAGTCAGGCAATAGGTGTAGTTTCTTTCCTGACACACAATTTTGGTTTTGACATTTATGGCTACATGACTTCTAATCTTCAGTAATAGACGTTATGACTGTTTATAAGCACCAAATAGAACTTTAAGCAACTCTGGTCTGCCTCTGTTTTACTACTTATAATTTTATATGAATTCAACTTTCAGAATGTAATAGTCAGAGTTTCCTTCTTTCGCAACTCGACGGCAAAGTAGTTGTCTAAGCATAATTACCTTTTGCATCTTGCAGTTCCGGCACTTCATCTTCTGTCTGAAACAGAATAAGTACGCCGAGGTCTTAAAGATTCCTCTTGTGAACCCCATGGGGTCGCGGCTACTTTTTGTCATTCCTCCCACGTCCGAGGTGTTTGGCCTGCTTGGGCTTCCGCCTCAACGGTCTCGATGACTAACTGTTGTGGTTCTGCCAACGGAAACAACCATGGAGTGTCTTATATAATTGGCGTGTATGTAAATCGTAACCCTTGATTGTAAAACGTGTATGCGCCGTCTGTTGGTTTTCTCCCTGATGTGTTGTTGTTTGGTTTCCTTCCTATTGCAGGTGCACACATGTGTCCAGTGGCGAACCCTAGTTGCACCAGCGCTGACCAGCGTTGCTTGTTGCTGGCTATACCTCGCAGCAGCAGCTGCAGCGATGATGCCGTCCCTAGAACATGTTGGCTGGCTGTACGTCGTGGCGGCGATGCTGCCGCCCCTGAAACACGTTAGCTGGCTGTACCTCGGATCTCTTCCTGCTTCCTCTGACCGCACGTGTCTCCCATGGATTAGGTAAGCCCCTCCCCTCTGCTCTCTCTCTCTCTCTCATGTGCCCGCGGCCATCATGTACACGTTTGGTACTTGTAGAGGAAGTGGAAACTCGCTTGTAAAATCTGATCTTTGCTAGTTACGATATGTGTGCTTGTTTTCTGGATCCCAAATGGATGCTGAAGTTGAATTTACTACAGATGGATGATCAAGTTGAAGTACTTGTTGCTATCTTGTAATCACTGACCACATAATCAAATTTATAGTGTTTCATGATGTGAAGATGTACATTCTACATCGGTTTGTGAAATGCTAAAAGAACTGGGTTACTCTTTATCTCTGTGACTGAATATCATCAGCAATTGTGCATGGTCTTCCTTATAGTAGGAAATGAATAAGTTGGTGAAAAATGATGCATCTCTTTGTGTTATGCATGTTTATATCACTCGTATGACATTTTTATGGTCAGATGCCCGTCTTCTTTTTTTCTTGGCATAAATTACAACTCAAGTGTAATTATCTTTCATTCCCTCTCTTCCTGCTCCTTCAAAAATGATTGTGCTGAGTGCGTGAGACAGATTTTCTTCCTTACGCAGATGCATGCACGCGTCCATAGGTGAACCCTAGCCGCAGCATCGCACACCAGCGTGGGTTTCTGCTAGCCGTACCTCGGAGCGGAGACGGTGCCATCCCCAACATGTTAGGCTGCCAAAATCTCATTTTCGGCCTCCCCTGCCTACGCCTCTGGTCGACTAGGTAAGACCCTCAGATCGGCTCTCTCTTTCTTGTAGATCCATCCCTGTCAGCGGGTCTTTTTGTTGCTTGAGACTTACAGTCAGGTGCCACTTAGTGGAAACTTGTAAAAGTGGACTTTGCTAGTGATGATTTGTGTGCTTGTTTTCTGGATTACAAATGGATGATGTAGTTGAAGTTACTATAGATGGGTGATGAAGTTGAAGTATTTGGTGCTATCTTGTTGTCGTTTCTTTAGATCATCCATGATGTTTATGATATTCTTAAAATGGCTGTTAATAATTAGTATTGATGCTTCTCTTGTGACCAAATAATCAAATTTACCGTTTTCCAAGCTGTGACGATGTACATTATGTAGCTCTTTGTGAATATCATACAAGATTATTTGTATTGATGCTTCTTAAAATGGCTGTTAATAATGGAACTGGGTAGCACTCAATCTCTGCCACTGAATATCATACGCAGTTATTTATGGTCTTCGTAAAAGTAGGAAATATACCATTCAACTCAGATTGATGCTTTAAATGAATAAGATCGTAAAAAGGCTCCATCTCTATGTGTTATGCACGTTTATATGTGTGACCTGATGTTCCTTCAATCCTACAAGATTATTTTAGTCAGATGTTCGTCTTCATTTTTTCTCAGTTTTAAATTCGAACTCAAGTGTAATTATCTTTCATTCCCAATGTTCGTGCTGCTTCACGAAAGCTTGTGCTGAGTGCCTGAGACAGATTTCGTTCCTCATGCAGGTGCATGCGCGCATCCATAGGCAAACCATAGCTGCAGCAGTACACAACAACGTTGGTTGTTGCTGGTCATACCTCGGGGCTGAGATGGCGCCGTCAACAACACTTTTTGCCTCCAGAAGCTCCTCGTCGGCCTCCCCTGCGTGCGCCTCTGGTGGACTAGGTAAGCCCCTCCGATCTGCTCTCTCATGTGCCAACGGCCATCGGGCCATGGTTAATCTTTACATGTAGATGCGTCCCCTTCAGCGGGTCTTTTTGTTGCTAGAGACTTTTAGAGTAAGATGTCACTTAATGGTAACTCGTAAAAGTGGATCTTTCCTACTAATGATTCATGTGCTTGTTTTCTGGATAAAAATTGTATGATGAAGTTGAAGTATTTGGTGCTATGTTGTAATCGTTTCCTTGACACCATCCTGTAGGATGTCTATGATGTTGTTAAAATGGTAGTAAATGATTAGTATTGTTGCTTCTCTCATGACCAAATAATCACATTTACAAATTTTCAAGATGTGACGATGTAAGTTCTATAGAGCTCCGTGAAAGGCTAATGGAATTGGGTAAAACTCAATCTCTGCCACTGAATATCATTCACAGTTGTGCAAGGTAATCGTGAAAGTAGGAATTAGACCCATTATTCAAGTCAGATTGATGCTTTAAATGAACAAGTGTGTAAAAATATTGCCCGTTCATATGTGTGACCTGGTGTTCCTTCTGCCCTACGGGCTTTTTATGGCCACATGCTCGTCTTCATTTCTTCCTTGGCTTAAAGTACAACTCAAGTGTAATTATCTTCATTTCTATTGTTCCTGCTGCTTCAAGAATGCTTATTTCTATTGTCTATACCTCTATTAAGTTGTTCCCTTCTCCGGTTGTATTAACAAGCACCTGGTGAATTCATAGATGTTGGTCGTTTAGAGAAACCTCATAATATGCACCTTATTCTGATGTATTCAATATAATTTGCATGGCAAGAGCATCTCGAAAAATGCTCAGATGATGCGCTTTTCAACATCATCTTTTGTTGTGAATCTCGTTGCATGTCTCATTTGTGATTTCTGAAAACTTGGTAGGAAAGAGCTATAAAATGCTTCTATTCCATTTTTTCACGTGGTTTACTGATACGACGCACATGAGTCTTGTCGATATGGTGCAAGATGAGTTGTCAAAATTTATGTCACTTATGTGCCTATGTTAGTAAACTTGTAGTGTGTTATTTATCCTGATTATTTGGCAACGTGCATATTATAGCTCTCGTAAAATCTGAACTTTGCTAGTTATGATACGTGTGCTTTTTGGATCCCAAATGGATGATGAAGTTGAATCTCTTTGCGTTATGCATGTTTATATGTTTCCTTCAGTCCTACAAGATTTTTATTGTCAGATGCTCGTCTTCCTTTTTTCTTGGCTTAAAATATAACTCAAGTGTAATTATCTTTGCTTGTTTTCATTTTTTCTTGGCTTAAAATATAAATCAAGTGTAATTATCTTCCATTCTCATTGTTCCAGCTGCTTTAAGAATGATTGTGGTGAGTGCCTGAGACAGAATTCTTCCCTCCGTAGGTGCATGCATGCGTCTAGCGCGAACGCTAGCTGCAGCAGCGTAAAGCAGTGTTAGTTGTTTCTGGCCGTACCTCGGTGCAGAGACGGCACCACCCCCAACATGTCTGCCGTCCAGAAGCTCTCCTCGCCGGCCTCCCTGCATGCGCCTCTGGTGGTCTAGGTAAGCCCCTATGATCTACTCTCTCATGTGTCAACGACCATCCAGTCGTGGTTAATCTTTACTTGTAGATCCATGCCCATCAGTGGGTTTCTTCATTGCTAGAGACTTAGAGTAAGGTGGCACTTAAAGGAAACTTGTAAAAGTGGAACTTTGCTAGGTGATTATTTCTGTGCTTGTTTTCTAGATCAGAAATGGACGATGATGTCGAACTTACTCTAGATGGATGATGAAGCTGAAGTATTTGGTGCTATCTTGCAATCGTTTCCTTGACACCATCCTGTAGGATGTTTATGGTGTTGTTAAAATGAGAGTAGATGATTAGTATTTGTGCTTCTCTCATGACCAAATAATAAAAATCACAATTTTTGAAGCTCTAGCAATGTAAATTCTGTAGCGCTTTTTAAAATGCTAATGGAACAGGTTTACACTCAAATCTCTGCTACTGAATATCATTCGCAGTTGTTCAAGTTCATTGTGAAAGTAGGAAATCTACCATATTATTCAAGTCAGATTGATGCTTTAAAAGAATAATTGTCTACAAATGTTGCATTTCTATTCATTATGCACGTTTATATGTATGGCCTGATGTTCCTTCAGCCCTATGGGATTTTTATCGCCACATACTCGTCTTCATTCTTCCTTGGCCTAAATTGCAACTCAAGTGTAATTATCTTCCATTTCTATTGTTTCTACTGCTTCAAGAATGCTTGTGCTGAGTGCCTGAGACAGATTTCTTTACGCAGGTGCAGCATTCATACAACGGCGAACCATAGCCGCAGCAGCACACATAAGCGTTGGTTGTTGCTGGCGTATGTCGGAGCAGAGATGGCGTCGTCCCCAACACATTTGTCTGCCAAAAGCCTCTGGTGGATTAGGTAATCCCCTCCGATCTCCTCTCTCATGTGGCAACACCATCGAGCCGTGGTTAACCTTTGCATGTAAATCCATGCCCATGAGTGGGTCTTTTGTTGCTAGAGACCTGGAGTCAGGTGGCACTTAATGGAAACTTTTAGAAGTGGATATTTGCTAGTGATGAAGTTTTCTGGATCACAAATGGTTGATGAAGTTCAAGTTACTATAGATGGATGATGATGTTGATGTAGCATGTTTATGATGTTGTTAGGATGGCAATAAATGATTAGCATTGTTGCTTCTCTCATGACCAAATAATCAAGTTTATGGGATTTCAAGCTGTGACGATGTACAATCTGTAGATCTTTGTGAAATGCTAATGGAACTGGGTTACACTCAAATCTTTGATACTGAATATTAGTTACAGTTGTGCAAGGTCTTCGTGAAATAGAAATACACTATATTATTCAAGTCTGATTGATGCTTTAAATGAATAAGTGCATAAAAATGTTGAATCTCTCTGTCATACATGTTTGTGTGTGTTTTACCAAATGTTCATTCAACTTATAGGCTTTTTATGGCCACATGCTCGTCTTCATTTCTTCCTTGGCTTAGATTACAACTGAATATGTAATTTTCTTCCATTTCTATTGTTCCTGCTACATCAAGAATGCTTGTTTCCTGGAGCACTAAATAATGTTCTCACTTGGTTAAGTAGTATCCGATCCTTGTGCTGAGTTATTATATTGTCCCCTATACTCTTGTGCAGTTAGAGCCTTGCTGCCTGAAGTTGTCCCCTTCTCCGGTCTTATTAACAAGTGTGTGGCGAATTTCATAGATGTTAGTCATTTAGAGACACCTACTAATATACGATTCTATTCTGCTGTATTCACTATAATTTGCATGGTATGAGCATATCGAAAATTGCTCAGCTCATGAACCTCCTAAGTTGCCGTCTGAAGGGTGAAGTCATGTGACCCTTTTGAGACGTTTATTTTCTCTTGTTTTTGGTTTGACTTAGCTGTAACTTAGCCGTAAGAGTTGTTTAATTCGTTATGATGTGCTGACATATATTCGACATAAATGAGACCTCTATATATCATAATCTGTCTATATCAATCTTGCTGTTATGAAGACCATAAGCGTAAACAAATAAAATGAACTTACTACCAAGTTAGATGTTGCTTGGCTTGTTATGTTCTATATTTGTTGTCAGGCTGGATGCTAGATCCCCGGTTAAATTGGACAGAATGACGGGAATTCCAGGACATGCTACTGTCCAAAACAGTTAGACAACTTATTATACCAGAGTTACTAGATTTTTATGGTCATATGCTCGTCTTCATTTTTTGTTGGCTAAAATTAAATTACAACTCGAGTGTAATTATCTTTCATCCTCACGCAGGTGTACACACGTGTCTAGCGGAGATTCCTGTGCTAAGTGCGTGAAAATTATTAAGCTCCAAGAATGCATGTGCTAAGTGCCTGAGATAGACTTCCTTCCTTATGCAGGTGTACACACGCGTCTAGCGGAGAACCCTAGCCGCAGCAGGTCAGACCAGCGTTGGTTGCTCCTAGCCGTAGCTCAAGAGCGTAGACTGCGCCGTCCCCAATATGTTTGGCTGCCAGAAGCTCCTCGTCGGCCTCCCCTACCTGCGCCTCTTGCTGACTAGGTAAGACCCTTTGATCTGCTCTCTCTCTCTCATGTGCCAACGCCATCGAGCTGTGGTTAACGTTTACTTGTAGATCCATCCCTGTCAATGGGTCTTTTTGTTGCCTTTTAGACTTACAGTCAGGTGGCACTTAGTGGAAACTTGTAAAAGTGGATCTCTGCTAGTGATGATTTGTGTGCTTGTTTTCTGGATTACAAATGGATGATGTAGTTGAAATTACTTTAGATGGGTGAAGTTGAAGTGTTTGGTGCTATGATGTAATCGTTTCCTTGATACCATCCTGTAGGACGGTCATGATATTGTTAAAATAGCAGTAAATGATTAGTATTGTTGCTTCTCTCATAACCAAATAATCAAATTTACTGTTTTTCAAGCTCTGACGATGTATATTCTGTAGTGCTTTCTGAAATGCTAATGGAACTGGGTTACACTCAATCTCCAATACTGAATATCATTCGCAGTTGTGCAAGGTCTTCGTGAAAGTAGGAAATATACCATATTATTCAACTCATATTGATGCTTTAAATGAATATGTGTGTAAAACGCCGCATGTGTTATGCACGTTTATATGTGTGACCTGCTGTTGCTTCAGTCCTATGAGTTTTTTATGGTCAGATGCTCGTCTTCATTTTTTCTTGGCTTAAATTAAAACTCAAGTGAAATTATCTTTCATTCCCATTGTCCCTGCTGCTTCAAGAATGCATGTGCTGAGTGCCTGACACTGTTTTCTTTCCTCATGCAGGTGCATGCACCCATCTAGAGGCGAGCCCTAGCTGTAGCAGTGCACACCAGTGTTGATTGTTCCTGGCCATACCTCTTGGCGGAGACGGCTCTGTCCCCAACACGTTTGGCTGCCAGAAGCTCTTCATCGGCTTCCCCTCTCCGCGTCTCTGGTGGACTAGGTAAGCCCTTCCGATCTGCTCTCTCTTGTGCCAATGGCCATCGAGCCGTGGTTAATCTTTACTTGTAGATCCATCCCATCAGCTGGTCTTTTTGTTGCTACAGACTTAGAGTAAGGTGGCACTTAATGGAAACTTGTAAAAGTGGATCTATACTAGTAATAATTCCTGTGCTTGTTTTCTGGATCAAAAATGGATAATGAAGTTGAAGTATTTGGTGCTATGTTGTAATTGTTTCCTTGACACCATCCTATAGGAGGTTTATGATGTTGTTAAAATGGCAGTAAATGATTAGTTTTGTTGCTTGTCTCATATTCTCAAGCTCCGGCGATGTAAATTCTATAGCACTTTGTGAAAGGGTAATGGAACTGGGTTATAGCCTCGCTCTGCTACTGTATATCATTCACAGTTGTGCAAGGTCATCGTAAAAGTAGGATCTACACCCCATTATTCAAGTCAGATTCATATAGGTTTTTTTGTAGTAGTGCCATCTGTCAATGTGAGCCTTTAAACTAAAAACTAGGTCTCTTTCAACTGAGTATTGCATTGTGCCACATGGTCCTCCCAATTGCATCTTCTGAAGTGTTTTTCTTCATTTGTTTTGGATCTTGTCTTGGTGAAGAGTTCTAGACCATAAGAAGTGGCATATGATATTGTACAGTAGCTGGTTCTCTGCTGCTGCAAGTTTCCATCCTTATGTAACCTATGTGGTTTGTTCTAGGATGGAAATACCCATCTGCACCGCCTTGATTCAGCTGTGGGGTTGATTTGAAACGGGTCTATGAGGGATTATTGCAGTGCTTTCTATTCCCTAGCTTTCTCTTAACTAGATACATATTTGTTAAGATTTTATTCCTTTTGCTTGGGCCTGATCCCATATCTCTGCTAGCTAGAAGCCTTGAAGAGAGATGTTACATTTTGCTGACAGGGAGAGTTGTTGCATGTTTCACATTCGATAGGAACATGGGGTTGTGATTCAGTTAGCACACAGCCTTTTTTGTGTGTGATTACAACTTCTTGCTTGGCACACTTAGCCATAATCTAGTATTTCTTGTAGTTGATTTGAAAGGGGAACTCAATGGTGATGATGATAACACTAAGGCTTGGTTTTCAAAACTTTCGCAGTTCGGGAATATCAAATTCCTTTCTGTACATATGCCAATGACATTCACTTAATAATTTGTTTGGGCCTAATGTTGTATAACTGAATTTTGTCTTTTATGATTTAGCCAGTAGCCAAGCAATATTAATGAGATGCAATACTTGTGACCATTACTATGTTCCATCGTTTGCCTTCGGCCCTGTCAATCCAGATGATGCATTTTGATAGTTGACCATATAATAAAAATGCACACTTATGTTATAAGCTGCTAATCTTAATTATTGCTCTTAGCAAGAACCTCACGATAAGCTTCATTTTTCTATGGTTGATATCTCACAAAAAGGTGCTGCTCAGAGACAGCCTCTCGAAAAGACAACATATACTATGAGATGTTTATTTTGCTGTGAGCTTATACCTTTTTTCCCCTTTGTTTGTCTCTGGCCATCATGCTGGGGTTGATTCAGTGATGGTGTATTGCCATGCTTTTGGAGACTTGGTTTTTTTATTAGAAGCATGTACCTTATTTTGTAACAGGTTTTTGCTCCTGTTTAGAATCATATTTATTTTATTCATGGCAGACTCCCAATTTGCAAGTATATTATGGAACTTCGTGCCTAGTTGGACCTGGAACACTCGACACTCATTTGATAACAGCATATTTGCTTTTGCGGAACCATATTATGTTCAGTTTTAGAATGGTCCCGTGGCCTGTTGTGTGGTCTGTTTGACATCTCTTTTTTGAACTGGCTAAGTAGAATAACTACTTTTGTGCCTTGCGAATTATATGGGAAACGATCATATCATACTTGCATATATGTTTATTCCTTGTTATGTTTGCTGAATTCCTTGCCTTGATTTGATTTTTTTTTCAGAAAGCGGGACCAAGTAACCATGCCTGTGCTCCTCGTTGTCGTCGACCTCCAAAGGACGCAGGCCCCCATCCTTGGCTTCTTCCGCGACTACCACTCCAACCTCGATGCCCAACTCCCTATAGTCATCTTTGAGACCGACATCGATCACTGGATGATTTATTTCCTATCAATAGATAACAAGTTCTACAACTAGTAACAAACATCCGAAAAAATTGAATTCTTAAGTTTCATCATACATCACAACTCTACGAAAAGTACTTGTAGAAACTTAATAGATTTGGAAACAACAAATAACCTTCCCAAAAAATGTTTTGTGAGAAACAGAAATTGCAATTTGGCAAGGTCATTATAGAAGGTCATATGCTGACAAGATGCGGAGTAGCTTATAAAATTACATGTGATTCCCTGCAGAAAAAGAAAAGAAACATATGATTAAAGAAAAAATGATAGTCGAACGCTAAGCATCATATTCGCAGCTTGGTGGCCTACACGATTTTCCTTTACTTCAACGTGAATCGTATCGTATATATATATGTACCGTTCTCTTTGCGCGTGTTACATGCGTTAAGGATAATCGTACGATCGTGGTGACCGACCGGCGAGCAAAATAATGAGACAGGGTGCGTGCAATGATGGCGTAGCGCCATGCACATGTACAAGCATTTTTCCCATTCCTTTCACTGATCCGGCTCTGGTTTGGCATCTTGATGGGTAGCTAGCTTTCGCTGCCAAAGCACTGATTTGGCATCTTGTTGCTTTGCTTTGAGGATGGTGATCGACATCTGATCCGGCTCTCTTTCATTTGCGTTGCTTTGCTTTGTTCTGCGTTGGTTTGGTAGGGCCTGGTTTCTGGGACGCAGAGCGCGTATTTTCATGAATCATTATTCAGATACGGCTATATGTGGCCAAATCCTATTTAACACTTAGGGCATCAAAATGTCGACGACGCGCGTAATGCAGTGCTAGAATGAGCCTGGTCCATTTCACAGTTCCTTTTCTGTTTTTGGCTGGTTCCTTTGGGTTCTTTTGGGGTGGTTTTTTTGTTCCTTCCGGATGTTTTATTTCTTACCATTTCTAATTATTAGTTTTTAGTTTGTTTGTGATGTTTTCCTTTTTATCGAATCATACAAACACATATTTATACGTGCATGCACTCTTTTTTTCCAAACACGTGAGTTTTAATAAAATTNTTTTCCCATTCCTTTCACTGATCCGGCTCTGGTTTGGCATCTTGATGGGTAGCTAGCTTTCGCTGCCAAAGCACTGGTTTGGCATCTTGTTGCTTTGCTTTGAGGATGGTGATCGACATCTGATCCGGCTCTCTTTCATTTGCGTTGCTTTGCTTTGTTCTGCGTTGGTTTGGTAGGGCCTGGTTTCTGGGACGCAGAGCGCGTATTTTCATGAATCATTATTCAGATACGGCTATATGTGGCCAAATCCTATTTAACACTTAGGGCATCAAAATGTCGACGACGCGCGTAATGCAGTGCTAGAATGAGCCTGGTCCATTTCACAGTTCCTTTTCTGTTTTTGGCTGGTTCCTTTGGGTTCTTTTGGGGTGGTTTTTTTGTTCCTTCCGGATGTTTTATTTCTTACCATTTCTAATTATTATTTTTAGTTTGTTTGTGATGTTTTCCTTTTTATCGAATCATACAAACACATATTTATACGTGCATGCACTCTTTTTTTTCATACACGTGAGTTTTAATAAAATTTTATAGAAAACAAATTTTAAACACTATATGAACAATTCATTGAATATAGGTGACCATTTATATTGTGGATACTTGCAGATGTTTCTGCAATATGTGGATTTCTCTTGAACATGTTTTCCTAATATTTTAAATACTCCATATTTTTGACATTTATTTTTAACAAACATTTTACAAGACGCAAAAAAATAAAGTTTATTGGGCCGCATGTGACCCAATCCATATAGGATATGCCGACAAATCCTATTCTCCGCGAGAGCAACTAGTTAACGAGCACTCCTTCGGGAGGCTCACAACGATCAAGGCCACTTGGCGTGCTCTCAGCCCTCTGCCACGTGTCGCGTTCTGGGCGCTCCCTCTGGATTTTTTTTTTATTTTTCCGCACGCGCTTTCTGCTTCTTAAACATTTTTTCGGTTTTTTCGACGTTTCGGTTTTCTACCGGTCTTCCTTAACTTTTGGAACTAAAAAATTCAAAAAAAGATTTTGCACGAAAAAACACATTTTCTTTTTTTTTCTTTCGCGAGAGTCACGGTTTTGCTTCCGCGAGAGACACGGTTTTGCTTTCGCGAGAGTCACGGCCGTGCCTCTCGGAAACGGAAGAAAAACGCGTTTTCTGTTTTTTTTCCTTCCGCAAGAGGCACGATTTTGCTTCCGAGAGAGGCACGGTTGTGCTTTCGCGAGAGGCAGGGCCGTGCCTCTCGGAAACGGAAAAAAACGTGTTTTTTATTTTTTTTCCTTTCGAGAGAGGCACGGTTTTGCTTCCGCGAGAGGCATGGTTGTGCTTTCACGAGAGGCACGGCCTCTCGGTAACGAAAAAAACGCTTTTTATTTTTTTTCGCGAGAGGCACGGTTTTGCTTCCGCGAGAGGCATGGTTGTGCTTTCGCGAGAGGCACGGCCGTGCCTCCTCGGAAACGAAAAAAAACCGCGTTTTCTCTTCTTTTTATCCTTTTGTGAGAGGCACGGTTTTGCTTCCGTGGGAGGCACGGTTGTGAATTTGCGAGAGGCACGGGCGTGCCTCTTTCGGAAAGGGAAAAACCCGTGCTCTCGGTTCGGTTTTTTCGTCTGTTTTTTCCGTGAAAACAAGGTTCGCCAAAACCTATCAACATGGGATCTAATTTTAAAGATCTCGACGCGAGGAATCCAACGCTGAAAATGGTTCACGATTTGGACGCACGGTTTAAAAGATAAAACATTTTGAATAAACGAATCTACGAAAAAAAGGAAAACTCCCAGGTTGTGACAAGTGGCGTTGCTGTCACAACCTGGGGAGGTGGGAGGGATCTTTGCAATGAGTACTCCTTAACTACTGATTTCGATTCTCCGCTTGTTGCAGGGAATATGCAAGCAAACGTGTAGTACTGGACCAGGCCCATTTACACTTTCCCTTACGTTTCTTTATTTCTTTTCTCTTTTATTGATGTTATTTGTATGTATTTTTTGTTTAAAATTGCTCTTCACCTTATAAAAAACGTTTTGTAATCTGGAACGTTTTTTGTACCATTTTCATATTTTTTTCTTGTCTTCTATTGTTTTCTGGAACATTTTTGTTCTAATTTACTTTTTTATTTTTAAGGAAAATATGTGACCATGTTTTCAAAGTATATGAATATCTATCACAGATCACAACAGCCATCTAAAATGATTGTTCCCGTCGAGTGTTGTCGTTGTCCTGGTCCCGAACTTCAGGACCCTCTTTCCCGACGCCGTCGCCCTCACCACCGCCGCCGCGTACCTCATCTCCGACGCTGCGGCCCTCGTCCCTGAGCCCTCCCGGTGAACCCTAGCTACTTCCTCTCCTCTTTGTTATGCTTGCAAAAATATTTGATGTCAACATACTTCACAACTTAGGAAATTAAAATTGTTATGCCATTTGATGTTATGTTTATACTGAAATCAGAAAGAATGTTAGTATTGCCCAGTTGATGAATTTGCAGCAAGCAAGATAAATGGGTCAGCGAGTGCACTTATGATCATATAGCAATAATACTTTTTTTGTCACTTTATTGACTAAAGTTATCAGGAAAAGAACAATGAAATTTAATGCAAAGTATAAGCAGAGTAACATCGGAAACTTTCTTGTATATCTGTGCTGTATTGGAGAATTGACAGTACGGTACTGTCAAATGTAACAAGTTCCAGAAAATAAATCTGAATCAAAATTCATAATAGTATGAAGAAAAACTAGCCGCGCAATATTTCTAACGGGGTTTGTTGAAGCAGTTAAGAGATGGCAGGGAAAAAGGAAGGTGGACGGCGTTGGTCGTTTTCAAATTAAGTTTGCACGCTGTGAAATTTATCATTCGCCCCTTTGAAAGACAACAAAAGTTACATCAATCATTCACACCAACATCAATTAAATATCTACAATCAATCAATCAAGTGAATCAAGAAAACAAACGGGAAGTATTGGCAATCATTGGACACACACGCACGCGCGCATCCGTCGACCTTAATTTCACGTCGCCTAGCTAGCTAGATGCTGGCCGGCTGATTCTGATCCGTGCACCGCACGTCGACTGCAGCCGTACCGTCGTCCTCCTTGTCCTCACCGCCGCCGATGGCGATGGGCGAGCAGTAGTAGACGACAGTCTCCTTGGGCTTGTACTTGCTGGAGTAAATCTCGACGGTGCGGGTGCCGGTGAGCACAATCATGGCGTCGTCGAGGCTGGTGCCGTTGGCCAACAGCTTGAAATAGTACCCTTGCTCAGGAACAATCATGAATGTACTAATCGCAACCGTGATGTCCACACTCGACTGCGGCCCCAAGGCCACGCGGGGCAAATTGAGAGTGAGGAAAGAGTCCGACGACATGTTGCTCTTGAGCTTGGCGACGATGCCGGTGTAGTAGATGGTGACGCGGCCGCTGGGGTTGATTGCCCGGACGGTCAGCGAGAAGGTGAGGTTGTCGCCGTTGACGACGGCTCGGAAAGGCCGGGACGACGGCTTGTCGCCTCCCACGACGGAGACGGAGACGGAGCCTCCCACGACCCCGAGATAGAGCTCCGCTGGGCGGAGCACCACGGAGATGGCGTACACGATGACCATCACGATGAGGACGGTCACCGCCGCGGCCACCACGTAGCGTGCCGCGTCGAGGCACCGGAAGATTGATTTCTCGTCGCCGCCGTCGAGGGCATCGTCTGCCACCGGCGCCATCCGTGCTTGTCTTGGATTATTACCTGCTTTCTCCGTCGCCGCTGGCTAGCTAACTAGCTTGTGCGTGTACGCATAGCATCTACGTCACGAAATATAGCAAGCCTTAGGCATCTCCAATGCTACGTTCGAACCATGCTTTCCGGACTTTGGAAGCCATCCAACACGGTCATGTATCTCGTCCACAGTGTTGTTCAGATGTACCTTCTCCTGCAAATCGGAGACAAACATAAGGCTTTGCGCGCGTCCGGACAGCACCCACGCCCGCTTCTGGCCACACTGGCCCACCCAAACTCCCTCCATCGCCCCCGCGCTTTTCCCGTCCCAGACGGTCAACACCGCCCTAGAACGTCAGTGACCGCATTCATGCCCGACCAAAGCTGACGTCACTGCTCACCGGCACCGGCATTGAAGCGGCACGCCGGTCGAGAGAGCACCGCTCGCGCCGCTTCCCGGTACAGGTGTCTGTTCCCCGTTCAAATTACACGATGTCCACCCGTCCGTATGCCGTCCACAATAATTACACGCGTAACCGAGGAGGCTACTCTAGCGCCACCCGTCCGTCGCTATGCCACCCACCATTTCTATATAAACCGCTGCCTAGGCATAGCCGCAGTCATCCACCTCTGATCCCTCTCTGCATCACTGCCACCATGGATTCGTCCCGCGCCATAACTCTCTGGGACGGGCTAACTCTGGGCCAGAATAAGGAGATGGCCACCTTTGCTGCCGACTGGCTGGCCGGCAGGCAGCCCAAGGACGACGATGTGCCAATGGAGGACGTGGCAAAAGGCGAACCGGCGCCACCCTCCTCCTCCTCGGTGCCACCCTCGGCGGTGCATTGCACCATGACTAATTGACTATCGGTGAGGCTCGTGCCCATTACATGGATATGATGTGGGAGGAGCAGTTCCGAGAGGCGCAGGCCAATGCCGCCTACAACCGCCAACTCCTCCAGTAGGCGGAGGAGTAGCTCGCCGCCGGCAGGGCGATCGCACCGGACGTGGACTTGGCGGACAGGCGGCGCTGCTCGACACCTACTGCTCCGCCCGTGAGATCCGCCTCGCCCGTTGACGGTGAACTGGCGGCCGCCTACAAGGAGTGTGACGAGGCGGGCGAGGTGGGGTTTGGCGCGCGGCTCCGCCAAGGCCGCGCCCCGCTACCATGACCACAAAGCCAGCACGTCCGCGTTCGCCGCGAGCAGCGAAAAAGAGTAGTGCATGGTGAGTCGCCGCTGCTCGGGTCCCAAGAAGGCCACCGCTCCTCCCCTCCTGTCGACGCCAAACTTGGTGGGCTGAGTATCGTCAGCCAAATAGTTCCATGGCGGCTATGTGGAGGCAGACAATTTCAGTTCCCGTGGCTATGAAGGTAAAGATTACGGAGGCAGAGCTGGAGAGGGCTGAGGCAGAATTGGAGAAGACAAAGCTTTAGTTCTCGGGGCTCATGACCGGACACGGGAAACGGGCACTGGATCGTAGATTAGGTGTATTAATTATATCTTCAGAGCCGAAGGAGCACCGCTTAGTTAATATAAATGTACTGAAATCCAACATGTTTATATGAAATTCGGTCATGTTTAAACGAATTTCATCCGATTAGTTTGACTTGTTGGCGGATGTATGCAAATAGTGTTGGACGACGGCCTTCCGTTTCCGTGTACGTAGACTGATTCTTTATCTACGAACGAATGCGAAATAAAATTTGTGAATCGCCTGTTGGAGATGCCTTTACACTTACATCGGCTCTAATAGACGGACCGACACGACTCCTCTGTGGCATCGTGAGCCACCGACGTCCATGCTACACGCAAAGTACGCACATGCGATCCATGCATGTATGGGCCACCTACCTCTAGTAGGACTTTTTTTAATATGAATTAGACGCTGACGCCCATACAGTTGTACGTATAAACGCAAATACATACTCCCTCCGTCCGAAAATACTTGTCATCAAAATAGACAAAAAAGGATGTATCTCAAACTAAAATACATCTAGATACATCCCCTTTTATTCATTTTGATGACAAGTATTTTCAGACGGAGGGAGTACATCCTATGTTTACGAGCATTTCTGATAGACTAAGCTGAAACATTATCTTAAGATTGACAAAGTCGTCACAGATGTCTTTGTAGTCGATGGCAACATCGTCAATCACTAAGCACACATCATAAAAAGACCTGAACTAAATTTAGGAAAAAATGAGCGACAGTGTCAGGTTTAGGACTTGAACCCTAGTGGGTTGAAAATACCACAGTGAGGATATCACTGTCCTTCAAACCATACAACTACAGGTTCTGATTTGAAATAGTACTTTTCTTTTACAGGGCACCTCTAGTAATACTTTATGAAAAAGTCATGCCATGAAAATAAAAAGGGCACCATAAAAAATAAGGGTATATTTTTATAAGAAAAGACTCGTTTGGTTTAGTTTAAATTAACAAAGTCATCAACCAGTCGGATTACACCATCCATCAAATAGAAAGCAACATACCCCTCAAAAATAGTGGAAAGGAACATAAAAATATGAGAAATGCACAATTAGACATGCATCCTCCAGACGGCAAGCAAATATGAGAAACTAAAGTCAAAAGTCCAACTTGTTGTAAGCCCTCCACCGTGAACAAGGCCACCACGATATTAGACATGTGAGCGCGATTCGACGCTGAGCGTAACGAGTAAGAGACACACACAGAGATCTGCAGAGCGAACAAAAAGAAGTGCTTTGCTTAAGTAGGACACTAGCGTGCAACGCACTTTATTCGAATTCGTGCATGCACGCAGCAGCTACAAGGCGTGCACCGGCCGGCCGGCCAGCCACCGTGCACGCAGCAGCTACAAGATGCATACCAACCCTACCACCAACACCAAGGCTACGGCCGATGAGACCAAATTTTGGACTACCAGGAACTACATCCTGGCAGCGCTCGGCGGGACACTCGCCGTCACGGCCATCATCATCATCGTCTCCGTCATCCTCGGCCCCGCCCACATCAGCTTCTCCATCGTCCACNTTTTATAAGAAAAGACTCGTTTGGTTTAGTTTAAATTAACAAAGTCATCAACCAGTCGGATTACACCATCCATCAAATAGAAAGCAACATACCCCTCAAAAATAGTGGAAAGGAACATAAAAATATGAGAAATGCACAATTAGACATGCATCCTCCAGACGGCAAGCAAATATGAGAAACTAAAGTCAAAAGTCCAACTTGTTGTAAGCCCTCCACCGTGAACAAGGCCACCACGATATTAGACATGTGAGCGCGATTCGACGCTGAGCGTAACGAGTAAGAGACACACACAGAGATCTGCAGAGCGAACAAAAAGAAGTGCTTTGCTTAAGTAGGACACTAGCGTGCAACGCACTTTATTCGAATTCGTGCATGCACGCAGCAGCTACAAGGCGTGCACCGGCCGGCCGGCCAGCCACCGTGCACGCAGCAGCTACAAGATGCATACCAACCCTACCACCAACACCAAGGCTACGGCCGATGAGACCAAATTTTGGACTACCAGGAACTACATCCTGGCAGCGCTCGGCGGGACACTCGCCGTCACGGCCATCATCATCATCGTCTCCGTCATCCTCGGCCCCGCCCACATCAGCTTCTCCATCGTCCACGCCTCAAGGAGCGATCCCAGAGCCATCAAGGGTGGCACCCAGCAGATCCCGTACCTAAATCTCACCATCACCGCCACGAACGGCAGCCGGAAGCGTGCGGCGGTGCGGTACCGGAGCGTCTTCGTCGACCTGAAGAACAGCACGAGCGCGGCCGGGCGGAACACGATGCATGCTAAGGTCTATGCCGCGCCTCCAACGGACGACTACCTGCGGCCGGGCACGGCGCCAGCAATCTTCAATGCGTCGGTCGGCGTTCTGGCCACCGGCACGTCCGGGTTGTTCGTCAGCCGCCGGCTGAACGGGACCGGGTTCACGGTGGTGGTGTCGGCGTCGGTGCGGTTCCGAGTCGGCAGGCTCCGCACGAGGGTGTACGACATCAAGGTCTCCTGCCCTCGCGTCTTCTTCCCGGTAGAAGGGTCATCCAACGTCACCGCGCCGCCAATCAACTGCACTGCTTAATGACATTTTTCTTTTGGTAGCTTATGTTAATGTGTGCACGTTTCATCTGGTCCAAGTGCGTGTGTGTGGTATTCTTTTCTTGATTTTCCTTAGGGCCTGCTATTCTTTGGTTGTTTTGGTTCCATTTCATGAGATGTTTAGGAGATACACAAGTAGTAGATGTGTACTTTGGCATTTCTTCTTGTGTGCTCCAGGTATTTTGTAATCGTGACGATCTATGAATAATACGTGTGTTAGTAAAGAAATAGTTTGTAAAGCTGGTTTGAAGTTACTAAGTGCATAATCAAACTTTAATGTTTCGATTAATTCATGAAATGAAAATACTATTGTGTTCTAAGTTAATATGTTTCATAGTTTTCTAGCTACCTTTAGTTATTAGTAACAACGGATGATGTTTGATGAAGACATGTATCGTCTTTTTACAAACGATGTGGAGGATATATTTTATGTCCTTAGAGAACTATTCTTCTTTGATTAATTCCTTAAGGTACATGTTCTGTTATGCCTTTTTGGAAGTGGTGGATATACACATGTGGGGGTTTAAATTAAGGG
>LR880972.1:38452418-38464088 GCA_904067115.1 Aegilops sharonensis | reverse complement strand
AACATTAATATATATCTAATTCATCTATAACTAAAATTATAAAAACGTAACTCATCTAACATTAATATCTAGCCAATTCATCTAATTCATCTAACATTGACATTAATATCTAACATATATTTCTATCTAATTCATCTAACATTTGACATTAATATCTAACATTTATATATATATATATATATATATATATATATAATCTAACATTTATATAAACTAAAAGTATAATAAACTAAAAAACAGAAAACAGAAAAAAAAATCATTAAGAAAAATCTGTCGGTGTGTGTGTTTACTTGTGTGTGTGTGTACTGTGTGTGTGTTTACTTGTGTGCATGTGTGTACAGAGGCTGCCGGCGAGCGGCAGGGGGCCGGCCGGGGCGCGCGGTCGATCTTACAGCGGGGCGACGGCCGGCGATGCGAGGCGACGGGGACGGGCCGGGGCGGCGACGACGTACAGGCCGGGGCGGGCTAGCTGGGGCGGCGAACGATGGGGACTACGGGCTGGGGCGGCGACGGGGCGCGCGCGACGGGGGCGGCGACAGGCTAGGGCGGCGACGGGGGCGGCGCAGGGACGGGCGCGACGAAGCAGATGAAACTAACTAAAAATTTCGTAAGTGTTGTATATATAGGAGAGTCCTTTAGTACCGGTTCGAGCCAACAACCGGTACTAAGGGTCAAATTTGGCAGCCCGAGCGGCGGGAAGCGCACCCTCTTTAGTGCCGGGTCGTGGCTCAACCCGGTACTAAAGACCCGCCCTTTAGTACCGGTTGGAGCCAAGAACCGGTACTAAAGATGGTGCGCTCCCGTTCCGCGGTGCACAAAGTTTAGTCCCACCTCGCCGAGCGAAGGGCAGCCGCACTGGTTTATAAACCCAGCCGCGGTTGCTCCTTCGAGCTCCTCTCTAAAAAAGTCCAGAGTTGTAATAAGTTAATACAATTTTGAAGTGCCGGTGTAACAGATGAGTTTTCGTCCGAAACCCTGATACTTCGAAAGAGATTGTCCAGTTTGTACACGAAGTGCATCAAGTTTTTGCCATAACACTCTCTAGTTTTTTGCGCATGCTATATGGGTAAAATGATGATACCATGCCAAGTTTCAACCTTTTCAGAGTTCATTTTGTAGTGCTTATCAATTTCACAGTTATTTAGCTCTCTAAACAAATCAGTAAATGAATGAAAAATAGCAAATGATGTCAGAAAGGGTTGAAAGGTGATGACGTAGCTTTGAATGGTGCATACTGAACGCAAAAAAGTCCGGAGTTGTAATAAGTTATTAAAATTTTGAAGTGCCCGTATAACGGATGAGTTTTTGTCCGAAACCCTCATACTTCGAAAGAGATTGTCCAGTTTGTACACGAAGTGCATCAAGTTTTTGCTGTAACCCTCTCTACTTTTTTGCGCATGCTATGTGGGTGAAATGATGATATCATGCCAAGTTTCAACCTTTTCAGAGTTTATTTTGTAGTGCTTTTCAATTTTACGGTCATTTAGCTCTCTAAACAAATCAGTAAATGAATGAAAAAAAGCAAATTATGTCAGAAATGGTTGAAAGTTGATGACGTGGCTTTGAATGGTGCATACTGAACGCAAAAAAAGTCCAGAGTTGTAATAATTTGTTAACATTTTGAAGTGCCGGTGTAAGAGATGAGTTTTCATCCGAAACCCTGATACTTCGAAAGAGATTGTCCAGTTTGTACACAAAGTGCGTCAAGCTTTGCCGTACCCCTGTCTCGTTTTTTGCGCATGCTATGTGGGTGAAAGTATGATACCATGCCAAGTTTCAGAGTTCATTTATAGTGCTTTTCAATTTCAGGGTCATTTAGCTCTCTAAGCAAATCAGTAAATGCATGAAAAATAGCAAATGATGTCAAAAAGGGTTGAAAGTTGATGACGTGGCTTTGAATGGTGCATACTGAACACAAAAAAAAACTGGTGTGGTAATAAGATTAAAAAAAATGAAGTGCCGGTGAACAGATGAGTTTTTGTCCGTGTAAACATGTAAAAATATACATAAAAAATACATTGATCATTAATGATCTTTTTGTGTAAAATCTGAATTGTCAATAGGAATCTTCCCCGGTTTTGCGGCCACAGATCCTACACATAGAGTTTAATGAAGACCAAGTGGTTGTGATAGTTTGAGAAGTAACATATTTAAGGTGGTAAAAACCCTATTAGCGGAGCGAGGTGGGACTAAAAACCGCTGCACGGCGAATCAACTAAAAAACTTTAGTACCGGTTTGTGGCATGAACCGGTACTAAAGGTGTTGGTGGGGCCCCAGCCCGCCAGCCTGCCATAGCCTCCTTAGTACCGGTTCGTGGCACGAATCGGTACTAAAGGTTCGCCCCGAACCGGTACTAATTAGTGCCGCCTGCCTAGCCGTTGGAACCGACACTAATGGTCACATTAGTGCCGGCTCAAATACAAACCGGGACTAATGAGCTGAACATTAGACCCTTTTTCTACTAGTGTAACAAGCCTGCCCACGTTTTCGGTGTCCTGGTTCCCTCCTTCCCACCCCACATGGCCCAGTAGCCCAATACGGTAGTAACTCCTCCCACGCTCGCATTCCATTCAAAAATAGCTGCAGCCTACGTCATTGCACCGTGATGTGAACTCGATTGATCAAACAAACCGTCGCACCGCCTCCCCAAGTCCCCAATTCTGATCGCACCTCATCCTCCTACGCCACCACGCGCAGCGGCGCATCCAGCCATGGCAGAGGTACACAACGACAGGGGCAGGTGCGGTCGTGGCCGCATGCCGGTGGGCGGCGGTGCGACGCAGACATCTCGCATCCGGCATGGGCGTTTGAGTCCGGAATTTTATATCTCAGCACTCCAGATCAGGATAGATAGTCGGCCACATTCTGCTTGCTAGGCAGCGTCCACACCCCCACACATACAAACAATAATAACAGTAGTTATTGTCTAATTGGCTTTCTATTTCAGCATATTGACATTTCAGATTTATTTGCACTTAGCAGTGAATTCATGTGTTGTTTAAACAAAAGAAATTGAGATTTTAGAAGTTATGAAGTAGTCTAATACATTAATATTGTTTGCAATTTGCGGTGTGAATTTGCAATTCAAGAATCTTTTTGAGTTATGAATTTGTAACAGCAAACATTACTTATAAAAATTAGCACTCCGAAACTTGAGGTTTCAAAACATAATTACCCTTTTAAATTTTGAATACAGACTCTTAAAATCCTGGGCCCGCCCCTGCTAGGAGTGAGTACACCCAGATGATAGCCTCCTCCTACGACACTTGTCGTGCCCGACGGTTGTATGGCTCAGGTTGGTTTTCTTGGTTTCTTTGTAGATCTAATTATTAAAATGCAACACACATGTTGAACTGAGCTTTTAAATTATGATAACTTTTAGCCAATGTATAAACCAAGTGTGTATGGTGGGTATAGCCCAACTATCGAAGAGTCGTCCCATATGTCGCCAGCGGCTAGTTTCCCACTATGCAGTCAGTATGGCAGGCTCACATACATTCATGCCTGGCCGCTTCAACGCCAATCCACAAACTGAGTTGAGCTTCTCTTGCTTTTCATACATGTGAATCATCGTTCTCCATTGGATACTTACTTGGTTCTAATAACAATGATCAAAAGAAAGAGTTGTATGTGTAGTAGAACTTAGGGACCTGAAGTTTCTTAGCTTGAGCTCATTTCAACTCGGGTGAAGAGTAAAATAAAAAAATAGGAAAAACTTGGTAAGCAAATATTGATGTGTGTTTCATATGCGTGCAAATTTTTGCGATGAAATCACATTCGTAGAGGTCTGAAAAGATTGTGCTTTAAAACGTTTGATTTTGGTACTCCCTCTTATCGAAAATAAGTGCTGCAACTTTGAACTAAGGTTAGCTCAACATTAGTTCAAAACTGTGACGCTTATTATGGATTGGAGGGAGTAGCATTTTGGAGCATGATTTATTTTTGACCAAGACCAACACAACAATGAGATAAGAAGAGGACTTTCGAGAACATAGTTGGTTTGTATGTGACGCGGTTGATTGGAAAATACATGAGATTTCTATTTTGATGCTACATAATGTAGGTTCGCACAATGACGGATAGGTTACATAGATCTAACAGCGGACCCACCAAACCAATGACCATATGTTCCTATATTTTGTGAAAAATTCTACCATAGTCTTCGACGCCATTAAAATTTATTATATAAATATATGTTAATTACAAATTATCAATCTAAATATTTTGACTCAAAGAAAATAAAAAGATTTCAAAAGACCCTGTTTGGACTATCATGTAATTCCTCTGTCCGGGTTTATTAAATTTCTCAAAGGTTTTTGTTTTTCTCGCAAAAAAGACAGATCTGCAAACAGTATTGTTGAAACTTTGAATATTGTAAAATAAAAAAAATCCTAGAGTTGAGCTCGGCTTGACTAGGCTCAATCCAAGCGTTCCTTTAGCAACTAGACCCTTGGGACCTGCAAGTCATATTTCTCATTAAGTGATTAATTGAAGCAATTTGTTTTTTACTGATTAGTTGTTCTATTGTATGATTTTTGTTACTCAAACTCAAATGTTGGCTATTAGTGCAATTTCCTCGGAAAATGTTGAAGGACATTCTCGAGTGAACGTATTGTTGGCCATCTTATCCGGCGATGTGCCGGATGCAGCCGCACCACTAGCTGCAGCTAGTAGACCAAAAGGATGGAGCAGCATGTGCCACACGTTCACCTATTAAATATAGGTGTGGCTGGGTCTCACGGCTAAGTGAGAGAATACGTAAGAAAGAAAAGAAAAATCGATTTTTCCTCGTAGATTTTAACATAAAATCTCACGAATATAGCATGCATCGAATAAGACATAATCAAGTCTAAGTAGACTAAGACTTGGCAAGACTGATTAAATATTTCCATGCCGATCTGGACATAGCCACTCTCGCATTTGAATCATCGGCTCCATCTCCATCTTAAACAGAAAAAAGAAAGTGTTATCGTGGGAGAGACGAAAGCAGGTATGCTATGGAATAAGGAGCAACGGCAAGCAATGATCTCTAGCTTTCGATGGAGCGCGATCGAACGAATCAAAACCCTTGCCATTCGAGCACGCGATGCCCGTCAGAAGTATTCTGGCGTGCATGCAATGCAAGGTCACCAGCTTTTGCATTGCGCCAGCCAACTACTCGTAGTACAAAAACTTAGCTGCATGCATGCTACGTACGTATGCACGTAGACAATTAAGATTGAAACGCCATGATCAGCTTCGCGCCCAACTCTACCGGCGACTATCTCTTGCATCGCTTCTGCGACGCCAACACGTCCGCCAGCGTCGACAAGTACGTGCGCAACGTCACAGACTCCTACACCGACACGAGCAATGAGTCGTCCATGGTGGCCGCCTCCGTCATCATGTTTGCCCTCGCCGGCATCTTCTTCAACCTCAACCTCTTCAGCCGCTTCTCCGACGTCAGCGCCATCCTCGACCCCAAGGTCCGGCTCTTCCTCTCCTCCTTGCTCTCCCTCTTCCTCCCCGTCATGTCCTACCTCTTCTCCGAGGCCAAGAACGCCGGCAAGGTGGCCGCCGCCGCCGGGGCTGCCCGCCACGAGGAGCCAGACCTCTCGCTGCAGGCCGGCTTGATCCTCCTCTGGATGCTCCTCGTGGAGCTCCTCCGCAAGAAGGTGGATGAGATCCGCATGCGCGGCTACTCCGGCACCATCCAGCGTGCCGGACGCGTCGTCTGGCTCGGCAGCCTCGTCTTCTTCAACCTCAAGAGAGTCGGGCGCAAGGCCGTGTTCGGCATCTTTTGGGTGCTCTGCGCCACCAAGGTGGTGCAGAGGATCGCCTTCACCGAGGTCGGCAAGCGATCCTACGCACATGGGAAGAACACGCGTCTCATCACCTCCTACATGTCACAAATACTGCAGCCAGGTCGACCACCACAGCCACAGGTACTCACAAATATTACTACTACTCACTCCGCTCACTATTACAAGATGTTTTAAACTTTTTCTAAATCGGATGTATGTAGACACGTTTCTATTGTGAAATGTGTTCACCATTTACAGTCCATAGGTTGAAATATTTAAAACATCTTATTATGCACGTGCTTTTTAATGCTCGCCCTTCACATTTTTATATTCCAACAACAGGATCAGCAAGATCACCAACAGCACCATTCACCGTCCACCCATGTCCTCGACGTTGAGGACGTTGATCACCGGGCGGCTGCCGGAAATAACCAAGGTGGTGGCGGCGAGGCCATGTTGAAGAGGTGCAAGTTCATCGTCATGGGTGAAGAAGACCTGGTTATAGAACCAACTGCTGACGGCTACAAGCTGAAGGATATATCCCCCAACGACACCGTTCTCACAGTTGGAAAAATCTGGGATCATGCCTATTCCAACCTCGAGGAACGCCTACGGCTGCGACTCAGGCGGCTGTGCCTCTCCTTCGCGCTCTTCAAGCTGCTACGGAGGAGGTTCGAACATCTGCCGCCGGTGACCAAGGAAGAGACTCGTGAGTGCCGTGACCTACTCTTCGACGGCGTCTACCATGACAGGTCAGAGAAGGCGGCGGCGGAGCTATTCCAGATGATGAATGACGAAGTGAACTTCCTATGTGAGTACTACCACTCCGTCATCCCCGTCGTCCTTGCGAGCCCTTTCTTCTTACTCGCCAACTACTTCCTGCTCCCTGTGGTGGTGCTGGGCCTGTGCGTCATGACAGTCGTCCTTTGTGGCTTCGGCGACGCGGGCTTCGCCTTCGCCAGCATCACCACGGACAACTTCGCCATAAAGTCGGGCATCGTAAACACCACCATGTGCCTCCTTGTCAAGTCCATCTCCAATCCGTCGGCCTTCTTCACGACGGTGGACTTCGCCATCACCTTCCTCCTCCTGGCCATCTTTTTCTACGAGGAGATGTGGGAGTTCATCGTCTTCCTCCTCTCAAACTGGTTCATGGTATCACTGATCCATAGCTATGTGACAAAGCAGTCATGGCGTAAAAGCCAGATGTTCACAAGTTTTGTTCATCGCATCCTATGGTTACGCAAAAAGTTGAGCCAGCCCGTCCTTGGCTTCAAGCAGTTCTCACTGCTAAACCTCCGGTGGCCGCTCGTCCTCGGCCTGCCATCCATGTTCTCTCTGGTGCTGGAGACGGCACCCGTGCCAAAAGGCGCCAAACACGCCATCATGGAATCGCTTGTGAAGCACATCCATGATGGCACTGATCTCAACAATGGAAGCTCTGTTCTTGTGAACAGAGAAGACCTCTTGCCGGCGTGTCGGAGCGATAGCCTCGCGGAGGTCATCCTCACCTGGCACGTCGCCACCACCATCATGGAGGCTAAGTACTCTCCCGACAAGGGAAAGCAGAGCAAGGTTTCCCACTACCACATGGTGGCGACGAGGCTGTCCAAGTACTGTGCCTACCTGGTGGCCTTCCACCCTGAACTCCTCCCGGACAACCAGGAAAAGTCAGAGCGCGTCTTCGAGGCCGCCAAGGAGGAGCTCAAGGCCACTCTCAAATGCACCCCCTACTACTTCTTGTGTTGGCGCTCGAGGGTCGACAAGGTCATGGCGGCCCCCAAGAGAGAGGCGACGGCCGCCTGGGAGGACGGCAAGGTGGTCCACAATGGCACAAAGCTAGGGAACATGCTGAGGGAGGAACCTACGGGGGACGGCGACACCCAGCGGGAGCAGACGTGGAAGCTGCTTGCCGACGTGTGGACGGAGCTCCTCGTGTACCTGGCGCCGTCGAGCGACGAGGAGCGTGTGATGGGGCACGAGAGTGTGCTGGTGCAGGGCGGCGAGTTCATCACCGTGCTTTGGGCCTTGACCACCCACACTGGAATAACCCGCCCGGAAAAGTAGTATGATGTCTTTGCTCCGTGTGCGTTTTTCATATTGCATTGCTTGCTTGCTTGCTTGCATTTTTCTCTTTTGGTTAAGTTGTTTATTTCTAAGCAGATTGAGAACATTTTATTTGTATTAATATTGTCCATGAACAGTTTGAGATCTTCCTATTGATAGGTTGTCCAGAATTTTCTTACATTCGAATCATTGAAAGCCTTTGCGCCAGTTATCGTGCCAGTAAGTTTAGAAAATGCTTATCGAACCAGTGCTTAAGCACCCCATTCTCGGTCGGCCTAAAATGTGAGCTGCTTGCCTGCTCGGTCGCCCCGCTTTGTTCGCTCGGTTGATGGTGAACCAGTAGACATTGATTTTTTTTTACTAGCAAACATGACCATGCATTGCAATGGGAGATTGTTTTTACCCCACATATATACTCCCTCCGTTCCTAAATATTTGTCTTTCTAGCCATCTCAAATAGACTACAATATACGGATGTATGTAGACATGTTTTAGAATGTAGATTCACTCATTTTACTTTGTATGTAGTCATTTGTTGAAATCTCTAGAAAGACAATTATTTAGGAACGGAGGGAGTAATATGCATTTCTAAAATACCCCATATAAAGAAGGTATTAATTATGGTTGCACCCGACTCATAATTGTAAAAATGATTAACATGCAAGATATTAACATGCTCATCTACACATTTTTCTAAGGGATTATTATACTCCCTCCGTCCGGAAATACTTGTCATCAAAATAAATAAAAGGGATGTATCTAGATGTATTTTAGTTCTAGATACATCCCTTTTTATTTATTTTGATGACAAGTATTTTCGGACGGAGGGAGTATCTGTCATGTTAGATTTAGAGTTAGGGTTTGAAACATATGAATATTTTAAAAGTATTTGACCTGCTTGAATTAAAGAAAAAGCGAAAGGTCAAACAGAGAGTAGTTGGGCCAAATTACAATTATACAGTTCATCAGGTAAGCGACGCGCTTGGGCGAAGCAACTATATTCTACATCCACCGGAAATTCAGAGACAAAAAGGAAAAACAGTGGAGCGGGTGGGATCAAATATACAATCTCCCGGGTGAAAGGCCAAGGCAGGAGCCAACGGGTGCCTTCGTGGTCATGATACATTATAGGATCACTTTCTGTTAAGCTAAGGGCATGTTCAACGGTAACCCGCAAATTTCCTCTTGTGTCTGTCGCGGATAAAGAGGGATCGGTCCGTGGACAGGATGTGGGAGGCCGCCATACAACACTACCCGGATACATTTCAAACACCTTAGACCATATGAATTTCAACACAGAGGATTTCATATAAATTGGATGAAATTCATTACATTTTGGACATATTTTAACTAAACTAGGTAAAACTAAATGCACGTCCGGCCGCACGGAGCTCCATTTCCATGACACCGATACACTACACTAGTCTACAGTCGGCCGCACGAAGCTCCATTCCCATAACACGGATAAACTATACTAGTCTATGGCCCGCTGTGGCGGATCCCTTTCTGTTTCCCATGTCCGGCAGTCCGCTCGTCAGACTGTTGTGAGCCCTACAGGTATACTCTTCCTCCATATCTTCCCTATGTCTGGCTAGGCCGCTCATCGGGGTGACAAAAGGGGGTGCTTCAGCCGAGGCAGGGGTGGACGATGGCCTGCGCTGAACCAGGCAAGACACCAGTTGTGTATGCCGGCGTCACCTCAGCGGTGGCTTTCATGAAACCCAAGCGGCGACGGTCTCCCTTGTTCCAATTGTCCTTGATGATGGCGACAGACGCCTCCGTCCAATAAACCCCGCCACTGTCTCTCGGTGGCCGCAACCGCGGAAGACAACAGCCGGGATTCATACCAGTAGCCATGGGTGTGTGCGCCAGCAAGTGCAAGACCATCGAGGGCAAGGCCCCTCAGGTCCATGAGGGCCCCGCCCAGCAGACACCCAAGGTTGCACCTGACACCACCGTCTCCTCCACTGATCAGGTGACAAAAAACATATTCACCATAAATTAACCAGCATTTGGTAGCTCTCAATTATTTCTTCCTGGCCACAATGACATGGATGCCGCGTTTGTTTACGGAGGTTGCGACTGATCAGACACAAAAGAAGGTGTGGAGGAGGAGGCCAGCAAGGAGGAGCCAGCAGCTGTGCCGGTGCCGGAGTTGCCCACTGACGCAGTCGTCGCCAATGAGAAGGTTGAAGCGGCAAAGACCCCCGAGCCAGTGATAGACGACAAGGAGCAAGCCGTCGAGGAGAAGATCGTCATTGAGGAGGAGAAGCCCTCAGCCAGCCCCATCACCGAGGAGGAGATGTCGGTGCTTCCATGGGCTTCTCGTTGTCCCGCTCTCCCCTTATGGCCGCCCATCGATGTGCTGTCGCCGCTCCGACCATCCATTTAAACAGCACACCTGATGTTCTTCTCACGCACTGGCTACCATCCTCCCCTTGAAACGCTGAACACTAGGACTCCCCTCCACTTGCAATGCAACTGCCATGTCGTCTCTGGCTCTAGTTCATTCCCGGCACGAGCTTCGCTGGCGCTCGCCATTCGTCCGGTTTTCTCCAAGGCTTCTCACTACCAGAATCACCTTCTTTGTCCGAGTTTCTAGGGATCTGGCAAAGTGGAAAAACAACTTGATGGTGCGTTTGCCGAGTTTGGCCCTCGGTGTAGGGGACTTGGCTGGGCTGGGCCGACAATCAATAATACTGCCGAGTTCTTATTATCCGGAACTTGGCAAATAGGAAAAATGACAATTATTGAGTACATGTTTGAGAGAATTCAGCAAACAAGGGCTAGAGTTAACTCGATAGATGCTCTCTGCATGTGTAGCTGAAGTGTGGCATATCGTGCTTGCCTCCCTTGACAGGTACTCGGCAATCATTCGTCGAGTTTTAAACTCAGTAGACGTCCTAGGCATGTGATGCTGACACTTCGCAAGAAAATGCTTTTTTCGAAGTGGTGGATATACACATGGCAAACAAAAAAAAAACCATACACATCGAAACAAAGGAATAATTGTAGAATACGGCCCAAAATATCTAATAATGAAGATTTCTTCATAACAGAATATGTACCTTATCAAGGAATTAATCAAAGGCCCTGTTTGAATCTATGGGTTAGAGTTAGATAGAGTTAGTTTGAGCTCAAATAGCTCTAAAGTATCCAAACATGAGGACTAGTTTGAGCTAGTTGCATCTAACCCACCTAAAAAAATTATCCCACTCAAGAGGTGCTAATTGAAGCTAAGTGTATTTATTGTCAATCTAACTCTGTCATCCAGAGTTAGTTCAGGGTTAGTCATGACCTAGAAACTAACTCTAACCTTTAACTAAATTAGAGTATCCAAACAGGGCCAAAGAAGCCTAGTGAAGCTCCGCCATAATAGTTCTCTAAGGACATAAAATATATCCTCCACATCGTCTGTAAATGACGATACTTGTCTTCATCAAACATCATCTGTTATTACTAATTACTAAAGGTAGCTAGAAAACTATGAAACATATTAACTTAGAACACAATAGTATTTTCATTTCATGAATTAATCGAAACATTAAAGTTTGATTATGCACTTAGTAACTTCAAACCAGCTTTACAAACTATTTCTTTACTAACACACGTATTATTCATAGATCGTCACGATTACAAAATACCTGGAGCACACAAGAAGAAATGCCAAAGTACACATCTACTACTTGTGTATCTCCTAAACATCTCATGAAATGGAACCAAAACAACCAAAGAATAGCAGGCCCTAAGGAAAATCAAGAAAAGAATACCACACACACGCACTTGCACCGGATGAAACGTGCACACATTAACATAAGC
>LR880972.1:38429840-38448538 GCA_904067115.1 Aegilops sharonensis | reverse complement strand
GGGGGGGCTTGCCTGGTTGCTCTAGCAAGAGAGAGGGGTCGTCAACTCCGTAGTCGAACTGGGCAGCAGCAGCGTCGGTCTCGGTGTCTAGCGGAAGAAGAGGGGGGAGAAACAATGAATATTTAAGCAAACAGATGCATGACGATGCATGACAAAGCAAAGCGTGATGCTAGGCGTGCCCTAACGCGGTATGTGGTGATACCGGTGAAGGGGGGAAACATCCGGGAAAGTATTCCCGGTGTTTCGCGTTTTCGGGCAGAGGAGCCGGAGGGGAAAAGTTGCGAGTTCGATAGGTTAGGGGGGTGTGGTGGACGAACGGGTTGCGTATCCGGAATCGTCTCGTCGTTCTGAACAACTTTCATGTTGAAAATAATTTAATCCGAGTTACGGATTAAAAGATATGATTTTCTAAAGATTTTATTAATTTCTGGAATTTAATTAATTAATTAATTAATTCGAAAAATGGATTTATGACGTCAGCATGAAGTCATGCTGACGTCAGCAGTCAACAGAGTTGACTTGGTCAACCTGACATGTGGGTCCAGTGGGACCCACCTGTCATTCTCTGTTTAGGTTAATTACAGATTAGTTAATCTAATTACTATTTAATTAACCTAACTAGTTAATTAAATTAATTAAACCGGATTAATTAACTTAATTAATTCATTAGATAATTAATTAATTAATAATTAATTTTATTAAATCATTTTTTTATTTTAAATTCCTTTTTTTTAATAAAACGTTATGGGGGCGGGCCCCTGTGGTCAGTGGCCCATGGGGCCTTGCGGGCGTTGGGGGCAGGGTGCGGTCGCCACCCGCTAACGAGCGAACCCGGGCGACCGCCGCAGGCGCGCGCGCCAGTACCGGCGAGGCGGGCTGGGCGCGGGCTGCAGGCGAGAGGGGAGGCGGGCCACGGCAGGGCGTGGCCGGCGGGCGCAACAGCGGCCACGGCGCCGGACCGGGAAGGCGCGGGCGAGGCCACGGTGAGCGCGGGCCGGGGCGCGACGAGCGCGGCACCGGAGCGAGGCAAGAGGTGTTTACCTCACCACAATTACCTTTGTAATATTTGACAATCACCGAACATTTTAGTTTTAATTTTTGGAAACTTTTATTGTTATCATTAACTTGCATTTGAATTTCAAAACAGTTTTGATTTAACCCGTGATTAACTACAGTGACAGAGGTGACGTGGCACCATCAACGTGAGATTACTGTAGCAGGATTATCCGGGCGTTACAGCTAGGAAGCCGCGATGAGGAGGGAGCGGAACAGGAGGAGTTGGTCGCGCACAACATCATCGAAGCGCCGCGTCCAAAGGAGCGTGTCATCGGCCGCACGCCGTAGAACATCCATGGGCTCACAGACGATGAAGTTGAATACCACATCGTTTCGAGCCTTCCACACATGCCAAAGGAGGATGTAGAGGCCAGCCCGCCAAGCAGCAGCATCCAGCGGAGCCCGGGGTTGCTCGGAAACAATATCCGCCACGGAGAGGAAGGGGCCCATGTCGAGTCGCGACCAGACACGAGATGCCTGTGGGCAGGAGGCGAAGAGGTGGTCCGCTATTTCGTCGTCATGGCATGAGGCACATTCAGGTGACAGAGCACAATTCTTGGCAAACAGATTAGCGCGCGTGCTAAGCCGGTTGCCGAGAAGAAGCCGAGCAAAGATCCTAATCTTGTTGGGCAGCCGGGAGTCCCAGAGGTTGATGGAGTCCTGATCGCGGATGCCGTGCAGCAACAGGACGCGGAATGCCGACCAAGAGCTAAACGAGAGGTCTCACCCCCAGGCCATGATACGACGGTCGTGCGCGTCCACCGGACGCACAGAGCGAAGGATCTCCCGTACGGAGCCGAGCTGGGCGGCCGCCACCGCGGACAGCCTCGGCTGGAGAGCAAGGCCGGACTCGACGACCCCAGCAACTGTCTCGTTGGCCGCGTCGAGTGGGAGAAGAGCGCCTCGAAGACGAAGCAGAGCGCACCGCCGGGAAGCCACCTGTCCTGCCAGAAAGAAGTGGTGCGCCCATCCCCCAGATGCACCCGAGTAATGCTCCTGTAGGTAGGCAGAGCAGCCTGGATGATCGCCTGAAGGAACGAAGGCGTCGAGCATGCGTCGCCAATGTCGCCGCGGTGGTTGCTGAGGAACGACCTCTTCCACGGCGGGCAGTCGGGGCGGTGAAGAACGTCCACAAAATGAAGAAGGAGGCACATGTTTTGTCGTCGAAGATCACAGATGCCGAAGCCACCTTCCTGCACATCAACACACACTTTGTCCCAAGAAATTAAACAGCGAGCCCCGGAGCAAGTATCCTTGCCGGTCCAAAAGAAAGAACGGCGCCTACGATCAATCTGCTCAATCACTCCAGTGGGCAGCAAATAAGAACACATATAGTAAGTTGGAAGATTATTAAGGACAACGTTGCAAAGAACAAGTCTACCACCCGATGAGAGCAGGAGAGCTTGCCAACCCGACAGATAGCGGTCGAAAGATTTGAGGAGGGGGTCGTAGGCGGAGGTGGGAAGCTTGAGCGGGGACAAGGGTAGCCCTAGGTAAGGTTGGGGGAAAGAAGAGATGGGGCACCCTAAGATGGAGGCCAACTCTGCCGACAACTCGGGGGTGCAATGCATGGGAACAAACCCGGACTTGTGGAAATTGATCACTAGCCCGGTCGCACGGGCGAAAGCGTCGAGGATGCTTTTGAGGATTTCTTTACTGACACACGTATTCATAGATCGTCACGATTACAAAATACCTGGAGCACACAAGAAGAAATGCCAAAGTACACATCTACTACTTGTGTATCTCCTAAACATCTCAGGAAATGGAACCAAAACAACCAAAGAATAGCAGACCCTAAGGAAAATCAAGAAAAGAATACCACACACACGCACTTGCACCGGATGAAACGTGCACACATTAACATAAGCCACCAAAAGCAAAATGTCATTAAGCAGTGCAATTGATTGGCGGCGCGGTGACGTTGGATGACCCTTCTACCGGGAAGAGGACGCGAGGGCAGGAGACCTTGATGTCGTACACCCTCGTGCGGAGCCTGCCTACTCAGAACCGCACCGACGCCGACACCACCACCGTGAACCCGGTCCCGTTCAGCCGGCGGCTGACGAACAACCCGGACGTGCCGGTGGCCAGAACGCCGACCGACGCATTGAAGATTGCTGGCGCCGTGCCCGGCCGCAGGTAGTCGTCCGTTGGAGGCGCGGCATAGACCTTAGCATGCATAGTGTTCCGCCCGGCCGCGCTCGTGCTGTTCTTCAGGTCGACGAAGACGCTCCGGTACCGCACCGCCGCACGCTTCCGGCTGCCGTTCGTGGCGGTGATGGTGAGATTTAGGTACGGGATCTGCTGGGTGCCACCCTTGATGGCTCTGGGATCGCTCCTTGAGGCGTGGACGATGGAGAAGCTGATGTGGGCGGGGCCGAGGATGACGGAGACGATGATGATGATGGCCGTGACGGCGAGTGTCCCGCCGAGCGCTGCCAGGATGTAGTTCCTGGTAGTCCAAAATTTGGTCTCATCGGCCGTAGCCTTGGTGTTGGTGGTAGGGTTGGTATGCATCTTGTAGCTGCTGCGTGCACGGTGGCTGGCCGGCCGGCCGGTGCACGCCTTGTAGCTGCTGCGTGCATGCACGAATTCGAATAAAGTGCGTTGCACGCTAGTGTCCTACTTAAGCAAAGCACTTCTTTTTGTTCGCTCTGCAGATCTCTGTGTGTGTCTCTTACTCGTTACGCTCAGCGTCGAATCGCGCTCACATGTCTAATATCGTGGTGGCCTTGTTCACGGTGGAGGGCTTACAACAAGTTGGACTTTTGACTTTAGTTTCTCATATTTGCTTGCCGTCTGGAGGNGAACCGCACCGACGCCGACACCACCACCGTGAACCCGGTCCCGTTCAGCCGGCGGCTGACGAACAACCCGGACGTGCCGGTGGCCAGAACGCCGACCGACGCATTGAAGATTGCTGGCGCCGTGCCCGGCCGCAGGTAGTCGTCCGTTGGAGGCGCGGCATAGACCTTAGCATGCATAGTGTTCCGCCCGGCCGCGCTCGTGCTGTTCTTCAGGTCGACGAAGACGCTCCGGTACCGCACCGCCGCACGCTTCCGGCTGCCGTTCGTGGCGGTGATGGTGAGATTTAGGTACGGGATCTGCTGGGTGCCACCCTTGATGGCTCTGGGATCGCTCCTTGAGGCGTGGACGATGGAGAAGCTGATGTGGGCGGGGCCGAGGATGACGGAGACGATGATGATGATGGCCGTGACGGCGAGTGTCCCGCCGAGCGCTGCCAGGATGTAGTTCCTGGTAGTCCAAAATTTGGTCTCATCGGCCGTAGCCTTGGTGTTGGTGGTAGGGTTGGTATGCATCTTGTAGCTGCTGCGTGCACGGTGGCTGGCCGGCCGGCCGGTGCACGCCTTGTAGCTGCTGCGTGCATGCACGAATTCGAATAAAGTGCGTTGCACGCTAGGGTCCTAATTAAGCAAAGCACTTCTTTTTGTTCGCTCTGCAGATCTCTGTGTGTGTCTCTCACTCGTTAGACTCAGAGTCGAATCGCGCTCACATGTCTAATATCGTGGTGGCCTTGTTCACGGTGGAGCGCTTAAATCAAACGAGCCCTTTCTCTGTAAAAAATATCCCTTTTTTTACAGTGCCCTTATATTTTTACGGCATGGCTTTTCTAGAAAGAGGTGTCCTTTGAAAAAAAGTACTACTTTGAACCACATCACATAGTTGAATGGTTAGGAGAACAATGATAACCTCACGGTGGTACCCTCAGTCCACCAAGTTCAAGTTCTGGACTTCAAACTGGTACTCGCATTTTCTTAGATTTATTTCAGGTCTTTCTGCGATGTGCGTTCATTGAGAGACAACATTTCCGTCGACTACAAAGACATCTGTGACGACTTTGTCAATCTCAAGATAACGTGCCGGCTCAATCTCTCGAAGATGCTCATAGAGATAAGGTGTGATGTGTACATTCATAACGATGAGTGTATGCGCATTTGCATGAGTGTGAAAAAATTACTACTAGAGGTGGGTGGCCCATACATGCATCATCGCATGTGCTTACTTTGCGTGTAGCATGGACGTCGGTGGCTCGCGCGATGCCATGTAGGAATACGTGTCGGTCCGTCTATTAGAGCCCATGTAAATATGGTGCAAGGCTTGCTATATATTCGTCCGTGTAGATGCGTACACGCCGAAGCTGCGCCGACGGAGAAAGCAGGTAATCCAAGACTCCTACGCATGTCGCCGACGGCAGACGATGCCCTTGACGACGGCGACGAGAAATCAATCTTCCGGTGCCTCGACGCGGCGCGCTACGTGGTGGCCGCGGCGGTGACCGTGCTCATCGTGACGGTCATCGTGTACGCCATCACCGTGGTGCTCCGCCCAGCAGAGCTCTATCTCGGGGTCGTCGGAGGCTCCGTCTCCGTCTCCGTCGTGGGAGGCGACAAGCCGTCGTCCCGGCCTTTCAGAGCCGTCGTGAACGGCGACAACCTCACCTTCTCGCTGACCGTCCGGGCCATCAACCCCAGCGGCCGCGTCACCATCTACTACACCGGCATCGTCGCCAAGCTCAAGAGCAACATGTCGTCGGACTCTTTCCTCACTCTCAATTTGCCCCGCGTGGCCTTGGGGCCGCAGTCGAGTGTGGACATCACGGTTGCGATTAGTACATTCATGATTGTTCCTGAGCAAGGGTACTATTTCAAGCTGTTGGCCAACGGCACCAGCCTCGACGACGCCATGATTGTGCTCACCGGCACCCGCACCGTCGAGATTTACTCCAGCAAGTACAAGCCCAAGGAGACTGTCGTCTACTACTGCTCGCCCATCGCCATCGGCGGCGGTGAGGACAAGGACGACGACAGTACGCCTGCAGTCGACGTGCGGTGCACCGATCAGAATCAGCCGGCCAGCATCTAGCTAGGCGACGTGAAAGCTCGACGGGTGCGCGCGCGTGTGTCCAATGATTGTCAATACTTCCCGTTTGTTTTCTTGATTCGCCTAATTGATTGTAGATATTTAATTGATGTTGGTGTGAATAATTTATGTAACTTTTGTTGTGTTTCACAAAGGGGTGAATGATAAATTTCACAGCGTGCAAATTTAGTTTGAAAGCGACCAACGCCGTCCACCTTCCTTTTTCCCTGACATCTCTTAACTGCTTCAACAAACTCTGTTAGAAATATTGTGCATCCAGTTTTCTTCATACTATTATGAATTTTGTTTCAGATTTATTTTCTGAAACTTGTTTCATTTGAGAGTACCGTACTGTGAATTCTCCAACGCAGCTCAGATATACAAGAAAGTGCCCGATGTTACTCTGCTTATGCTTTGCATTAAGTTTCATTGTTCTTTTCCTGATGACTTTAGTCAATAAAGTGACAAAAAATAGTGTTATTGCTATATGATCATAACTCACTCACTGACCCATTTATCTTGCTTGCTGCAAATTCATCAACTGGGCAATGCGAACATTCTTTCTGATTTCAGTATAAACATAACATCAAATGGCATAACAATTTTAATTTCCTAAGTTGTGAAGTATTTTGACAGCAAATATTTTTGCAAGCATAACAAAGAGGAGGAAGTAGGGTTCACCGGGAGGGCTCGGGGACGAGGGCCGCAGCTCGGAGATGAGGTACGCGGCGGCGGTGGTGAGGCGACGGCGTCGGGAAAGAGGGTCGTGAAGTCCGGGACCAGGACGACGACGACGCTCAACAGGAACAATCATTTTAGGTGGCTGTTGTGATCTATGATAGATATTCATATACTTTGAAAACACGGTCACATATTTTCCTTAAAAAAGTAATTAGAACAAAAACGTATCAGAAAACAATAAAAGACAAGAAAAGGATGAAAATGGTACAATTTTTTTTATAAGGTGAAGAGCAATTGCAAAAAAAAAAAAAACATACAAATAACATCAATAAGAGAGAAGAAATAAAGGAACGTAAGGAAAATGTAAATGGGCCTGGCCCAGTACTACTCGTTTGCTTGCCTATTCCCTGCACCGAGCGGACAATAGGATTTGTCAGCATATCCTAGCTGCCTTATTTGGGCAACTAGTTAACAAGCGCTCCTTCGGAAGGCTCACAATGATCAGCGCCACTTGGCGCGCTCTCAGCCGCAGGCCACGTGTCGCGCTCTGCGCGCTCCCTCCGGATTTTTTTTCCGCACGAGTTTTCGGCTTTCTAAACGTTTTTTTTTCGAAGTTTCGGTTTTCCACTGGTCTTCCTTAACTTTCGGAACAAAAAAATCAAACAAAAAAATTCACAAAAAATGCGTTTCTTTTTTTATTATTTCGCAACGGTTTTGCTTTCGCGGGATTCATGGCCGTGACTCTTGGAAACGGAAAAAAAACGTGTTTTCTTTTTTTTCCTTCCGCGAGAGGCACAGTTTTGCTTTCCAGAGAGGCACGGTTGTACTTTCGCGAGAGGAACGGACGTGCCTCTCGGAAACGGAAAAAAATGTGTTTTCTGTTTTTTTTCCTTTCGAGATAGGCACGGTTTTGCTTCCGTGAGAGGCACGATTGTGCTTTCACGAGAGGCACAGCTGTGGCTTGAAAACGGAAAAACGTGTTTTATGTTTCTCTTTCTTTCGCCAGAGGCACGGTTTTGCTCCGCGAGAGGCATGGTTGTGCTTTCGCCAGAGGCACGGCCGTGCCTCCCCTGAAAAGAAAAAAAACACTTTTTCTCTTCTTTTTTTCCTTACGGTTGTGATTTCGCAGAGGCACGGGTGTGCCTCTTTCGGAAAGTGAAAAACCCCATGTTCCGGTTCGTTTTTTTCGTCCGGTTTTTTTTTGTGTGAAAAAAGTTTGTTGAAGCCTATCAACATGGGATCTAGTTTTGAAGATCTCGACGCGAGAAATCCAACAGTGAAAACGATTCGAGATTTGGGCTCACGGTTTAAGAGATAAAACATTTTGAATAGAAAAATCTGCGAAAAAAGCGAAAACTCCCAGGTTGCGACAAGTGGTGCACATGCAGCGCGCCACTTGTCGCAACCTGGGAAGTTGGGAGTGACCTTTGCAACGAGCACTCCTTAACTAGTGATTTCGCCTTATTTGTTAATAGATGAGCAAACGTCTACAGCCTCGCCTATATGGATTGGGTCACATGCTGCCCAGTAAACTTTCTTTTTTTTGCGTCTTGCAAAATGTTTGTTAAAATAAATGTCAAAAACATGTAGGGGTATCTAAAATATTAGGAAAACATGTTCAAGAGAAATTCACATATTGCAGAAACATCTGCAAGTATCCACAGTATATATTCAATGAATTGTTCATATCGTGTTTAAAATTTGTTTTATATAGAATTTTATTAAAACTCACGTGTTTGAAAAAAAAGAGTGCATGCACGTATAAATATGTGTTTGTATGATTCGATAAAAAGGAAAACATCACAAACAAACTAAAAATAATAATTAGAAATGGTAAGAAATAAAACATCCGGAAGGAACAAAAAAACCACCCCAAAAGAACCCAAAGGAACCAGCCAAAAACAGAAAAGGAACTGTGAAATGGACCAGGCTCATTCTAGCACTGCATTACGCGCGTCGTCGACATTTTGATGCCCTAAGTGTTAAATAGGATTTGGCCACATATAGCCNAAAAAAAGAAAATGTGTTTTTTCGTGCAAAATCTTTTTTTGAATTTTTTAGTTCCAAAAGTTAAGGAAGACCGGTAGAAAACCGAAACGTCGAAAAAACCGAAAAAATGTTTAAGAAGCAGAAAGCGCGTGCGGAAAAATAAAAAAAAAATCCAGAGGGAGCGCCCAGAACGCGACACGTGGCAGAGGGCTGAGAGCACGCCAAGTGGCCTTGATCGTTGTGAGCCTCCCGAAGGAGTGCTCGTTAACTAGTTGCTCTCGCGGAGAATAGGATTTGTCGGCATATCCTATATGGATTGGGTCACATGCGGCCCAATAAACTTTATTTTTTTGCGTCTTGTAAAATGTTTGTTAAAAATAAATGTCAAAAATATGGAGTATTTAAAATATTAGGAAAACATGTTCAAGAGAAATCCACATATTGCAGAAACATCTGCAAGTATCCACAATATAAATGGTCACCTATATTCAATGAATTGTTCATATAGTGTTTAAAATTTGTTTTCTATAAAATTTTATTAAAACTCACGTGTATGAAAAAAAAGAGTGCATGCACGTATAAATATGTGTTTGTATGATTCGATAAAAAGGAAAACATCACAAACAAACTAAAAATAATAATTAGAAATGGTAAGAAATAAAACATCCGGAAGGAACAAAAAAACCACCCCAAAAGAACCCAAAGGAACCAGCCAAAAACAGAAAAGGAACTGTGAAATGGACCAGGCTCATTCTAGCACTGCATTACGCGCGTCGTCGACATTTTGATGCCCTAAGTGTTAAATAGGATTTGGCCACATATAGCCGTATCTGAATAATGATTCATGAAAATACGCGCTCTGCGTCCCAGAAACCAGGCCCTACCAAACCAACGCAGAACAAAGCAAAGCAACGCAAATGAAAGAGAGCCGGATCAGATGTCGATCACCATCCTCAAAGCAAAGCAACAAGATGCCAAACCAGTGCTTTGGCAGCGAAAGCTAGCTACCCATCAAGATGCCAAACCAGAGCCGGATCAGTGAAAGGAATGGGAAAATGCTTGTACATGTGCATGGTGCTACGCCATCATTGCACGCACGCACCCGGTCGCCGGTCGGTGACCACGATCGTACGATTATCCTTAACGCATGTAACACGCGCAAAGAGAACGGTACATATATATATACGATACGATTCGCGTTGAAGTAAAGGAAAATCGTGTAGGCCACCAAGCTGCGAATATGATGCTTAGCGTTCGACTATCATTTTTTCTTTAATCATATGTTTCTTTTCTTTTTCTGCAGGGAATCACATGTAATTTTATAAGCTACTCAGCATCTTGTCAGCTTATGACCTTCTATAATGGCCTTGCCAAATTGCAATTTATGTTTCTCACAAATTCATTTTCTGGGAAGGTTATTTGTTGTTTCCAAATCTACTAAGTTTCATCTAACAATTCATGTACTTTTCGTAGAGTTGTGACATAAGATGAAACTTAAGAATTCATTTTTTTTTGGATGTTTGTTACTAGTTGTAAAACTTGTTATCTATTGATAGGAAACAAATCATCCAGTGATCCATGTCGGTCTCAAAGATGAGATTTGGACCCGTCGACAAGTGACACTTCCTCCCTAATTAAATTGCATAATTTTCTCTTCTAATCCGTATAGTCTGAATATGCAATAAAAAACATCTCTTAGTCCTGCCAATCCTAGAACATTTATTTGGCAGAACCTCTTCAGAGAGCCAAGAACTCCGGCATTGCATCAAGAAGAGAATTGATCAAGTTTCTGAGGGAAACCAGATAAAAAACCTACAAAGTAGCCCACATTATAAGGAAAACTAGGTCAAAAACCGCACAAGCAACAATGCCTCGTCAACCACACGACCCTGGGCAACAATCGCAACAAACACACACACCCAACTTTGGAGCCGCCGCTTCGACATCCCCCACCCACTCTCGAGCCGCGGTGCCAGACTACTAGGCATCTTGTAGCTATTGCTACATGAAACAACCTCCGGTCCTGTGCCAAACTTCCGGGGCTGCAACCCCAACGTACCAGCCAAACTGACCCCTCGGACCATGTTGACTGGACCGACGAATATGTTACCCTCGCATAGCATTGCATTGTGTTGCACATGGTTCCGTACAAGGTGTGTGGGCAATGACCACCTACAACACACATGATTCCCCAAAGTAAGCATGCGGTGCGGACGAAACACCAGACATTATTCTGTTGTAGACAACGTGTGCGATGGGTGGAGTAACCGACACACTGCCCGCATTGCATCATGTGTGCTGAATGACCTCATCCCACATGATGCGTGTTTTCAATCGTGCGTCACACGGGGTCCGAACACAGATGTTTTTATCCTCGAAATCATGTGCGATGAATGAACCCATCCCATACGATTTTGCATTTCAATCATGTGTGATACACCGTCTAAACACAATGGTTTCTGTCCTACAAAATGTGAGTATTACAGGCATCACGTGTGTTGTTCCGGCTGATCGTTTCCGATAGGCCTCCCCATCACACATGTTTACTTCCGGGCGTATCGTGTGCGATACCTATCACACATGGTTATCCCCTAGCATGCGCAATGCACCCCCTATCGCACACGATCGCAGGGCGATAGTTCAATTGCTTGTGCTATAGGGATTATTGCATAACCCAGTCTCCACTAATGTTAGAACCAAAAGCTACTAGGAGAATCTCCACAGGAGAGCATAATAGATAGTGACAGTAGGCAAACAACAAAGACATCATCTCGTCATGATTGGACTCACCGTCACCCTCCAGCCGTGCACTGCCTTGGACTTCTCTTGCTATCATCTCGAACATTTTAACCCCCTATCTCAGTACATATTTATTTCGCCACCCAAAATGCTTGACAATGATCACTACTTAGCAAAGAGTACAAGGTGTTCAGTCCTCTTGTACCGGCCGAGCCGTAAAGGTACGTGTTTAGGAATTAGAAACTGTGGTGACCACGATCCGATGCTCCTCTCAGGTTGCAAGGCACGCAATAGAGAAAAGAGACATATACGATCCCCATTGTAGTAAGTGAAAGGAGAAGTGTAAAAGAAGCTGGAATACGATCCCATGTACTCCCTCCGTCCGGAAATACTTGTCATCACAATGGATAAAAGAGGATGCATCTAAATGTATTTTAGTTTTAGAGACATCACTTATTATCCATTTTGACGACAAATTTTTTCGAAGGGAGGGAGTATATTGCTAGCCTTTTGGTCCACCTGCAGCAAAAGCTAGTCCACAAGGGAAAAAAAGCAGTCAATGTTCACAACATCGTTAATGACAGACAATTAGGTCACGAACTATGGTGGCATATGAATACATATGCCTCATGAGGAAAAGTAGGTTAAGGCAACTGAAAGTACAATCATGCCCTTAATCATATTTTGATGTTGATGACAACACATATGCTAGGGACTAATCATATTTATCAAGTATATCTCAGGATTATGTCTCAAAGAACGTGTGTATGGATCATGACTAGGGACAAAAAGCATATAACTCAAGAATGGAGATACAAGACATTGACTTTGTTTTTGGTTTGTTCTTGAGTATAGGGATCCCGCACTATTAAGAGGGGATCGTTGGATCTAGTGAAATACTTGCTCAAAATCCACAGCTCCTATTCTTTGTCTCCGGACGTCCGGTGCTCTACGGACGTCCGATCCCTCTCAGCTGTCCGGACGTCCGGCTCCCTCCGGTCGTCCGGTGTTCCTTTACAGAATGATATTTGCGGATTTCCGGAACACTCCGGACGTCCGACCACCGGTCGTCCGACAGGTCTCCACTAGTAGAAAACATGGCATTTGTCCCCGTTCGTAAGGGCCTTTAGTCCCGGTTGGGTCGTTACTAATGCCTCCCCCCCTTTAGTCCCGGTTCTAACACGAACCGGGACTAAAGGCCGCGGCCACGTGGAGCTCCACCTTTAGTCCCGGTTGGTTCCCGGTTGGTAACACCAACCGGGACTAAAGGAAATTTTATGATTTTTTTATTTTTTTTGATTTTTTTTTTGAATTTTTTTTGAATTTTTTTATTTTCAAATTTCTGAATTATTTTAACCTCTAATCTCTAATCACCACCCCTCATAACTGCTCAATTTATCCTCTAATCTCTAATCACCCCTCATCATTCCAAACCATCTAACTTCCCGAACGGTCACCCATCCTCCCACTCCCACAGCCTGAGCACGCTTCACTTACGGGTTCTATTCTCCCTCGTTTCCAAGTCTGCACTTGTTGTTTTCCTGACAATAGTAAGATGTCAATCCTATTAACCCTCAGGAATTTTGCTTGAGCATGAAGTGACACATTTCACTGTTTGAGTTTGAAACTATTGTTTTAAAAAACAATAATTATTTAGTAACACTAATATTTCTTGAATAATTAGTTTGACCATTGTTTGACCACAGTTTGACCATAATTTGACCATATTTGACCAAAATTCAAAATAACTGAAATAATTATTTAGTAACACTAATATTCTAGAATAACTAGTTTGACCATTGGTTCACCACAGTTTGAAATTTTTTCGATTTTTTCCACTCTAGATCTTAAAAGCCCCGTAACTTTTTTTCTGTTAGGTTTTTGAGTAGATTATTTTTCATATAAAAAACTTTTTAATCCGAATTCGTATGCAAAAGTTATGCCCATTTTACTAAATTCTAGAGAGATTTTGCAAATAAAGTTGAAATTCATATTTGTAAATTTTCCCAACAACTAGACCACATATCATTTTGACATTTTCGTCATTTTCTTTTATTTTTTTAAACTAAAAAGGCGATCCACGGGGGGTGGGGGGGGTGGAGTTTGAAAATGGGACCTTTAGTACCGGTTCGTGCCATGAACCGGTACTAATGCCTCAAACCCCATTAGTCCCGGTTGGTGGCTCGAACCGGGACTAAAGGTCTAACCTTTTAGTCCCGGTTGGTGCCACGAACCGGGACTAATGGGCATCGCACCCTTTAGTCCCGGTTCGTGGCACCAACCGGACCGGGACTAAAGGGTCCAGACGAACCGGGACAAATGGCCCACGTGGCCCCTGGGCGCACGAACCGGGACTAATGCCCCCATTAGTCCCGGTTCTAGACTGAACCGGGACTAATGGGCTAACCCGGCCTGGACCAAAACCCTCTTTTGTACTAGTGCTCAGATGTCCGGTACTTTCACAACAGAACCGTATTTACGGATTTTCGGACTCTACGGTCGTCCGGGCTCCGGATGTCTGGCCCGTCTCGGACGTCCATGTCCTGTGTACTGGTTCGTAGGCTCACATATTCACAGTGGCCGGTCGTCCGATGACTGTCGGACGTCCGGACTTAGTTGTAGGCTCACTCACAGCATCTTATGCCCAGTTTTTCACTGCCCTTGGATTTCCTGACACCGGGTTCAAAATCCATAAGGATGATCCCAACCATAGGACCAAGGGCATTGAGGTCTGTGCGGATCTCCTTAAACCTATATCAACCCTGTCTGACATTGAAAACAAAAGGGTCTGAACCAAGTCTCCATTTGGCGCTTTCCTTTCAACATCATCTATCGGTGTGTCATCCGCACCATCTATCCTAAGATGGGTGACAAAGGCTCGTGCAGCAGCTATTGCATTGATCTCATGCATCGCCTCTTTGCATCTCCCAAAGGGAAGATAAATGTTCCACACTTTCTATAGCATGAGATCCGCCTTGCTAGCTTCCAGCACAAGAGGGCTTTTCCTCATGCCCCCTTTATTCAGGCCTTTATCAAGAGGGTTGCTTCTTTTCCCATTGTCCGCACTCACGTGCATGAGCGATGGGTCATTCAAGCTCACATGGCGGCTGATCATGTTCCTCCTCCTATTGCTACTGCTCGTCGCACCGCAGCTAGTGTTCCTTCTCATGATGCCCGTTCTCCTTCCAGTTCTGCACCTTTTGGGCGCATTGCTCATTTTCTTGGGAAGGCTCACTCTGCCATGATGAAGATGTTCACCTTCCATTGCTCCCAACATCACGATGTTGTATCTCTCATGGTAACTTCCAAGAATGCTCTGAAGGCTCGTCTGAGAGACTCCGGAGTGTATGATGTGAGTGACGATGAGCGTCTTCCTGAAGAGCCCCCTTCCGACTTTGGTTTCCCCTCGGGTCCTGAGTGGGCTGATTTCTTCGACGAGGCTGGTGGCAGTGGTGCTCATGATGATGATGAGGATGATCTCTGATGCTGTTATGTTCCCCCCCTTCTTTATTTTTGGATATTTGATGCCAAGGGGGAGTAGGCTTTATATGCATGCTTTTCTAGCTCATTATGTAATCGAACTTATTGCCATGATTATGTATTAGCTTGTATGGAACCTATGTTATGAGTTTGTCGAGACTGAGATTTGGTGAATCTATATGAAGTTTAATTCTTGATTATCTTGTGTATGAGATTTGGTTGTATTGGTATCATTTGGAGGGGGAGCCCTCCTCATGTTTTAGTATCTATGGTATCATGTTGAGGGGGAGCTCACTCTTTGCTCATTCTTGATTATTGAGCTCCACAACAAATACTTTCGATTACTATTGTTAACTTTTCGAGTAGATGATTTTTCATATAAAAAACTTTTTAATCCGAGTTCGTATGCAAAAGTTATGCCCATTTTACTAAATTCTAGAGAGATTTTGCAAATAAAGTCGAAATTCATATTTGTAAATTTTCCAAACAACTAGACCACATATCACATGGGAAACTTATTTTCTTTTTTTTGACATTTTCATCATTTTCTTTTATTTTGTTTAAAACTGAAAAGGCAACCCAAGGGGCGGGGGGGGGGGGGGGGGGTTTGAAAATGGGACCTTTAGTACCGGTTCGTGCCATGAACCGGTACTAATGCCTCAAACCCCATTAGTCCCGGTTGGTGGCTCGAACCGGGACTAAAGGTCTAACCTTTTAGTCCCGGTTGGTGCCAGGAACCGGGACTAATGGGCATCGCACCCTTTATTCCCGGTTCGTGTCACCAACCGGGACTAAAAGGTCCAGACGAACCGGGACAAATGGCCCACGTGGCCCCTAGGCGCACGAACCGGGACTAATGCCCCCATTAGTCCCGGTTCTAGACTGAACCGGGACTAATGGGCTAACCCGGCCTGGACCAAAGCCCTCTTTTCTACTAGTGCTCGGACGTCCGGTACTTTCACAACAGAACCGTATTTACGGATTTTCGGACTCTCCGGTCGTCCGGGCTCCGGATGTCTGGCCCGTCTCGGACGTCCATGTCCTGGGTACTTGTTCGTAGCCTCACATATTCACAGTGGCCGGTCACTGTCGGACGTCCGGACTTAGTTGTAGGCTCACTCACAGCATCTTATGCCCAGTTTGTCACTGCCCTTGGATTTCCTGACACCGGGTTCAAAATCCACAAGGATGATCCCAACCATAGGCCCAAGGGCATTGAGGTCTGTGCGGATCTCCTTAAACCTATATCAACCCTGTCTGACATTGAAAAACAAAAGGGTCTGAACCAAGTCTCCATTTGGCGCTTTCCTTTCAACGTCATCTATCGGTGTGTCATCCGCACCATCTATCCTAAGATGGGTGACAAAGGCTCGTGCAGCAGCTATTGCATTGATCTCATGCATCGCCTCTTTGCATCTCCCAAAGGGAAGATAAATGTTCCACACTTTCTATGGCATGAGATCCGCCTTGCTAGCTTCCAGCACAAGAGGGCTTTTCCTCATGCCTCCTTTATTCAGGCCTTTATCGAGAGCGTCACTTCTCTTCCCATTGTCCGCACTCACGTGCATGAGCGATGGGTCATTCAAGCTCACATGGCGACTGATCGTGTTCCTCCTCCTATTGCTACTGCTCGTCGCACCGCAGCTAGTGTTCCTTCTCATGATGCCCATTTTCCTTCTAGTTCTGCACCTTTTGGGTGCATTGCTCTTTTTCTTGGGAAGGCTCACTCTGCCATGATGAAGATGTTCACCTTCCATTGCTCCCAACATCACGATGTTGTCACTCGCATGGTAACTTCCAAGAATGCTCTGAAGGCTCGTCTGAGAGACTCCGGAGTGTATGATGTGAGTGACGATGAGCGTCTTCCTGAAGAGCCCCCTTCCGACTTTGGTTTCCCCTCGGGTCCTGAGTGGGCTGATTTCTTCGACGAGGCTGGTGGCAGTGGTGCTCATGATGATGATGAGGATGATCTCTGATGCTGTTATGTTTCCCCCCTTCTTTTATTTTTGGATATTTGATGCCAAGGGGGAGTAGGCTTTATATGCATGCTTTTCTAGCTCATTATGTAATCGAACCTATTGCCATGATTATGTTTTAGCTTGTATGGAACCTATGTTATGAGTTTGTCGAGACTGAGATTTGGTGAATCTATATGAAGTTTAATTCTTGATTATCTTGTGTATGAGATTTGGTTGTATTAGTATCACTTGGAGGGGGAGCCCTCCTCATGTTTTAGTATCTATGGTATCATGTTGAGGGGGAGCTCACTCTTTGCTCATTCTTGATTATTGAGCTCCACAACAAATACTTTCGATTACTATTGTTAACTTTTCGAGTAGATGATTTTTCATATAAAAAACTTTTTAATCCGAGTTCGTATGCAAAAGTTATGCCCATTTTACTAAATTCTAGAGAGATTTTGCAAATAAAGTTGAAATTCATATTTGTAAATTTTCCCAACAACTAGACCACATATCATTTTGACATTTTCGTCATTTTCTTTTATTTTTTTAAACTAAAAAGGCGATCCACGGGGGGTGGGGGGGGTGGAGTTTGAAAATGGGACCTTTAGTACCGGTTCGTGCCATGAACCGGCACTAATGCCTCAAACCCCATTAGTCCCGGTTGGTGGCTCGAACCGGGACTAAAGGTCTAACCTTTTAGTCCCGGTTGGTGCCACGAACCGGAACTAATGGGCATCGCACCATTTAGTCCCGGTTCGTGGCACCAACCGGGACTAAAAGGTCCAGACGAACCGGGACAAATGGCCCACGTGGCCCCTGGGCGCACGAATCGGGACTAAAAGGTCCAGACGAACCGGGACAAATGGCCCACGTGGCCCCTGGGCGCACGAACCGGGATTAATGCCCCCATTAGTCCCAGTTCTAGACTGAACCAGGACTAATGGGCTAACCCGGCCTGGACCAAAGCCCTCTTTTCTACTAGTGCTCGGACGTCCGGTACTTTCACAACAGAACCGTATTTATGGATTTCCGGACTCTCCGGTCGTCCGGGCTCCGGATGTCTGGCCCGTCTCGGACGTCTGTGTCGTGTGTACTGGTTCGTAGGCTCACATATTCACAGTGGCCGGTCGTCCGATGACTGTCGGACGTCCGGACTTAGTTGTAGGCTCACTCACAGCATCTTATGCTCAGTTTGTCACTGCCCTTGGATTTCCTGACGCCGGGTTCAAAATCCTCAAGGATGATCCCAACCATAGGCCCAAGGGCATTGAGGTCTGTGCGGATCTCCTTAAACCTATATCAACCCTGTCTGACATTGAAAAACAAAAGGGTTTGAACCAAGTCTCCATTTGGCGCTTTCCTTTCTACATCATCTATCAGTGTGTCATCCGCACCATGTATCCTAAGATGGGTGACAAAGGCTCGTGCAGCAACTATTGCATTGATCTCATGCATCGCCTCTTTGCATCTCCCAAAGGGAAGATAAATGTTCCACATTTTCTATGGCATGAGATCCGCCTTGCTAGCTGTTGGGAAACGTAGTAATTTCAAAAATTTTCCTACGATCACACAAGACCATGGTGATGGCATAGCAACGAGAGGGGAGAGTGTCCGTCCACGTACCCTCGTAGACCGAAAGCGGAAGCGTTATATCAACGCGGTTGATGTAGTCGTACGTCTTCACGATCCGACCGATCCAAGCACCGTTACTCCGGCACCTCCGAGTTCTTAGCACACGTTCAGCTCGATGACGACCCCGGGCTCCGATCCAGCAAAGCGTCAGGGAGGAGTTCCGTCAGCACGACGGCGTGGTGACGATCTTGATGTTCTACCGTCGCAGGGCTTCGCCTAAGCACCGCTACAATATGACCGAGGTGGAATATGGTGGAGGGGGGCACCGCACAC
>LR880972.1:38363068-38379749 GCA_904067115.1 Aegilops sharonensis | reverse complement strand
TTTAGTCCCGGTTGGTGCCACGAACCGGGACTAATGGGCATCACACCCTTTAGTCCCGGTTCGTGGCACCAACCGGGACTAAAAGGTCCAGACGAACCGGGACAAATGGCCCATGTGGCCCCTGGGCGCACGAACCGGGACTAATGCCCCCATTAGTCCCGGTTCTAGACTGAACCAGGACTAATGGGCTAACCTGGCCTGGACCAAAGCCCTCTTTTCTACTAGTGCTCGGACGTCCGGTACTTTCACAACAGAACCGTATTTACGGATTTCCGGACTCTCCGGTCGTCCGGGCTCCGGATGTCTGGCCCATCTCGGACGTCCGTGTCTTGTGTACTGGTTCGTAGGCTCACATATTCACAGTGGTTGGTCGTCCGATGAGTGTCGAACGTCCGGACTTAGTTGTGCCACCGGACGTCCGATGTTGTCCGGACGTCCGACCTATCCTGTGCACTTATGTGCTCAAACGGTCACCTTTCCACACTTACTATATAAATACCTTTCCCTTCCACGGGGTAAGGTTGACCATTCACTTTGAGCTTGCTAAGAACACTCCTCTCTCTCTCTCTCTCTCTCTCTCAATCACCTACACCAAATCCTAGATTCCCAAGTGTTCTAGGAGCATTTGAGAGAAGTTCTCCAATCAAGTGATAGATCCACTCCTTCCCCTTCTTTGCACCGAAGGAAGTTGTGATTTGAGCAAGTCTTGAGCTTTTCCCAACGTTCTTATTACTCTTGGAGGTTGGAGACTCCTAGGCGGTAGGAGTCTTTCGGAGAGGAATCAACCTTTGTGATTACCCCCGGAAAGTTTGTAAGGGTTTGGAGATCACCCCAAGGTCTACCACTAGTGGTTGAGAAACGCCTCCGTGGTGTTGTCTCAAAGGGAGAATAGGGTGAGACTTCGTGGCGTTGGTGTGCCTTTGTGGTAACATCCACCTCTCTAACGGTGACTAGCTTCCCTCCAAGGAAGTGAACATCGGCATACATCCTCGTCTCCCGGAGTTGCGGTTATTCCTAACCCTAACTCTCTACTTGTGGTTACTTGTCTCTTTGCACTTACTTACATCATATTGTGCTTGCTTACTTATGTGCTTGGGTTACTTGTTTAGTATTTAGTACTGACTTGCAATTGTTAGGCTCACCTTCATATTTCGCACTATTGCCTAAAATTGCTAAGTAATAATTAAAAATTTGTAGTGTACCTATTCACCCCCCCCTCTAGGTCCATCTTGATCCTTTCAATTGGTATCAGAGCCTCGTGCTCTATTCTTGTGGCTTAACCGCCCTAGAGCGAGATGAACCCGTATGGGACTCCCCTGGTTGTAGATCCTAAGGATAAAGGCGAGGCTTCCTCTGAAGTCAAGTCCTTTACGTCTGAGGATCTAGAACGGGCCCTTTCTAAGCAAAAAGAGGAGCATGATCCTTCCCTTGAGGCCTTGGTCCAAATGAGATTAGCCACGTTGTCCACGGTGCTTGCACCACTCTCGGGTGGTGCGGCTTCGAGGCCAACTGTGCCTACTCCATCACTTGGTCAACAACCTCCTAGCAATGAACACGCCAGTGTTCCTTGGCTATATGCAAGACCTTAGGTTGAGAAACCAAGATATAATCCTCAAGGCAAACCTCCTTTACTTAGTGCCACTTTCGATTTTGTTTTGTGGAGAGTTGCTATGCAGGATCATCTTCGACATGGAAACGATGAGATGCTGGAGATCTTGGAGTATGGCTATCATGCTGGCGATCTTAGAGTATGGCTATCACTTGAGCCTCCATTACCACTCGGCCGCCATATTAAGCGTTTCAACGAGGTTCCCACCGCTTCGTATCTTAAATTATGTCGCGATGTTGATCAATTTACTATTGTTAGGGATTCTCAGGATAGTCGCTTTCGCACTAATGTCCAAGCCGACATCTTTACCACTATTGTCATCCCTAAAGGCTTGCCACTCCATGTCTGCATTGATTTAGAGCATATTCGCACTCATCCGGATAAATATCCGGGAGCTATTGAGCTCATTGAGTCATCCAATCTAGCTGCTCCATTTGCATTTCAACATGATTTTAACCAAGCTGCCATCCATCAATTCTATGCCACATGTTATTTTGGTCCTGATAACACTGTCACATGGATGACCTCAGACACCACACTCACAGCATCTTATGCTCAGTTTGTCACTGCCAATGGATTTCCTGACACCGGGTTCAAAATCCACAAGGATGATCCCAACCATAGGCCCAAGGGCATTGAGGTCTGTGCGGATCTCCTTAAACCTATATCAACCCTGTCTGACATTGAAAAACAAAAGGGTCTGAACCAAGTCTCCATTTGGCGCTTTCCTTTCAACATCATCTATCGGTGTGTCATCCGCACCATCTATCCTAAGATGGGTGACAAAGGCTCGTGCAACAGCTATTGCATTGATCTCATGCATCGCCTCTTTGCATCTCCCAAAGGGAAGATAAATGTTCCACACTTTCTATGGCATGAGATCCGCCTTGCTAGCTTCCAGCACAAGAGGGCTTTTCCTCATGCCCCCTTTATTCAGGCCTTTATCAAGAGCGTCGCTTCTTTTCCCATTGTCCGCACTCACATGCATGAGCGATGGGTCATTCAAGCTCACATGGCGGCTGATCATGTTCCTCCTCCTATTGCTACTGCTCGTCGCACCGCAGCTAGTGTTCCTTCTCATGATGCCCGTTCTCCTTCCAGTTCTGCACCTTTTGGGCGCATTGCTCGTTTTCTTGGGAAGGCTCACTCTGCCATGATGAAGATGTTCACCTTCCATTGCTCCCAACATCACGATGTTGTCACTCGCATGGTAACTTCCAAGAATGCTCTGAAGGCTCGTCTGAGAGACTCCGGAGTGTATGATGTGAGTGACGATAAGCGTCTTCCTGAAGAGCCCCCTTCCGACTTTGGTTTCCCCTCGGGTCCTGAGTGGGCTGATTTCTTCGACGAGGCTGGTGGCAGTGGTGCTCATGATGATGACGAGGATGATCTCTGATGCTGTTATGTTTCCCCCCTTCTTTATTTTTGGATATTTGATGCCAAGGGTGAGTAGGCTTTATATGCATGCCTTTCTAGCTCATTATGTAATCGAACTTATTGCCATGATTATGTTTTAGCTTGTATGGAACCTATGTTATGAGTTTGTCGAGACTGAGATTTGGTGAATCTATATGAAGTTTAATTCTTGATTATCTTGTGTATGAGATTTGGTTGTATTGGTATCACTTGGAGGGGGAGCCCTCCTCATGTTTTAGTATCTATGGTATCATGTTGAGGGGGAACTCACTCTTTGCTCATTCTTGATTATTGAGCTCCACAACAAATACTTTCGATTACTATTGTTTTTATGAATGTGCATATGAGTTGTCATCAACTACCAAAAAGGGGGAGATTGAAAGTGCAATCATGCCCTTAATCATATTTTGATGTTGATGACAACACATATGCTAGGGACTAATCATGTTTATCAAGCAGGATTATATCTCAAAGAACGTGTGTATGGATCATGACTAGGGACAAAAAGCATATAACTCAATAATGGAGATACAAGACATTGACTTCGTTTTTGGTTTGTTCTTGAGTATAGGGATCCTGCACTATTAAGAGGGGATCGTTGGATCTAGTGAAATACTTGCTCAAAATCCACAGCTCCTATTCTTTGTCTCCGGACGTCCGGTCCCTCTCAGCTGTCCGGACGTCCGGCTCCCTCCGGTCGTCCGGTGTTCCTTTATAGAATGATATTTGCGGATTTTCGGAACACTCCGGACGTCCGACCACCGGTCGTCCGACAGGTCTCAGACGTCCGGTACTTTCACAACAGAACCGTATTTACGGATTTCCGGACTCTCCGGTCGTCTGGGCTCCGGATGTCCGGCCCGTCTCGGACGTCCGTGTCCTGTGTGCAGGTTCGTAGGCTCACATATTCACAGTGGCCGGTCATCCGATGACTGTCGGACGTCTGGACATAGTTGTGCCACCGGACGTCCCATGTTGTCCGGACGTCCGATGTTGTCCGGACGTCCGACCTATCCTGTGCACTTATGTGCTCAAACGGTCACCTTTCCACACTTACTATATAAATACCTTTCCCTTCCACTGGATAAGGTTGACCATTCAATTTGAGCTTGCCATGAACACTCCTCTCTCTCTCTCTCTCAATCACCTACACAAAATCCTAGATTCCCAAGTGTTCTAGGAGCATTTGAGAGAAGTTCTCCAATCAAGTGATAGATCCACTCCTTACCCTTCTTTGCACCGAAGGAATTTGTGATTTGAGCAAGTCTTGAGCTTTTCCCAACGTTCTTATTACTCTTGGAGGTTGGAGACACCTAGGCGGTAGGAGTCTTTCGGAGAGGAATCAACCTTTGTGATTACCCCCGGAAAGTTTGTAAGGGTTTGGAGATCACCCCAAGGTCTACCACTAGTGGTTGAGAAACGCCTCCGTGGTGTTGTCTCAAAGGGAGAATAGGGTGAGCCTTCGTGGCACATGTGACACATGTGGTAAGCAATCTAAAATGTCCCAAAATAAGTTGGCCCGATATCCTGGATTTTAGAAGAAAAAAATTGGCCGATGATCCATTTTTTTGTCAACAAGAGATCCAAATTATGACCATCTAAGGCGCACTTGTAATGCTTTTACTATTCGTCAGTCACTTCTTTTCACTTGTTTTAGTGATTTTTATCTCGGCCGAACTCAGGAAACGAATTTGTGTCAAGCACAAGTGCGCATACGAGCTAGCTGCACCCTGCATGCACGGGGAACGTATCTGGTGCAACGGTGAATTTGGTGCTGCCCGTGCATTGATCTCAGTATCTCACTTTATAAACATTGAAAAATTATGAAATTTTGTGAGGGCGTAAGTATGACACATTTCTACCATAGTACACAATTTTATTTTCAAATTTGATGTACATAGTTTTTTGAGAAAATTAACCTACATAGTTAGAAACAAGAAAAGACTAATCATGATGTAAATAGTACCTAATGCAACCTGGACCTTGAATTCAGCCCATTTTCTATATCATTGGTGAATTTGTCTTTTTTGTTTCTAATAATGAGTTTTCAATTTGGACCTCAAATTCGTAGTATGGCAGATTCTTGTTGCTAGTACAATGTACTTTTTTGTTCAGAATTTTCTGGCATTTATAAATTGCATTTTATTAACTTGGTGCACAGGTAGCACACGAGTGAAATGCATTGTAGGTCCCTGAACTATTTCAGTGGTGTCACTTAGGTCCTCAAACTATGAAAATCATCATGCAGGTCCTCTAAATGCAATAAGTGTGTCATTTAGGTCCAAAATCAGTTCCAACACTAAAATAGTCCGATGACGTATATATTTCCTAGTATGACACACTTGTTGTACTATGAGGACCTGTATGAGTTTCTTTTTATGGATTGAGTACCTATGTGACACACTTAAAATAGTTCAAGGACCTGCAATGCACTTCACTCTTTCCCATGCATGCACCAGTGCACATACGTGATACCTTCTCACACTTTATTTTAATCCCGTCAAAAGACAAAGACACAATGCCTAGGATGTGCTTTGCTTGTAAAGCCGTGCATGTTTTGGTGCCTAGAGTGTGCTTATCAAAATCCTGATTTCTGCCGCGAATTGACCTCCGGTTGAATGGTTAGGTAAAAAGTGGCATTCCTATCCTACTAAGGATCAGATCCTAGACTTGATACCGGTGCTCGCATTATTATGGCTTTATTTCATCCCTTTCGATGATGTGCGTTTAATGGGAGGAGACGTTTGTGTCGACTTTAAAGGCGTCTGTGGTGACTTTGTCAATATCAAGATGGTTTGTTGGCTCAGTCTTTCAGAGGTGCTCATAAAGGTAGGGTGTACATGTGTGCATTCATAGTGGTGTGTATATGCTTCTGTATGAATTCTGCATACCGTGTTTAAAAAAATCTTTAGTCCGCCGGAGGAAAATGGAAAACCCAAGGGGGGCTCCATTGAATTTTATATTGTACTCTTTCTATAAAGAAATGTAAGAGCGTTTAGATTTACAGAGGAAGTACAAGGCCTAAAATCAGAAAAATAGATCCACTGCGCCATAAAATCAAAGTTTCTTCTAAACCTCCGAGCGGGGTTGGACGAGGCGTGTTGGAGGGACGTACGCCTAAGAAACTGTTAAGGTGATATGCTTTGTAAGGATGTAATTTCTTTTAAAGCGTGAGCTAACCCTGTTGATGAACACATGCTGCTTAAAAGCATCGCTAGCCCTACAAAACCTTTTCGTCAGAAAGGCTAAAGCAATGCCGATCGAACATGATACAACTCGCCAATCATAGAGCCTATTTCTAAGGGCATCTCCAAGGGAAACAGGGATACCCTCAAAGTTTCGGTGCACGTCCGGGTTGTGGTGTCTAGACTGCTTATGACAACTTTTGTTATCCAATAGGGACCCCAGCGGTCTGTGAAGTGGTTTGGACGTCCTTTTCCTTGGCAAAATCGAGATAAACATGGGGAGCTATACCGGTGTCCGGACATCCACTTGACCAACAAAAAGCCACCATGTGGCCCTTCTCTTTTTTCTCTCTTCTCACATGTATGGTCTCCTCTCACCTCTCTCATCCCAACCGGACAAATAAGGATTAATTTATAAAGAAAGGTTGAATGGCTCTCTACCGCATCATGTCCGTAGACCATACCCGAACATAAAAAGGACATATACGGAAGTTATTTGCCAGCCCCCCTTGAAGATGCCCTAAGGCACCATCCATGCATATTGGCTGAGCAAACCCCATGCTATGGTCTTCAAGTGACGTCACCCACAAATCATAGTACTATCACACACGCCTCGGCATGCTAGTATATATAACAGGAGCTGGGCAGTGTGCAGAGAGAGGTATTGGTCACTGCATTCGACAGAAAGAACAGCTAGCCTAGCCATGGCTCCCCTTGTGCCATTGTTGCTGATGTTTCTCCTCTCTAGCTTCTCTACTACATCATCATCCCTCGACATTTCCCATGCAGTAGCAGCAAGCGTCGGCGACGAGCTCAACCACTACGTCGTGGTGGAAACTAGCTCGCTCGAGCCAAGCACCGTCTGCCAAGGCCACAAGGGTAATTAACCGAGCTATCTGTATATCACTGTCATGCGTTGTGGACGTGGCTTACCATGCGTATCTATGCAGTGAGCCCGCCGGCTAGCGGCAACCTTGCTGGCGGCGCCTGGGTGCCGCTGAGCCATCCTCATGGTCCGTGCTCCTCGGCGGGGCACAATATGGCGCCGCCGTCATCCGTGGCGGACACGCTCCGGTGGGATCAGCACCGCGCCGGCTACATCCAGAGGAAGCTCTCCGTCGAGAACCCCCTGGCGGACGCGCCCGCCCAGACCCCCCAGTCATCTGAGGTCAATAGCGAGCCCGCCGGGACGTTCGCACTGGGAAATGAGGTGAATGAAAACGCTCTAAAGTTAGATCATGGTTATATTAACCAAAGGCTTGGTAATATTAAAAATCATGAACGCCCTAAGTTAAAATGTAACATAAATTACCCCCCAAAAAAGAATTCAAGCAGGTGCTCCTATATATCACCGAGACTTAACCAAGTTATATTAACCAAATGTTATATTCGTGAGATCTTACGTGGAGAACTGTGGATTATGAAATTCACGATGCAACATTAATTGATTGCAGGCGCCTTCATCGTCATCCGACGTTGCTCCGGCGGCCACCGGCGGTGGCAAACTGCCTGGAGTGACCCAACACATGGTGATCGACACGGCGAGCGACGTGCCGTGGGTGCAGTGCGCGCCCTGCCCAAAGCCGCAGTGCCACCCTCAGACGGACGCCACCTACGACCCAAGCAAGTCCGGCACCTATGCTCCCTTCCCCTGCAGCTCCCCCATCTGCCGCCAGCTCGGCCCGTACGCCAACGGCTGCACCGGCGCCGGCAACACCGGCCAGTGCCAGTACCGCGTCCAGTACCCCGACGGGTCAGCCACCTCCGGCACCTACATCTCCGACGTGCTAACAATCACCCCCACCCCCGCCGGCACGGTCAGCAGCTTCCGCTTCGGCTGCAGCCACGCCCTGCAGCGCCCTGAGCTCTTCAGCAACACGACCGCCGGGATCATGTCGCTCGGCCGGGGCGCGCAGTCACTCTCGTCCCAGACAAAGGGAACCTATGGACACGTCTTCTCCTACTGCGTCCCGCCGACGGCGAGCCAACGCGGCTTTTTCACCCTCGGCGTACCGAGGATCGCCGCCTCCAGGTCAGTGAAAAAGATAGCATATGCTATAGTGTCGCTAATAGCACGCTAATAGCGTATTTTAAGGGCCACGCTAGTTTGTAATAGCACTCTATTTTTTTTCACTGCTCCAGGTACATGGTGACTCCCATGCTCAAGAGCAAGATGGCCCCGTCCATGTACCTCGTGCGCCTGCAGGCTATCACCGTCGCCGGGCAGCCGGTCGCTGTTCCGCCGATGGTCTTTGCCCCCGGCGCGGTCATGGACTCCCGCACCGTCATCACGCGCCTCCAGCCCACGGCATACCGCGCGCTGCGTGACGCCTTCAGGGCCCAGATGAGCGCGTACCGCGTCGCCGCGCCCAAGGGCCAGCTAGACACCTGCTACGACTTCACCGGCGTCCGCACCCTAAGGCTGCCCAAGATCTCGCTGGTGTTCGACAGCCGGAGCAACGGCGGCGCTGCAGTGGAGCTTGACTCGTCAGGGGTGCTGTTCAACAGCTGCCTCGCCTTCGCATCCACTGGCGGCGGCGACGGATCCACCGGGATCATCGGCTACGTTCAGCAGCGTACAATCGAGGTGCTCTTCAACGTCGGCGGCAGCGCCGTCGGGTTCCGCCGTGGCGCGTGCTGAGCTACCTATCGTACTTGTTTGCTCGATCCATTTATGTACCGCCGTTTGAGCTGCACTGGGGGCATATCTATTGGCCTTTGACCTATGGCCGACAAAATAAGCCCATTTGTTGATTCTTGTTTTGTATGCTGTATCTCCATTTGACAAGTATTCTGTGTGCTATATCTTTGTGTGAACTGAAGCTTAATATTTATTTACTGGACTGTTTTATATTTAGTCCTTGTTCGAGTTGTACGCTATGACCATCCTGAAATGATCAAGTATTGTTCACCATGTATGACACAGTATAAAATAATCCATTTGTTAACTGGATATCACTTCAAAACTTCAAATTGCAGCAAAGATTATCATGGGGGACCATACTATTTGTTGAAATTGGAGCAATTTTTCATAGAAATTAATCCAGATATGTCATTGATAAATCACGATGAACAGGTTAAACATGATTTTCGAACAAACAAACATGCTACACATGCAATCTGGTATGTACATACCATGCCTGGATCAACTGCTTCTAGAAAATATTGAGAAACAAGCCCTAAGAGAAGGGATATGGAAATGTACGGTGGGGTGGAAGAAGAGGCGTTTCCAATCGCAGCACCATCACCGAGTGTCATGTTGTGGAGGAGGACATCGATTTCGGAAATCGTTTGGAAAATAGTAGCGTGTAGCCACGTTGGAGAAGAGTTCAGCTGTTGCACAAGAGCAGTCTCCACAAACCTAATCGCCCATCTAACATACAAGATCTCAAGAGGCGGAGTTTTAGAGGCCTGCTGTCTCAATTTGTCGCGCTGCACGCTGAGAAGCGAGATGGGAAAGCGGTAGGCGGCTCAAGGCTCGGGAATGAGGTAGACAAATAGGAGATGAAGTGGCGGCCTCTATGGGAAGCACTAAAACGGAGACGAAGGGAAACAACCAAATAATTGTTCAGTTCCATTTTTCATTAGTGCAAAAATCGTTTCAACTTTTATTTTCCTGCATGAAAAAGAGAAGACAACGCGAACATGTGGCATCAATTCTAGTTCGATCAGGCCACACGTCACACGGGCAAGGCGGGCAGCGGAGGAGGATTATGCGTGTATGTGTCCTCTTCTCAAACTCTTATTTTAGAACTCTTAGTGTGGTGTGTAACAACCCATCTTATATGCTGTCTACCACACCCTCCACTAGCGGGTTGAGACTAACCTTTTCACACTCTCATTGTCAAGCATGAATGGCCAATATGGGCCTATGGATTTTCTAGGAATTGTAGAAAATGTCAAAATAGGCTAAAGATCAATAATTCGAACGCTATTTCTCCACATCTTTTTTTAATCTTATATTTCTGCATCCATGTTATTGTTGCCGTTAGTTTCAAACGACAATTTGCAAGAACAACTAAAAATACTCAACATGGCAAGAAAGTTGATTATTCTCAGTCCTTACAAAATGTCTCGAGAGGATGATTGATCATACAATATACTCTATTCATGATTCCGACATGAAGTGAGCAATGTTATTGCTACATATTAATTGTACATAAATCTTACAAACTTGGAGGTGTGGCGCAATTCCAAATAAAGTACAACCTTGTACGAAATCAGCGACACTTAGTTTAGAACGGGGACTAGTACGTAGAGCTTTTGTAGAACTTTTAAATAGAAATATGATTTATCTTTCAATATATTATCATGCTCGGTGTCTATACGTCCAGGGAAAGAAATGCAAACCGCCGTCCTAAAATAGTTGACTTAGATTTGTTTAGATATGGGTGTATTGAACATAAAATTGTGTCTATACGTCCATATCTAGATAAATATGAGTCAACTAATTCGGGACAGAGGAAGCACTATTTTTTACCTCCCTCCATTAGATCTCACTAGTGTTGTTGCATATAAACATTTACGTACAAAGTTTCTAATGCTTTTGAAACGAAGTTGTGATTTATAAACTGTTTCAATATTTTTAGCTCCTTGCGATGACATCCTTCAATATATATGGCCCGTTGCAATGCACAGATAACTATGGTACGGGTGTGGGTGTAATTTTTATTATTCTAATGTTTGTTGTACTGTCATGATTAAAAACCAATAGATCAGAAGTTTCTCATAAAAAAAATTGATCCTATCAAGAAAAATGTCAGAGAATATTTCTTTTATGATTGTCAACGAAAGGGTCTATCTAGGGCACGTCTAAGTTACTCAATTAAACTAGAAAGAAAAATAAAAAAAACAAAACAAATGCTTACATGAGTCTTAGCGTAAAATCAATGACATAGGGTTTAGATATGCAATACTTAGAGCACATCTAGATGTGGTTTAGCAAAACTGTCAAAGAATCTATTCAATCGTAACTAACCGTAAGTTTTTTGCGGGTTGCGAGATACCCTTACTCCATCCGCAGGACGCACAAACCGTGATGGAGCCACTCAAGAAAGAGAGGTTTTCCTGTACTAATGGCACAATCAATTGAGCATGCGACCAGCTCGTCTGGCATCGTGTTGCTTTGCGTGCCCCTGACCCACGTACTCCACATCTGATCCGCGCGGCCTCCGCTTTCGTTTTTGTTTGCCGGTGTGCTTTGCCGGTATGGCTCGTTTATCTGGTGCACAAAAGGCACATAAAAAACGTCTCATACTTGACAGCCAAGACAGATGTGCTCTTTCCATTGGAGATAATAGATCGATGCTTTAAAAAGGAGCTGTCGATGCTTCATGATTAAGGTGATAAATTCGTATCCGGGATTCGATCTCTGTTTGGTTGTGCCACCTGCTAAGAAGCTTTCAAGAAAGCCTATGACCCGACAAATTATACAGGGTAATAAAGATACATCAGCCAATTCCTTTTCTAGGCCCCATTGGAAAAAGGAGCAAAATCACTCTATCCTGTTCACGGATAGGTTGTGCACCAATGCTATCTTTTCTATTACTCTTTATATTTTTTGTACATATATATTAGTAGAAAATTACCGTAGAGAACGCATCCGTCGCTCGTACACCTTCGCTCGTACGATGGGCAACCAGCCGCTAGGGTTTTCTGTACCTCCCGCCGGCACCGCAACCTGTCTTTTTTCACAAATACGTAAAGCGTGGATATATTTTATTAATAGAAGAAATGAAATAAGCACAGAGAGTGGGTACAACGCATCACACGAACACAAGAAGGTGTGAACATGATGCTTAGAGCGGAGGGACAAGGGATGCTCGGCCTAAACACGGGATACAACACAGCTAAACACACGAAGCCTCGATGTAGAAGGGCGGGCCGTACCAGCAGGAAGTCCAGCATCGCCAAAGTTGACACTGGGGACCCTGTCTTGCGCTCCTGGAGAAGCTCCGTTCCCGCCCGTGATCTGCTCCGATCTGCGCCCTGCTCCAGCCCGTGGTGGCTTCGGTCGCCGTCTTGGGGGTCTGGACGGACGGATCTGGTGGTTGGGCGTGATTCCGGGGGAAACCCCTGGCCGGCACGGCGGCCTCACCAAAGGCGACGTCTTCGGCGCCGTGGTCCTTCCTGGAGGCTTTGGTGTGGTTCTCCCCTCCCACCTTTCCCTCGAGCACAGGTGAAGACCTGCCCTCCCCTTGCATGGTCGATGGCGGCATCCGGTGCCGTGCTCCTTCTTGAAGGCGTCTTCCGGGGATTGCTCGTGTGGGGTGGAGCTGCTGGTGGCGTGGTGACGGTATGAGGGAGTCTGTTCTTCTCGGTGGCGGCTGCCGTGGTCTCGGTCCAATCCCTGACCACTGCTTTGGCTATGCCCCTTTTGGCCTTCTCCATGGATCTTCGCCTTCGTCCGATGACTTGCGGTTGTGAGCCGTTCCGCTTAGCACTAATGTACATGCCGTCACTACCAGAAACTAAAATATTTCTGTGAGTCATCATATTTCCCTGTCGGGCCCGCAGTAGTGCACAGGAAAATGAGGTATATTCCTGTGGGCTAACCGAAGACTCTCAGAATTAATAATATTGGTGTCGGCCCGTGCTCAGCCCACAGAACTAACCTGTATCCTTGTCGTGTGTAACTCACAGGAAAAAGAGGCCCATGTTTGGCGCTATGGAATTTCAGCTGCGCGCGCCAAAATGAAAGCCCGTCCCGCCGCTTAGCCGAATTCTGGCCTGCCGCTCACCGACTGATATAAAGCCCTAGCGGAAAAAAAAAATCCCAAATCGTTACCCACCCTTATCTTCCCAGTCCCAGTTCCGTCCCAAATCCCTCGCCGCCGCCGCCCAGATGCGCCCCAAATCCCTAGCCGCCGCCGCCGCCGCGTCGGGCTGCGCGCTGAATCCCTCGCCGCCGGCTCCGCCTCCTCCAATCTCTCGCATGTCCCCTCTGCCATGTTTGTAGGGTCGTCGACCATGGAACGACCCCCTCCGGAATATCGCCGTCAACCTCCCTGCTGCCTCCGCGGGGAGGGTCTCCGTCAACGTCGCTACCACTGCCGTCACTCGACCGCCGTAGCATCCTTCTTTGAGTACCATTCTATTTCCTTATGATTTTATTCTCTTACAGTTTGCTCTCTATCCGGTAGCAGTTGCGTTGCAAGTACAATTCACATCATCAGTGCAACAGAGAGGTTAAAGATGAGGTTGAGGTTATCACTTGGCGTCAAGAAATTGTATAATATTCCTCCAAATGAAGTGGTAATATTCCCTTCCATATTTTGTTGTTGTATGTACTTGAACCTAGAAATTAAATATTGGCCAGCGCTTATTTGAGGACTGAATTTTCTAGTTTGCAGCTCATGATTAGGAGCAAAATTCAAGATCCGGGATCCACGTGAGATGCAAGAGCCTTTTCTCTATTCAAGGTATTTTTACTTTTGTTTTCACCCTGGTCTCTAGTCAAGGGATTATCATTAATAATTGCTGATCAAGTTGTCTCATGTATATTAAATCATACCATGCTATGTCCATTGTGCCAAAGATCATGAGATCTGCATTTAACCAGTAATTTCTATGTTTGTTTAGTATGAACACAACTTATTTCTATTCCATTTTGATTTTTTATTGTCTCAATTTGTAAGTGTTGTAAAAATGTGTTCTCTAGTTCTGTTTATCCATAGCTATTGGTTTGATGCTCTTTTATTATATTAGGATTTAGGAAGCATTGACCAGCTGCATGGCAAGTACAACGAGCATTATCAGTACAACAAGCAGATTCAATCAAGAAGTTGAGGTTATCAATCAAGGCAAGAAATTCTACCATATTGTTCTGAATGAAGAGGTAACTTTCCCTACTATTACATTATCAAATTATTGCATAATGCTTTGGTTTCTACTATTATGGAGATGATCAAGGATCTGTCGAGTATTCTTGCAAATCTGAATGGATAGACTTAACTCCCTATTATTTTCTTATTATATAGCTTTGTGGTTATGCATCCTTGAGGAGTTGCACTTAATTCTATTCACATTGGTATTGTGTTCTGAAGTTGACTTGCAAGAAGTCTCTAATAAATTATCTACTCCGGCTGTTAGCTGATAGTTCTGTCAAACTGACACAGAAGCTTGTGGTCAGGTTGTCATTTGAATGGATTTAGTCAGCTGTATGGTTTGCATCAAATCTGAGACATGATGGTAGAACAAATCACTCCATTATTTGGCTATATAGCTGTTAAATTTGGTAACCCTGCTGTGACAAAAAACAAGTTTGGTATATATGCCAATGTTAATGTGAGAAGCTGAGATACCAAATAGATTATGTTGATCATATCTTATATATGTTTTCCTGTTTCTTGTTACCTTTTTGTAGCAAACTGTTGACACTTGCTCATTTTCACAAGTTCAATTATGCCACTGCAGGGTAACCTTGAAGAGCAGCTTGCAACTTAAGCTGCAGCAAGGCATTATAGAAAATGAGGTCTCATGTTGGACCTCTGTTTTTGTTAGCCTTTGATTCATGTAAATTCTATGGAATTGTATATGTGAATTCGTAGATATATGGTTGACGTAAACTATTGAAATCGATGCTTCTATGTTCTGAGTATTCTGAATAATGGAATAGATGTGTAAAACTATCAATATGGATTTTTTTTGTTTGTTTGTATCTTATTTTCCTGGCGGCTGTGTGACAGGGATATACCACTTCCATGGTTGGCCAAACCTGACGCCTACACAGCGCCCTGTAGGGCCAAAACCGCCAGAGAAACTAGTAAAACCGACAGGGATAAAGTTCCTGTCGGTTGGCCGACAGGCATAGCTTATTTTCCCTGTCAAGCTATGGCTAGCGGCCATTCCTGACGGTTAGCCGACAGGAAAAGATATTCCTGTCGGTTTCCCATATTTCCTTGTCGGTTTTCGGCTCACAGGAAAATTTCAGTTTTTGGTAGTGNTAGCAAACTGTTGACACTTGCTCATTTTCACAAGTTCAATTATGCCACTGCAGGGTAACCTTGAAGAGCAGCTTGCAACTTAAGCTGCAGCAAGGCATTATAGAAAATGAGGTCTCATGTTGGACCTCTGTTTTTGTTAGCCTTTGATTCATGTAAATTCTATGGAATTGTATATGTGAATTCGTAGATATATGGTTGACGTAAACTATTGAAATCGATGCTTCTATGTTCTGAGTATTCTGAATAATGGAATAGATGTGTAAAACTATCAATATGGATTTTTTTTTTGTTTGTTTGTATCTTATTTTCCTGGCGGCTGTGTGACAGGGATATACCACTTTCATGGTTGGCCAAACCTGACGCCTACACAGCGCCCTGTAGGGCCAAAACCGCCAGAGAAACTAGTAAAACCGACAGGGATAAAGTTCCTGTCGGCCAACCGACAGGCATAGCTTATTTTCCCTGTCAAGCTATGGCTGGCGGCCATTCCTGACGGTTAGCCGACAGGAAAAGATATTCCTGTCGGTTTCCCATATTTCCCTGTCGGTTTTCGGCTCACAGGAAAATTTCAGTTTTTGGTAGTGCGTGGTGGAGCGGTACTTCATCTCACTCATTGATGGCGGCGAGGATCGGCGGCATGGTGATGTGGAGGTTCGCCGCCCGATGCGCGGAGATGGACTCGCGCAGGAGGAGGTTGCTGTCTGGCGTCATGGTGACGCCGATGGCTGAGTGGCCAGACAAGGTAGAAGCCTCAATATGATCTGAAGACGGACCTGTGGAAGATGGTGGCGACGACACACGAGTGCGTCTGACCGGATTGTGCCCAGACCCGGTATGTGGCTCGGCTGGGGATTCCGAATATGTTTCGGTTTCCGGCTTTTGATGTTAGGCTTAGGTGAGTGGTTTGGGTAGTGGCCCAGCTAGCAACCCTTCATCTTTTTGGGTAGGTGTAGTGGCATGTGTTGTCAAGATGGTGGATTCAGACTTATTGTTGTAATACTTTGTAAGGTCCTCGAGAATAATCAATAAAATGGCCGTATGCATCTCCCGGATGCAGAGGCCGGGGGTCATCCCTCTTTTGTAAAAGAAAAACGAGAACAAAAAGAAACGGCAACCGCCATGCCAACCACTGTCTTCGCCCATAGAACGGCAACAGCCGCCGCGGCCGTTAGATCCGGGCATAAGGGCTCGGATCCCACGCATGTGGTCCCTTGGTTAGCCGTGCTCGGCCTCTCGTGGCGCTGTCAATTAGGCCACCACCAGATCCGCATCCGGGTCAACAGCCACTGGCCGATGCCCTCCCTACAGGCCGAAGCCAAGCCACACCGGCACCGTGAGCAGTTGTTGTACACCCGACCTCACCACTCTACCCTGCCTGCCAGATTCGCGCCCGATCCATAGGCCACGCACCACCTCACACGTCCGCGACCAGCCGGAAAAGGGACCTGCCACCGCCTTCCCTAGAGCCATGCGAACATTGCGGGACGGTGCCTCATGCGGCGGCGAGGGGGAGGAAGGTGTGGCGG
>LR880972.1:38342401-38354391 GCA_904067115.1 Aegilops sharonensis | reverse complement strand
TGGAAACGAGGGAGAATAGAACCCGGAAGTTAAGCGTGCTCAGGCTGGGGGAGTGGGAGGATGGGTGACCGTTCGGGAAGTTAGGTGATTTGGAATGATGAGGGTGATTAGAGAAGAGGATAAATTGAGCAGTGATGAGGGGTGCTGATTAGAGATTAGGGGTTAAAATAATTCAGAAATTTGAAAATAAAAAATTATTCAAAAAAAATTCAAATTTTTTTTTCAAAAAAACAAAAATCATAAAATTTCCATTAGTCCCGGTTGGTCCCCACGTGGCCGCGGCCTTTAGTCCCGGTTCTGGATTGAACCGGGACTAAAGGGTGGAGGCATTAGTACCGACCCTTTAGTCCCGGTTCACCAACCGGGACTAAAGGCCCTTACCAACCGGGACAATAGGCCCTTTTTCTACTAGTGTTGGTCTCGGTTGGTGACATAAACCGGGACCAAAAGGCATCCACACGTCAACAGCTGGCTGGAGCTGAGGTTTTTTTTTTGAAAGGGGCTGGTTTAGGGGTTTTGGGGTTAATTTAGGTTGTTATTACCTAGCTCATATAGAGAAGTGTCCTCTCTTATATCTTCGTGCTTGGTTTACCAACGCTACTGCTATGTTCATTTCACCCGCTGATATATAATAACTCTTCATGCTTGCATCATACATCATCATATATAATAACAAGTCCTACTAATCATGCATCATCATACAATTTCTACTCGTTATTAACAACAAGTCATACGATCATCATCCTCATAGTCATCGAACCCAACCCTACTTAATTGTTCTTAGCACATGATCATCAGTATCAGGTAGGACCTAAACACCCTTAAGGTAAAATAGCATAAAACAATATAGACCCTGACTCTCCATTATGAAGAATGGAGATCATCCTGCCTCCAATTCTTGCGCTTCGCTTCCTTTTGCTTCCAAGAACCTCCTTACGACTGACCATACATTTTTTCCATTGTTTGATTGTCATGTCTCCAGTTCTTTTAGAAATCCGGTATGGACAGTTGAGATTCGTAGGATGACCTGGTTGTATGTTCAAAACATCAAGGCGACCATGCGTATACATCAGATGAGGCACACAATCATTTGGGATTATCTGTTGAAAAACATAGTAATAACTTCGTAGTTAGCAATGATGTACTAGTTTAAAGTGGGCCCAGACCAACCGCTCTCGACGGGGTTGGGGGGAACGATGGCTCTCCCTCTCCCCTCCCCTCTCCTCTCCTCTCCCACTTCTTCCACCTCACGTTGACCAACGATGATGATCTCTAACCTAGTTCATCATGGATGGCTTACTACATTGGGATTTCTCCCCCGGCCTTGCGGTCGCGGCTCAGGTGCGTCAACGTTTTGTTCCTCGGTGCACTTCTCCCCCTCTGATTCGCTCAAAGAGTTCTTCTTGGTGGCTCACTTCTCCTCGGCAAGTTTTCCCCTCAATGAAGACTCCATGGCCATTGCTTTACAATGTTGCATTGGTGGGAACCCTTCGGGTCTCAACGTTTTACATCTCTCTGGAAGAAGATATAGGTTCTCTGTGGCCTCCAATAAGGTTGGACATTACATTTATGGTCTCAAGGACAGAATCTGGCCTGACTTTGTGTGCCATTTTAATCTATTTCGGCCCAATTCTAATGGCCATTTGGTACCTGATACTTTGTGGCATCTTGATGATCATATCACTGATGTGGCTGCTCGCTCACCGATGGCTATTAAATCCAAATATAAGTTCACAGAGCAGGCTACTATTGATCAACCTTCGTCCTCTTTGGAACTTGCAAAATTTGGTATTTTTTCCAAAGATGTAGGGGTATCTCCTCTTGATACCTCGCCGGAGAGATCGCCGGCGACAAGACGGTCCCCGGAGAGGATGCTGCATGATTCAAATCTTGGTCAACCATTAATTGCAAGCAATTACCCACTTGCCTCATCTGCGGGTATTACTTTTGGCAGTTTCCAACCTTGCAATATTGAGAGAATTCATAACATTAATTACAGATTCCAAGGTTGTCGGTTTTATGCGAATACCTGGGACAAAATTCCGAATTTTATGTTATTCCATATTCGTGACCAACGTCTTTTTAGATATTCGGATGCTCATATTAAGACTATTTGGTCTCTGGACTCGATTCCTCCTATGGATTACATTCATGACAGGCTTAATTTGTGCTCCGCATGCCACTCTTTGGGTCACCAGGCTGCTTTATGTCCGAATATTACTTGCCCAGAGTGTCTTAATGAAATTTGTTCCTGTGTTCTCCCGGTCCAACAGATTAATGAAAATGGGCCTTCTCGTGCCTTGGGCTTGCAGCATGGATCGCATTCTCGGGCCTGCTCTATATGCGGCTCTAATAGGCATATCTTTTTCGAGTGTCCAGCTTACCTCAAATGTGATCGGTGCTTCTTCTTGGTCCACACTAGGCATAATTGCTTTGATCCTACGGCCAAACAATATTTTTGGCGGCCCAAAGATGGCAAGGAATCGGTGATTGGTAAATCAACCGCAATATTTGGTCAGGATAATTCTATGAAAGGCAAGTCTCTCATTTTTATTGATACAGAGACGCAATTGGCATCCAAAAATATTTCTGCTACAGCCACGTTGGGAAAAGATGCTCTAATTGATTCTCGTCCGGTCAAATCAACCACTGCTGGGATTCTTTCCACATATCAGCATTTACTCATCTCACCTGCGTATCGATCCTCCACTCCGCACGCTTGATCTGCTGCCGTCCATCGCTCTAGTACTGGTAGGCTATGCCACGTGGCCTCATCCTACAACCAAGGACGGCGCTCCAAGAAAGAGTTTTGGGTTCCCAAGCCCACCCGGCTGCCTGCCGATACGCATTCCTCCTCGCCATGCGTGCCATCATCTACTCCTCTGCAGACACCTCCGCCACCAACAATGGCAAACTTCCCCGTCAACATCGTCCCCTACCTCCCGCAGGGCATGATGGTGGAGCTTGGTCTGCCTGATCGGAAGGTGCGGAGTGACATGGTGGTCAGTGCAGTACCTCCTCTCCACTATGATTTCTTGGCAATCGCAGAAGCTAACAGGTTCATCCCGCAACATCAGAAAGCAGCTCTCAGGGATACTATCCAAGGTTTGCTCCATGAATCCCACTTCTTCCCCACTGAAGTCGAAGATCATCCATTAGGGATTGGCATTTTTGGATTTGATGATTCTTTGATCCGTGATTCTGTTGTGGGCACCACGTTTGAGCTAGATGAGTTTCAAGCAGAGGAACATACTGTTATCTCGTTTGTCCCCCATGATGTTGCGTTAAACATGCGTCTCACCACGTTTGGGCCTGAGATTTGGATTCTATATGTTGGGTTCCCGTATGATTATCAAACTCAGCATTATTTGCACAAGTCTGTTGATACTTTTGGTACTTTGATTGAGTGGCATAACCACGAGGTGACATAAGGTTTGTTCTGCTAAAAGCTAGGGTCATCCATCTTCGATTGGTTCCTAAAAGTATTGTCATGAGGCAGATTGGGGGGACTCGTCACTGCTGGACGGTTGCGGTCACCATGCTGCATAGCAGCGACTGGAATGCTCACTTACCGGAAGTGCCGCCGGCCGGAGAAGATCCCCCTCCAGATGATGGTGTCCCTCATCCTCTCTTTGGGGAGGGTCTGACTGCAGAGCAGATTTATCAGGCTCAACTCCACAACTGGATGGCCCAAAATGTGGCAGCTGATCAGGTCAACAATGCTGCTAATAATGAAGCTGATGATGTCATGGTTGATCAAGGTAACAACTTGCAGTTTCAGGCGAAATGGGGAGCTTGGCCTGCCCCCACCCCTCCTGCTGTCTATAACTTTCAGGCATGGCTTGCAAGTGAAGGCCTTCAGGTTGCTGACGGTCTGCTTCCAGAGAACAACCTCCAAGACAGCCCTGCCATGGCTTGGAATGATTCCATCTCTCAGCACAGCAGCTCCAGTTCCATTGTTAACTCTGGTAGCTTTGTTCTAGTACCTGTTAACCTGCTGAATACTCTGTGGAGAAACAACAGTACTAACACAATCAGTTCTAGTCAAGCTCCTGCACATCCTGCTCCAGCACTTCATATTGATCTCTCCCTCAATAACTCTGGTCTGCATTTTTCATGGTCTGATCAGGGAAACATGGTTGCATCTTTGCTCCTTCATAACGCTAGACCAACGAGACAGATATCCTCTTTTCTTATGCATGCTGTCAGGCCTATTTTGGCATCTTTTGGTCCTTGGAGTTCGGGTCTTGGATTCAGAGACATCCTGAATGTCCATGTTCAGGTGTCTGACCACAATGGCACTCTTTTCATCACTGCAGAACATCAAGTCTCTGGAGAGAATGCTGATTCTATCACCACTACGCAGTGCTGGACAATCTCTGATGCTGTCAACCTGGATGCCATGCCTACCCTGATGCCGAGCAGCTCCTCTGTTCCTTCTGCTGATGATAACTCTTTGGTGGCCCTTAATGACAGCAACGCAACTGCAAGTTACCGTGGAAAAATCCCGGTCACTGAATCTGCAGTTAGCCTTCGGCGCAGTGCGCGCTCAAATAAGTACGATGGCTTCCGGGTCCATGCTCTCTCTGACACTAAGAAGAAAGTTTCCAAGGTTAAACCAAGGCGCACTCCGGCGGCTCCTTCTTCAGTTGTCATCACGGAAATTGAGGATGATGCGGTGCCTCCTCCCACTCCCATCCAGGTGATCCAGCAAGTGGGCGTGCAATGCGCCATTCCTGCGGAGGAGCTGACTGAAGATGCGCTCATGGCCTCTTCTGTTGCGGGGTCGTCCTCCTCTGCTTAATTTATTTGTTTCTCGCATCTCATGGGTCTTTTGGTTAATTGGAACATTTTATGTTGGAACATTCGCGGGTTGAATTCTGGCGACAAACAGTTAGCTCTGTCTAATGCTATCGCTGCTAGTGGCTGTTCGGTTTTATGTCTGCAAGAAACTAGGAAACCAGTTATTGATCATGCGTTCATCAAATCATGTTGCCCTCGTCGTTTGGATCAGTTTGCTTTTATTCCTTCGAGTGGGGCTTCGGGTGGGATTGCCACCATCTGGAATAGTGTTGTTTTTACTGGTACGGTCATTGCTTCAGAGGATTTTGCCCTGGTCATCAGATTTCAATCCACACAATCCTCACAATCCTGGACTCTCGTGAATATTTATGGACCCTGCCAGGGTGACCCACGTACCACTTATACCAACTGGTTGTTTTCCTTAAATATTCTGTCTAATGAAGATCGGCTTCTCGTGGGGGACTTCAACTATATCCGCAGCCCAGATAACCGTAATAAACCGGGAGGGAACGTAAATGATATGATCACATTTAATGATTTCATACGATCACAAAGTTTGGTTGAATTACCAATCAAGGGCCGCACTTTCACATGGAGTAACATGCAACAAGATCGCCTCTTAGAACAGCTTGACTGGTTCTTTACTTCTTGTAATTGGACACATGCTTACGCCCTTAGGTAAACCTGTGTCAGACCACATCCCGTGTGTTATCACAATCGAAACAACAATCCCACGGAGTAAACTTTTCTAATTCGAGCCATACTGGATTGAGCACCCTGGTTTCATGGAAACTGTCCAAGCAGCTTGGGATAAGCCAGTCAGAGCGACCAACAGTGCAACTATCCTCTGCAGAAAATTCAAGCACTTGTGTCACTGTTTGAAACGTTGGAGCAAAAACATCTCCCGCCTATCCATTGCCATTAACAACTCCAATAAGGCTTTGTCTGATCTGGATGAAATTGAAAACAAAAGGCGACTGACCATTCCTGAGACCAATTTTCGATCTATCCTCAAAGCCCACATTCTGCAACTTCTATCATACCAGAAACAATATTGGAAGGAAAGGTGCACCATTCGTTGGGTTCGTTTTGGGGATGAGAACTCCAAGTTTTTTCAGGCCATGGCGTCAGAAAGATACAGAAGGAATAATATCGCCTCCCTCACTCTTCAAGATGGCACGGTTGCTGAAGATCATGCGAGCAAGGAGTCTGTTATCTTTCATTCCTTCAAAGAAAGACTGGGTACCTCATCCAAGCATGTGATGAAATTTAATCTTGCTAGTATTATTAAGAGGATCGATGGTCTTGACGCTCTAACTGTACCGTTCACAAGACAGGAGATTGACCTCGTTATCAAAGAAATGCCGGCCGACAGGGCACCTGGACCGGATGGATTTAATGGCTCATTCCTCAAATCTTGTTGGCACATAATAAAAGAAGACTTCTATGCTTTATGCGATCAGTTCTTTGAGGGAGGGCTCAATCTTGAGAGCATTAATGATGGTTATATTACTCTCATTCCCAAATATGCCGCACCACAAGGCGTTAATGACTTCCGACCCATCACTCTTCTTAATTGTTGTCTTAAAGTCATCACTAAACTCCTGGCTAATCGGTTGCAAAAAGTTATTTTGAAGATGATACACCGCAACCAGTACGGTTTTTTGAAAAAGAGATTAATCCAAGACTGCCTTGCGTGGGCATTTGAATATATATGTATATCAATGCCAAAACTCTAAGCAACCAATAATTTTGCTTAAGTTGGACTTCGCCAAAGCGTTTGATACCATTGAACATGAGGCCATGATTGAAATTATGAAGAACATGGGATTCAATGATAAGTGGTTGGGATGGATCAAAGACATTTTCAACTCGGGCAAATCCTCTGTTCTCCTTAATGGAGTGCCAGGACGACAATTCCATTGCAAATGTGGTGTTCGACAGGGGGATCCCCTGTACCCCCTCATTTTTGTCCTTGCTGCTGACCTACTTCAAGCGGCTATAAATGATTCTTATAGGAGAAACGATCTGAAACTGCCTTTCAATAGACCCAACCAATCAGACTATCCGGTCATACAGTACGCTGACGATACAATCATGTTACTACCGGCCTGTGCTGATCAAGCTACCTTAGTCAAGCAAATTCTAACGGATTATGCAACTTCCATTGGGCTCAAAATCAACTTCCACAAGTCAACCCTTGTTCCTCTGAATTGTGATGCTACCACTGCTCAACATATTGCTCAAATTTTTGGTTGTGTGATAAGAAAACTACCTTTCACTTACCTTGGCTTACCCATGGGTACCTCAAAACCAACGGTACAAGATCTAATGCCTCTTGTCTGTGGAGTTGAAAGATGTCTATCCTCCACCTTGTCGATGATATCTTACGGAGGCAAATTGTCCTTGTTGAATTCTGTCATCACGTCCTTAATAATCTTTGCGTTGTGCACTCTGAAATTACCGCCAAAGATCATTGACCTTCTTGACAAAATAATAAGGAAAGCCCTTTGGACAAAGAAAACGGATGACAGATACAAATGCAACTCTCTGGCCTCCTGGCAAATGGTATGCCGCCATAAAGATTGTGGTGGCCTTGGGGTCCTGGACATTAAAACCCAAAGTGATGCATTGCTCATGAAATACCTTCATAAATTCTACAATCATTGGGATGTGCCCTGGGTGGATTTGATTTTGTCTACTTACTATGTGGACAAAATCCCTCATGCCTCAGACCCATGTGGTTCATTCTGGTGGAAAGACATACTCAAACTCACTCCAGCCTATCGAGACCTCTCCCATGTGGTTGTTCACTCGGGGGACACGGTCCTGATGTGGAAAGACCTTTGGCTTGATGAGGTACTGGCAAAATCACACCCACGTGCATTTTCTTATGCCAAACTTCAAGATATCTCAGTTAGAAACTTGCTTGGGAGCCAAAATCTCAATGAAACCTTCCACCTCCCCCTCTCCATGCAAGCCCATGATGAGCTGAGACATATCCAGGAAATCACAGCCCATGTTGGTAACCAGGTTGATGAAGTTGGGAAGGATCAGTGGTGCTATGCCTGGGGATCTGACGTCTACACGGCCAAAAGTTACTGCAGATTCTAATTTCGAGATGTGTCAGCTCATAAAACTTTCAAATGGCTCTAGAAATCTTCTGCCACAATGAAAATCAAAGTCTTTGGGTGGCTGCTTCTCTTTGATCGTCTTAACACAAGGAATATGCTAAAGAGAAGAAGCTATAATATTGGAGACAACTATGGATGCATCCTCTGCGGTAGTAATGACGAGGAAACTCTTGAGCATATGATCTTTCACTGCCCATTCAGCAAGTCTTGTTGGGACACTTTGCATATCCACTGGGCTACACAAGGAGATAGATTATTTTGGATCCAGGAAGCCTAAACTGCTTGGAACAACCCAATGTTCATGGAGATTTTCCTGTATGCCTCTTGGAGCCTCTGGAAAGAAAGGAATAACAAACATTTTCGAGGCATTGCTCCTTCTATCAGCTCGTGAGTGACAAGATTCAGAGAAGACTTCTCTCTCCTTATTTATAGGGCCAAGGAGAGACACAGAGGGTTTATTACCTCTTTCCTAGAGAATTTTGTACATCCGTAGGGTAGTCCTGTACCTTACTCACCCACCTAATACTCTGGTTTATATCATGGCCATGGATGTAAGGTTATGATCTTGTAAGAACTTTTTTGATACTTTCATTAATATACACAGTAGGAGCCTCTCCTACTGTTTCAGGTGTCAAAAAAATGATGTACTAGTTTTAGAAGTATGCAAAAGATGGACGGATGTCGTAATAGTAAAAAATCTTACCAGCGTATCTCCATGGTAGTTACCTTAGTTCAACACGTGCCCTAGTGGCACGTATTGACCATAATGTTGAGGAGTTCGAGTGTAGATATTGTAATTCTCAAGATCAGTACAAAATGCAATCAAATGATTTTTCTCCTTATAAGTTAATTCGGAGCCATCGGTGTAGAGGGGTTTGTCTACTATCTTCCGCACATTCTTTGAAGAATGAAAATAAGCTGTCAATGGAAATAAGCTGTCAACTATTTTGAAATAAACATATAAATTACTTAATAACTATGTTTGAGAAGCTCACATGGGGGAAGAATTGGAAGTGTATCAATAAGGACCCAAATGTCCATATTGTCTTGCTCGATTTTAGGATCACCAAGATCCATGGTGACAAGCATACCCTCATCAAAACCATACATCTTGCAAAGTACTTCCCAGTTTTTGCAACCAAAATGGGTTACACACTCAGAATTGTACAACTTTACTTCAAAATCCAAACCATGATGGGTCCTCAGGTGAATTTTTTTGGTTTCCATACTTTCATGATCTTCAAAACCCATCCTCTCCAAGACATAGCGTCTTGCATAGCATGAGATAAGCTAGTCGAATTGGAAAAGATGAAAAATACACGTTAAAATAGTTGAAGTCGTGCTTAATTACGAAAAAAACTATTGTCGTCGTTGCGTACCGTTTCAACATCGAAGGTCTCCTCGAGCTTAATGCTGAAGCGCCGATCTTCGTCCAGCTCAAGGAACCTGTCGCACATACCTCGGTCGTCGTGGCACCAATCGCACTCGCCCGAGCGATTTTTGTCGTCCGAGTACAACATTTCCAGCCTATGTTCATAATTCAAATATTAAACTTGTACAATTAAATATATGTACTAAAAAACCTAAATTAGATCATTATTATTAATCACGGGTTGACTATCGGTGATGGTAGCTCCTCCTTTCATTCCCGAGTGCATTATTACACCAAATTGTCTAGCACACGGGAATGAAGGAGAAGGGTCCCCCCACGACGGCGTGGATGATGGAGGGGGCTCCTAGATTTATCCATAGTGCTCTCCAATTTTAGCATTCAAAGTAGGAGTACTTTTCAAATATGAGCATTCAATAAGCAAAACCAAATTGTAAAATAAAGTAGTATTCAAATTAGCATGCATTCAATTATAAGAAAAAGTACATCATCTCTTGTGTCTGTACATCATCGAATATTATCACTAATACTCCTCGAATACTATCATACATATAGCATCGCTAATACAGCTAGAACCGTAGCGCTCGACGGGTATCGTCGTGGGCGGTGGACACCCAAAGATAAGGAACCATCACAGGATCATAGCTCTAGTGAGATCCCTGATGAACCTGCCAGGTATTGTCAAACCTGCCCTCCAACGCAACCATGTAGCGACGGACGTGCTCGTCCTCCTTGCTGACACGGTGACGTACCACCTCCGCGGTGTCCGGAAGCCTCGGCACCGTCACTGGCCCACACGACCGCCACCAAACAAGGATCGGGTCAACAAAGGGCTGGCTCCTCACCAACCTACGCCCCCGGAAGGTAGCACCTCCCAATACCAGCCCGTCGGAGCCCAGTCCCGGACATGGCCCCTCTGATCAAGCAGGCCTCCACCGCCGAGTCAATGACGAGGATGCGGGATAGGCATCGTCGACGTCGATGCGGGATTAATTGCTTGAACTAAAAAAATAAACTAGTTCTATTAATTTTCTTGCTAAAAATAAACTACTTCTATATATAGTAACATAAAGTAGTTTTATTAAATCAACTAGTTCAACTACTAAGCACTTACTATAAATAAATAAAGTAGTAGTTACTAAAAATAAACTACTTCTATAGTAAAATAAAGTAGTTTATTAAATCAACTAGTTCAACTATATATTAAGCACTTACTATAAATAAAATAAAGTAGTACTTACTAAAAATAAACTAGTTTAACTAGTTCTATTATTTTTCTAACTAATTATATTAAACACTTTCTCTTCTTATTTTCCTTTTCTCTCTCCTGCTTTTTCTTCTAAATATGAACATATACATAAATGACTTTGATCATACACAATTTTCCTATACATACACAATATGAACATATACATAAATTGACAAAGAAAATTCTATGAACAAAAAAAATCATTAAAATTCTATGAACAAATTTACAACAGAAAAAAATCATAAAAAATATATGAACAGAAAAAAATCATAAAAAATTGACATATTCGATCTTTGCATGTATATGAACATACAAACATGCATATTCAACAATAATATCACCAAAAAAATCTATGAACAGAAAAAAAATCTAACACAATATGAACAAATGACACAATATGATAAAAAATCTAACAAAATAATCTATGAACAAAATCTAACTCAATTAACTACACATCTAAATTACTACACACTAGGAAAAGGCATGCTAGTGGCACACCAATTTTGCCTTCTAATGGCGAACTACTGGTGCGCCACTAGCATGACGCCATTAGAATTAAATTCTAATGGCGCACCACTGGTGCGCCATTAGTATCTGGTGTTCTAATGGAGCACCACGTAGTGCGCCATTAGTATTGCCCACAGTGCGCCATTAGTATTGCCCACAGTGCGCCATTAGTAACAATTGTTTTTTATTTTTTTTTCGTTTTTTCTTAATCTCAGGTCACTATTTCACATATGAGATATCCAACACATATATATACAACAAGCATCCATATAACAATCATATCCAACACACAAGTTTCATCATATATACATACATAGCCAACACATAGTTCCATCGTTACATATTACAAAAGTTTCACATTGTTCATCCAACACCGTTATCCATCAATTCACAAAAGTTTCACATTGATACAAAATAAAAGGGACAATTGCATTTTTACCCCTAGTTGGTTCCTACCCACGGGTTTTGCCCTTACTTTTCGAGCTTGCTCAGTTTTGCCCTTACTTTTTCCGTCATGGTCCCTCGAATGCCCTTTGACCGTTTCACCAAAAGTTTGAAAATTCATAACTAATTCACATGAACTCGGAAAAATGAAAATAAGATATCAAAATGTTCACATAAACATTACCTTTATGTGCATATCATTTGCATTCAGGACAAAAGCACCCTTTAAAGTACCTGATGTAATTAATGTTATTAACATTATTAAAAATAAAAGGTATAAACAATATTTTTTCATGAATAAAAATTACATGCAAATGTAGGTGATGTTTTCTGAACCTCCAGATATCTTATTTGCATTTTTCTGAGTTTGTATCATCTTGTTAAGAATATATATATATATATATACTTAGTTACCTATGTTATCTCTAATATGCTTAGTTTCCTATAGGTTAGCTCCAAAATA
>LR880972.1:38307269-38326414 GCA_904067115.1 Aegilops sharonensis | reverse complement strand
CTCTCCAGGAGCATTCGCAGATTTGCCCCGTAGTGCGTCTGATGCTGCCGCATTCTACCGCGCCCAGGAGGGGAGCTCCACGAAGAAGGTGTTTTGGTCTCAATATGCTGAGGCCGGACATCCGGTGCCCCTAAGCGACCAGCTGAAGCAGCTGGTCGAGCTCCACAAGGTCGCCGAACAGGCCATGAAGGGCCTTATAGCGCGGCTGTGGCCATTGGAGGCCATGCCTGGGAGCTACTTCGGCTTGGTACAGTAGTTGGTGGACGCCTGTCCACGAATTGAAGTCATCAAGCGCTCCGTCTGCATTGAAGGGGTCCGTCGGGCCCTTGCCCGTGCTAAAGTGCACTGGGGCAAGCTGGATGCGGAGAAGCTTCTGACGGACGGGCCACCGAACGGCCATGAGCATCGCACGCCCGAGATGTACTATGAGGGCCTCCTGAAGGGTGCCCGCCGAATAGCGGATGAGTGCTCCAGAGATGTAATTTTTGAATAAACTCGCATTTGTTATCCTGTACGCTGAAAACGTGTTCATATGCGCTAAGCAACGCTTGTTAATTTAAAATATTACCTTCTATGCGACCGTTTATCAAATTTGAGAGATGGCAAGTCGTTGGCTTCGGCCCCCATGCCACGAGTGCAGGGGTGTTCGGGATAAACATGAGCACTCTTGTTCCCATTCTTGGATCCATCTAGGGAGGCGCTCAACGCAACGAACAAGGCAACCGGACTTATAATGCTTGAACACTCTCACTTAGACATAGAATTCTATAATTTTAAATTTCGGCGAAGCCCCTAGTATTCGGAAGACCGAATTCGGGGCGCTATCCACGCCTTGGCCGGATGGTTCCGGTTCCTCGCTCTAAGCGGCATAGGTCTTTAGGGACCCGAAAAAAACCTCTCGAACAACGACCGGCTCTCGCCTTATCATGACGGTCAGTTTTAGCTTTCTCCACTGAGGTGCTCGACCCAGCATAACTGGGGCACAATCGCAGTGGTTCTCCCGGTGCTACCTTAGCCGATATAGCGGAACGTAAGGTATCAAAACACGGGAGCCGGGCAAACCCAACTATTGACCCAAGACATGATTCGGAGCCAATTCATATAATGCTATAAGTTCGGGGTGCCGCACTTGTGAAAGTGTTCGGACTTATCACACCATAATTTTGGGATACTTAAGCCCCTGGTGTATTGGCCGTACCAAAGTGTACGGTTGCAACATGTCGTGAAATGAACATATGTATATATAAAGGAAGTAGAGCAATAATAAGCAAAAGCTATGTATTGTTTATTCAAAAAGGTACTGCAATGGAAGCAGAACGATAAAATAGTGCGATAAGCAAGGGATGAGACTATCTAACATGTCCCCCTCCAGGGGTAAGCTGCTTGATGATATGTAAAACAGGTATAATGCTCGTAATAGAGACCACCTGAATACTCGACGTGGCTTTCCGCTTCCCTGGCTGTTGCATCGTGAGTTCGGCGATTCAAGTGCCGGACATGACTTCTCAAAGACGGAGTCCTGAAAGTAAAAAAAAAGGAAAAAAGGAAAAAGAAAAAAGAAATGACACAAACGGGAGCCCCTGGTGCGGTCGAGCCGCATTCTTGGCGTGCCATTGTCTTGCCCCTCCCCATATGCCCATGGTATCTCCAGAGCGTAATTTTGTACGCGTAGTACTAGCTTCGCAATTTCGCGAGGGCTGGGGTTGGAGTCGGATTTCTACTCGTGCTTGAATCGTGCCAGGTGGTCTTGTTGTAGGTTACTCCGGGCGCGCTTGACAGCGTCCGGACGCTTAGTGGCCGGACTCAAGAATTGCTGTGAGAGGCTGCTTTGTACCTCCGCCGCGAGGGCCGCCGTGTGCTCCTCCGTTCGGAGAGAGCGTTCGGTGTTTCCATTGACCGTGATTACTCCTCGAGGGCCTGGCATCTTGAGCTTGAGGTATGCGTAGTGCGGCACCTTATTGAACTTTGCAAATGCGGTTTGTCCGAGCAGTGCATGATAGCCGCTGCAGAATGGGACGATGTCGAAGATTAACTCTTCGCTTCGGAAGTTATCCGGGGATCCGAAGACCACTTCGAGTGTAACTGAGCCCATACAACTGGCCTCTACACCCGGTATGACGCCTTTAAAGATTGTCTTTGTAGGTTTAATCCTTGAGGGGTCAATGCCCATTTTGCGCACTGTATCCTGATAAAGCAGGTTCAGGCTGCTACCGCCATCCATCAGGACTCTGGTGAGGTGAAATCCGTCAATAATTGGGTCAAGAACCAATGCGGCGAAGCCGCCGTGACGGATGCTAGTGGGGTGGTCCCTTCGATCGAAGGTGATCGGGCAGGAAGACCATGGGTTGAACTTTGGGGCGACTGGCTCCATCGCATATACGTCCCATAGTGCACGCTTCTGCTCCCTTTTGGGTATGTGGGTTGCGTATATCATGTTCACCGTCCGCACTTGTGTGGGAAAACCTTTCTGTCCTCTATTGTTCGGCGGCCGGGGCTCTTCCTCGTCATCGCTATGCAGCCCCTTGTCATTGAGTTCGGCACTTAACTTGCATTCTTGCTTGAACACCCAACAATCCCTGTTGGTGTGATTGGCTGGTTTTTCGGGGGTGCCATGTATTTGGCACAAGCGATCGAGTATGCGGTCCAAGTTGGACGGGCCCTGGGTATTTCTTTTGAATGGATTCTTCCGCTGACCGGGTTTAGAGCCTCTGAATCCGGCATTGACGGCCGTATCTTCAGTATTATCGCCGTTAATGCGGCGCTTGTTCTTGTTGCGACGCGACCTACCATTGCTGTCCTTGGTATCCGGACTATCAGGATGTTTGGCCAAGTTGTTGCTTCGAGCTAGCCAGCTGTCCTCTCCCGCACAAAAGCGAGTCATGAGGGTTGTGAGGGCTGCCATAGATTTCGGCTTTTCCTGTCCTAGGTGTCGGGCAAGCCACTCGTCGCGGATGTTATGTTGGAAGGCTGCAAGGGCCTCTGCATCCGGACAGTCAACGATATGATTTTTCTTTGTTAGCAACCGAGTCCAGAATTGTCTGGCCGATTCTTCTGGCTGCTGAATTATATGGCTAAGGTCATCGGCGTCTGGTGGTCGCACATATGTGCCCTGGAAGTTATCAAGGAATGCGGCTTCCAGGTCCTCCCAACAACCAATTGATTCTGCTGGCAAGCTAGTGAGCCAATGTCGAGCTGGTCCTTTAAGCTTGAGTGGGAGGTATTTGATGGCATGTAGATCATCACCGCGGGCCATGTGGATATGGAGGAGATAATCCTCGATCCAGACCGCAGGATCTGTGGTACCATCGTATGATTCGATGTTTACGGGCTTGAAGCCCTCTGGGATTTGATGATCCATTACTTCATCTGTGAAGCATAGTGGGTGTGCGGCACCTCTGTATTGGGCTATATCACGACGTAGCTCATATGAGCTTTGTCTACTGTGTTCGGCCCGGCCGGTTTTGCTGTATCCGGCGCGACGGTAATCATCCCGCATTGCTGGGCGCCCACGCGATCCGTAGATCGATCTTATATGCTTTGCCTTATCCTCCAATATATCTCGCAAGTCCGGCGTGTTTTCCCGTGCCTTGGTACTTTTTGAGCAGCGTCGGGGTGTGGCTTGAGCGTAGGGCCGAGAGGCTTCTCTGTCGTGGCCACGAGGTGGCCGGTCTGCCATGTCGTGCGCCGGTGACTTGGGTGCTTCCTCCTCTAGTCGAGGCAACGGCCTGCGTTTGGGGTAGCTTTTGGAGGGGCGTTCGAGTTCATACTCTTCGGCTGCAAGGACTTCAGTCCATCTGTCAGCTAGCAGGTCTTGATCAGCTCTAAGTTGTTGCTGCTTTTTCTTGAGGCTGCTTGCCGTGGCTATAAGCCTGCGTTTGAAACTCTCCTGTTCGGCGGGATCCTCAGGCACGACAAATTCGTCGTCGTCGAGGCTTGCCTCATCTTCGCAGGGAGGCGCATAATTATCGTCCTCGACCTCTCTTTCTGCCGCACTGTCGTGCGGACTTGCTTCTCCCTCCTCCTGCGCTGAGTCCTGCTGGAGGGGGTTCTCTTCGGCACTGTCCGGGGTGTTATTATCTCCCGTGTCGGAATCACCGTTTTTATTGTGGCGGGATTTAGAGCGGCGCCGCTGACATCGGCGCTTCGGCTATTTCTTGGAGGGGTCATCCTCCGTTGTTCCATCGCCGTTCCCATCTTTTGGGATGTCCACCATATATATGTCATATGACGAGGTGGCCTTCCAGTGCCCTGTAGGCGCTGGGTCTTGGTCGTCTCCGGCATCTTCGTCCATACCGTCGATGTCTTCGGAGTCGTAGTCTAGCATGTCGGTTAGATCATCGACAGTGGCTACAAAGTGGGTGGTAGGTGGGCGTTGAATTTCTTCGTCGTCCGCATCCCAACCTTCATGTCCGTAGTCCGTCCAGGGCTCTCCGGATAAAGAGAGAGACTTTAGTGAATTCAGGATGTCGCCAAAGGGCGAGTGCTGAAAGATGTCCGCGGCAGTGAACTCCATGACCGGCGCCCAATCGGATTCGATTGGCAGGGGCGCGGAGGGTTCGGAGTCTGGAGAGGAGTCCGGCACCCTGGAGTCGAGGTCTTCGCAAAGGACAGGGATGGAGTTTGGCTCGATCGCCATAGAGATTGTAGCCCCCGAGGCGGTGTCCAACCACTCGTCCTCGATCGGGGAATCTGGCTCCGGATTAAGGGTCGGAGCGGATACTGGTGCGGCCTCCAGGGCACTGTTCGGCTGCAGAGCTAGATCATGCCCATCGAGACAGTGCGGCACGCTTGGCTGCGGCTCGAATCCGTCGAAGATCAATTCTCCGCGGATATCGGCCGTATAGTTCAAACTTCCAAATCTGACCTGATGGCCAGGGGCGTAGCTTTCGATCTGCTCCAGATGGCCAAGCGAATTGGCCCGCAGTGCAAAGCCGTCGAATACGAAGATTTGTCCGGGGAGAAAAGTCTCATCCTGGACCGCGTCGTTGTTGATGATCGAAGGAGCCATCGGGCCTATCGGTGACGACACAGAGGAACTCTCAATGAAAGCACCAATGTCGGTGTCAAAACCGGCGGATCTCGGGTAGGGGGTCCCGAACTATGCGTCTAGGCGGATGGTAACAGGAGACAAGGGACACGATGTTTTTACCCAGGTTCGGGCCCTCTCGATGGAATAATACCCTACTCCTGCTTGATTAATATTGATGATATGGGTAGTACAAGAGTAGATCTACCACGAGATCGAGGAGGCTAAACCCTAGAAGCTAGCCTATGGTATGATTGTTGTTCGTCCTACGGACTAAAACCCTCCGGTTAATATAGACACCGGATAGGTTAGGGTTACAAAGAGTCGGTTACAATGATAGGAGATCTACATATCCGTATCGCCAAGCTTGCCTTCCACGCCAAGGGAAGTCCCATCCGGACACGGGACGAAGTCTTCAATCTTGTATCTTCATAGTCTTGGAGTCCGGCCGTGACGATAGTCCGGCTATCCGGACACCCCCTAGTCTGGGACTCCCTCAGTCACCTTCTGAGAGATTGCATTGAGGAATGCACATAGCTTCACAATGGCTAATCGGACGTTTTCCGGTAGAATCCCCCTCAATGCAACCGGAAGCAGTTGCGTCATAATCACGTGGCAGTCATGAGACTTTATGTTCTGAAACTTTTTCTCTGCCATATTTATTATTCCCTTTATATTCGACGAGAAGCCAGTCGAGACCTTCATACTAAGCAGGCATCCAAAGAAGATTTCCTTCTCTTCTTTGGTAAGAGCGTAGCTGGCAGGACCTTCATACTGCTTTGGAGGCATGCTGTCTTTTTCGTGTAAACGTTATAGGTCCTCCCGTGCCTCATCTGTGTCTTTTGTCTTCCCATACACGCCCAAGAAGCCTAGCAGGTTCACGCAAAGGTTCTTCGTCACGTGCATCACGTCGATCGAAGAGCGGACCTCTAGGTCTTTCCAGTAGGGTAGGTCCCAAAATATAGATTTCTTCTTCCACATGGGTGCGTGCCCCTCAGCGTCACTCGGAACAGCTAGTCCGTCGGGACACTTTCCAAAGATTACGTGTAAATCATTGACCATAGCAAGTACGTGATCATCGGTACGCATGGCGGGCTTCTTCCGGTGATCTGCCTCGCCTTTGAAATGCTTGCCTTTCTTTCGACATTGATGGTTGGTCGGAAGAAATCGACGATGGCCCAGCTACACATTCTTCCTGCAGCTTCCCAGGTATATACTTTCGGTGTCAGCTAAACAGTGCGTGCATGCGTGGTATCCCTTGTTTGTCTATCCTGAAAGGTTACTGAGAGCGGGCCAATCGTTGATGGTTACAAACAGCAATGCGTGCAGGTTAAATTCCTCCTGTCTGTGCTCATCCCACACACGTACACCGTTTCCATTCACAGCTGTAAAAGTTCTTCAACTAATGGCCTTAGGTACACCTCAATGTCGTTGCCAGGTTGCTTAGGGCCTTGGATGATAACTGGCATCATAATGAACTTCCGCTTCATGCACATCCAAGGAGGAAGGTTATACATACATAGAGTCACGGGCCAGGTGCTGTGATTGCTGCTCTGCTCCCCGAAAGGATTAATGCCATCCGCGCTTAAACCAAACCATATGTTCCTTGGGTCACGTGCAAACTCAGCCCAGTACTCTCTCTCGGTTTTTCTCCACTACGACCCGTAAGCGGGTGCTGTCAACTTCCCGTCTTTCTTACGGTCCTCACTGTGCCATCGCATCAACTTGGCATGCTCTTTGTTTCTGAACAGTCGTTTCAACCGTGGTATTATAGGAGCATACAACATCACCTTCGCAGGAACTCTCTTCCTGCGGGGCTCGCCGTCAACATCACCAAGGTCATCTCGTCTGATCTTATACCGTAATGCACCACATACCGGGCATGCGTTCAAATCCTCGTACGCACCGCGATAGAGGATGCAGTCATTAGGGCATGCATGTATCTTCTGCACCTCCAATCCTAGAGGGCATACGACCTTCTTTGTTGTGTACGTACTGTCGGGCAATTCATTATCCTTTGGAAGCTTCTTCTTCAATATTTTCAGTAGCTTCTCAAATCCTTTGTCAGGCACATCATTCTCTGCCTTCCACTGCAGTAATTCCAGTACGGTACCCAGCTTTGTGTTGCCATCTTCGCAATTGGGGTACAACCCTTTTTTGTGATCCTCTAACATGCGATCGAACTTCAGCTTCTCCTTTTGACTTTCGCATTGCGTCCTTGCATCGACAATGACCACATCGGGCACATCATCTGGTTCCTCTTGATCTTCAGCAGCTTCCCCCATTGCAGGATCATCGGGCACATCGTCTGGTTCCTCTTGATCTTCAGCAGCTCCCCCCGTTGCAGCATCACCGTATTCAGGGGGCACATAGTTGTTATCGTCCTCTTCTTCTTCGCCGTCTTCCATCATAACCCCTATTTCTCCATGCCTCGTCCAAACATTATAGTGTGGCATGAAACCCTTGTAAAGCAGGTGGGTGTGAAGGATTTTCCTGTCAGAGTAAGACTTCGTATTCCCACATTTAGTGCATGGACAGCACATAAAACCATTCTTCTTGTTTGCCTCAGCCACTTCGAGAAAATTATGCACGCCCTTAATGTACTCGGAGGTGTGTCTGTCACCATACATCCATTGTCGGTTCATCTGCGTGCATTATATATAATTATGTGTGTCAAAAGTAAGAAAATCAGACAAATATCTATCTAAAGTAAGAAAATCAGACAAGTATCAGAAAGAAGATAAGAACAAGAGGCTCACCACAGTGGTGCCGGTGACGAGATCGGCGCGGGCGATCAACGACGGTGAAAACGGGGACGGGGCGTGACGGACCGCTAAATCTAGACAAATCTCGGGAAAAATGGAGCTCCAAGGTCGAGCTTTGAGAGGAGAAAGCTTAACTAGTGTGGCTCGGGCATTTCATCGAACACCTCATGTGCATAGGAGGTGAACTAGAGCACCCAAATGCCCTCTCCTCGCCGGATTGAAAAAACAGAGCACTGTGGAGTGCTCTGCCGCGACGATGGGTATATATAGGCAAATTATTTGTCTCGGTTCTTGGCATGAACCATGACTAAAGCAACCCCTTCTACACCGGTTCAAGGCATGAACCGGTACCAATGGATGTGGGCCAGGAGCAAGGTCCATTGGTCCCGGTTCGTGCCTAGAACCGGGACAAATGGGTCCAGACGAACCGGGACCAATGCCCACGAGGCCCCGGCCGGCCCCCTGGGCTCACGAACCGGGTCTAATACCCCCCATGGGTCCTGGTTCGTGAAGAACCGGGACTAATGGGCTGGCCAGGCCCGAACGATAGCTCTGTTTTGTACTAGTGAAGTTTAGTTGTCGTTTATTTAAGATCCAGGACTGGAATTTGTAATTGTTACAATGAAGGACTGGAAATCGCCTGTACCACGCAGCCAACATGAGTAGTCCTGTCTAATTTCGTCAGGATGAATCCTTCGATTCCAACAACCTGGCATGAAGCCAAGAAAGTCACTCATTATTAGTATCCAATAGAAACATAGCTGATGAATCAAGTAAGCATCAGAACAGCAGAGTGGCAATTACATCATTGGACTCCTTTGCTTGTTGTAGCATATTTAATACAGTTGTGCCATCCAGAACCAACACGATCTCCTGAAGAGAATGGAATACACGATAGAAGTTACCGCAAAAAACTCAAAACACAAACATTGATGAGATCTGTTTGTGCACTTTTCTGAACTTGCTAGGTACTATGCAAAAAATGTTGAACTAATATGTCATAAATTTAAAATGTTTCTTTAATATATCCTTGTTACCTGTTGAAGGGGAGGGCACTGCCTTCAGTACTTGTGTAGCATCACCATCAGTCACATGCAAGCGAAGATAGGATTAACGGTTTTGTAATCCTAAAGGAGGCACTACCGGTGTAGCCTAGACTCCTGCCATCAATTTTCTTGGTAATTTTTGGGCGGGTTTTAGTGGCAGCTGGGGAAGGCATACGAAACTACAACTAAATAAGATCAATGCACCACGGCCAACACTTGTTAACTGATTATCTAGTGATACACAAGAAACTTATTAAACCAAACCAGGCATTACATATTTGGTCACAGTGTACATCGAGGGTAACATCCTAATGAATAGATGGAAACTTCCGTACTTCCTCCTCTTGGTTCCAATCATCATCGTCGTCAAACTTGATATTCTCCAGAGCGAGAATATATGAGTTAAACTTGACAATATGGATGACAACTAAGTTATGCATCTGCTAGTCTATCCATTTCCTATTTGTTGATGTGAAGGAGCACACATACAATACACAATTATACCAAAATGATAAACCTTATAAAACCCAATTTTCTACCCCCAAAGAAAAACCTCAGTGCATATAAAGTTCTAAGGTACTAACCTGATTATCACCATCATCCGAACTTTCTTCCTCTCTCACTTCCTTGAATTCCTCATATCAACATCCTTTTCAGTCTTCTCCTCTCCATCCTACAAGTACCTAGTCTATCAACATTGTGGCATAACCTCACTATTTCTGTAACATCAAACAGAGTGCAAGTCTTTAAGCCAGTAACAAAATATCTACAATAGAAAGATGTTTTCCAGATTGATTCCAACTTTCCAACAACTTGAAATATAACTAAAAGGTAATTATGCCTTTGCCATGTGCTTCCCTTCAAGTTTCTCAAATACTTTAAATGACTAATCACCTGGCAAACAAAGATGGCAAGATCTACAAAAAGGACCAACGTACACAACACCTCAATAATATCTAGCCTAGAAGTGTTCGTTTAAGTTTCATTACTGCTAATAGACATGCCAATAGGATGGTGTAAACGAAGCAGTTTCCTTAAAAAGGATCCACAAAATGTATCTGGCATGAGCAAAGTTTAGGGCAAAAGAATCGGCAATGAAATTCTGTTTGGGTTTTGTGAAATATAGCAAACTTATGTCTCTATCCCACCCAAATTTTCTCTTAATTAGCTGTCCTCCTCTAGAACCCGAGGCGGAAATAATATTGAAGGTCTATTGTTCTGAAACAACATATCGGATCACATAATTGGTATTTACTTCAAGCCTACCATGTAGTATTTCGACATAAAAATGTAGAAACTGTACTTGTAAAAGATATGAAGTGAAACCAGTATTCAACATCGTTGAGTAATAAACAAAGCAGTAATTCTGATCACCTGGCAGGAGCTAGCAATCCCGGAACATCTACACTTCGAAGCAATGTTACTTGATAGTTAAAATCTTAGAGATAAGACACCCAAGGTGGAATTGTTAGCCTCTTGAAACTGTAGAAACCCAAATTATAAGTAGTCGAATGAACAAATCATCGCCCAATCTTGCCTACTTCACCGACCAACAACGACCATGGACGAGGTCGGCAGCCGCCGTGTCCTCGACCCCCGACATGTGAGTAATGTAACAACCAGTGGGGTGTTATCCCCCCGTTCATTCTTCAATAAAAACGTCTTTATTGATTTTCTTCCAACTTTTATCATTTACAACAACTAACAGTCATGGGTACATTTCCATTTCAAACTTCAAAGGGCATTTTTGCTTTCTACTTCACAAACCATGTGTGCTTGTTATTGTACTTTTGGAACCATACCTTCCAATACTCATCGCCAGTTGGAACGGTTCTTTCTTAGGTCTTCGAATACTTCAATTGCAAATGCCATGTCGAACTGGACATATCCAATTAGGATTGCCCTTAGTTTCTAGCACATTCTCACCATACTTGCATTAATTATAAAGTGTCAGCCCAATGATGGTAATTAAGTGAAAAGGAAAAGAACTTCACACACATATAATACCCAGTTGTAGTGTACATGCATAAAAGATAAACATATTCATTAATAATATGAACCATAATTTATATGAAAACTAGTCACCATGTATCAGACCGCAAACACAATAGTAGTACATGGATGGTGTTAATATTAACTTCTATTAAAAAAAGACTACAACATGATATAGAAAATGACCAAGCAGTAGAAGTGGTGGTTAAACTTCTGATATTTGTAGTAAGAAAATTTTGGGCAAACCTAAAAAATTAAATGAGGCGGCAGCTACTCCTTTGCAATGCTTGATTGTACATGATACCTTGCCTTTTTACAACAATATTCTTATCTGAATGCACGACGACGCCATCCTCTGTAGTCCCCACGCTCTGAGTGCTACCATGTATTCTTCTCACCATGTGGTGTCAAACGTAAGATTTACAGTCTGGGTGTGGTGTGGACCTATATGTAAAGGTAACAAATTAGCCTTGTTCAAACTAAAAGAGTATTGTTCTCTTGCCAAGTTCCTTTGCATGTACCTACTATAGATAAGTTCATGCCATCAGATCATGAAAAGGTTAAAGAATCCGCAATAGAACTAACGCATAAACCTACCATGAGAGCAAGACAACACAAACATCTAATCATCTAATCAGCCTAACAACTCTGGATGGGCGACAGATGTGGTGACGGACGTGAGTCTCCGCCACCGCCGATCCAGCCGGAACCACCGCCGCCGCTCCCGCAGGCAGATGGGGAGGGCATGGGGGCCGACGGAGGGGGGCATTCACCGCCGCTGATCCGCCTGGCAGCCCTGCCTCGCGAGGGAGAGACGCCTCCGCCTCGGCCGCCTCTGCGGTCTTCGCCGGATCCGCCTCCTCCTCTGGATGAGTTGCGGCCGGCGCTCGCGGTGGCTCCCGCGGCGGCGCTCGATCTGCCCCATTCCCCGGCTTCTCGTCGAGATCCCTCGACGGCAGATCGGGATCGGGCGTTTTTGAATCCTACGAAATGGTACGTGTGATTTGAAGATGCTAGGGAGGCGGGGCGATGGATCAATGGTCTGATCTACTCGCATCCATCTCGTTGGATGACGATCCGAGATGAAGATGGAGAAATTTTGGCCGGACGACATCTCAACACTGACGAAGAACTTGCTAACGGTAAGCGTTTATCGATTGATATTTTCCATGTCGAGGTTCTTGAGTGTGTGCAGGCCGGTACCTCTGGATTGTGAAGAACAACCAGTCGTAGTCGATCTTACGGAGGACGTGGACGGACCAAAGCCTACGCAGCGGTTTGGGGGAAGTTTCTGGATCCTTGCTGATGAGGATGAAGACGATGATGATCTGCCGGAAACGACGGTTCGGCCGCCACCTACGCTTGGCTTGGTAACATCAATCTCGGTGCCTAAACCTATTGTGAGTTGCAAAAAATCGTTATCGCTCGGTACTCCGGTTCCTTCGCAGAAGTCGAAAGTGAAACCATGGATTGGACCATTGCCGAAGGTGGGGCCGCCGGCTATCACCTTGTCCGACTTTTTTCATCCCGAGTGCTGGATGAGAGTGACTAGAAGAAAGAAGAAGGGAGGTCGGGTGGTCTCGCAGCGATCACCGGCGGTGGCCAGTGTGCGTGATATTCGGGCGGCCAGATTTGAACGTTTGAATTCACTTTTGGCCAGAGATGGGCCGCAAGCGACTGATAGCATTGTGGGCTTGTCTAGTACTGGGCTAGACGCCCAGGGGGTTGGCCAGGCCTGCGTTGCACCCGGCGAGGGCGACGTGCATGTGGTGGCCTCGGTTCGGTCGCCCCCGCATGCACGATCTCTCTCCTCCTCTCGCCTCGTTACTGCTAGGGTTCGCCGTCGCGGGAGACCTGGTTTCCCATCGGCTTCCTTGCGCCGTCCTGCTCCGGGGATTGCCGACGTTGGGTGCCGCCCGCCACCAAGATCTCGTTCGGCCGCGATGCCGCCCAAGCCGCCTCCGCCGTGGGTTGCGCCGGCGGAGAGGAACCCGCCCAGGGCCGCGGGTGTCTCCGCTGCTCAGGTTGCGGCCGCTGCCGCGCCGGCTCCCGCGCGTGCAGCGCCTCCACCTCGGGTGGCTCCACCGCCGCCTCGGGTGGCGCCTCCTCCGCCTCCGGCCAGGGCGGCCCTTCCTCATCCCCCGAGGGTTGCGCCTCCTCCACCACTCCTGCCTAGGGAAGCGCATCCGCCGCCACCTAGGGACGAGCCACCGCCGCCCCAACATGTTGGAGATATGCCCTAGAGGCAATCATGTATGATGATATTTCCTATGTGTTTATGAATAAAGATAGTCCTTGGACATTATCAATGATGTGTATCAGCAAGTACGTGACTTGTTTGTGGGACTATGCATTGTATGATGACTGTCCTAAAAGGTCCCTAGTCGAAAGGGCTGTGTGGACGCGCAACCGACTAGACTAGCATATGACACGGTCGATGGCTCGGTCTCACTAGCCATGGAGTATTGGATGCTAACCGGATAATATGGACTTGGAAAGGTCTGGTCGGATTCGACATAGTCGGATCCGAGTCGAGATAAGGTCCGAGTCGGACAGACCCAACTATGAGACGCAGCGATATGTCATATGTCATCTGTGAGTCTCTAGTACAACATACGTTCTATGTCCTAAGACCTGAGCTGACGCATGTACTCGGAATGGTGACAGACTTGCTTTGGGCCGACCAAACGCTACTCCGTGACTGGGTAGTTACAAAGGTAGGTTTTTGGGTTTGTCCAGTCCCATGCTGCGAGACATGATCGAGCAAGATGAGATTTGCCCCTCCGATCAGGAGAGATATACTCTGGGCCCCTCGTGTGATCTGACCAGGAACAGCATGGCCATGCGACAAGGATTATGAGATAATCCGGACAGTGGTCGGTATCACTGGAACGAGAAAGAGGTCGGGCTAGCACAAGGATGACAGTCTCGTCTTGAGCCCGACAACATATATCGTGCGGCAAAGGGAACAGAAGTGTGACACGTTGTACAGGTTCGCCTAACGAGCTTCATAGTCTGCTTGGTGGTCGGCACGCCTTGCTAGAGGCCGCTACCAACCGTGCATGTCGGAGGTGATCCGAACTGTGACCAAGCCGACTTGAACCTAAGGGGTCGCGCGCTTAAGGGAAGGAACCTACGAGGTCAGTTCGTAGGACACTGGTCGGATGTGATCTGAACTGGACTAGGAACGTGACCGAATAGACTTTGGGCTTTAGGGTCCGTGCGAGGTCCAAGTGTTGAGCCCGCGACGGACGCCTATATAAAGTGGAGGTGCGGCACACTCAGGTGGTTGATCGCTTCGGCGTTGCGGCTAGGGTTTGCATGTGTTGCGAATAGCCACCTCCACTCGCCGCCGACTGTGTGATCGGACCTAGCAGTCCGCCGCACGGCGTTCCTCCCGCACGCGCGAATACCGTTAGAGGCGGTGCACTTGCGCCGCTCCGGCGAACTCGTACGTGGGATCGGACGACCGGCCGCTCGAGGGAGATCAGACGAGGAGAAGACGATACACTCGGACGCGCTGCCCCAACTCTTCTTCCGCTGCACGGCACTGCGCGTCTAGTGGTAACGAACTGTGATCCATCTCCCGTAGCATGTTCCTGGATGTTCTGCGCGTAGGAATTTTTAATTTGCAGTCGACGAGCCCTACCGTAGAACCCAACAGTGGTATCAGAGCCAGGTTATAGGATTTGGATTCAGATCGTATGCATATTAGATATGTGGAGGCGGCAGATGAGATCTGTTGTCCTTGAAGAGATCGGCTATGTGCACGGTTGATGTGATCAACTGTACATGGGGATTGTTGAGGCTATGTTTTCTGTAAATCGGGATCGATGAGGTCATGACACGATCTACCCCTACCGGTCGGTCATCCGCCATCGGGGTTAATAGTGAAACGTAAATCCGAATCGGATTCGCAATGATCGATAAGATCGGTCAGATCAGAGAATTCGGCGTGATCGGAGTTCAGATGTGATCTGTGATTTCCGAAAACGTCGGGCGCTGCCATGTGCGTAGCGCCGTGTATTTCGTACCCGCCACACAAACTGGTAGAATGCGATTCTATGCATAACTTTGTTTTGCAGGTTTGATGTGGATAGTATGGCTCATGTGTATGTGATGCATGTGTGTAATTTATACGTGGCCTGCGTGTCATGTTTGTCAGCCGGCAGGAGCCAAAGTGCTGTCATTATATTGTATAACGACCTGCGTGTCGACTTGTGACTCTATGTAAAATTCATTACTAGTTTTAGTAGTTGGATAATAGAGATCAAGTTGGCGGCTTGGCGTCCCGGCGTGACAAACAAGATGGAGTTCGTAGATGGTCATCGGAGTCGGAGCCGACCTGGAGGAACATCCATGAAGGAGCCATACTATTTCACAATATGTGTTATTTGTGATTGTTATGCTTCTTTGTTTCTATGCATGTTAAAATGGTAGAAAGATCCCTCATGAATATCAAGCGAATTGCCATCCCCGATGTTGCACCTTCGCACGTCAAGTACGTCTAGTAGTGGGCTCATAAAATTGGGGTGCTGCCGGGTGTCCTTGAACTGAAGGGTTCGTGTCGGACACGGACATGCACTGCATCAGGTTAACTTGACAAGGCTATCAAAATGGTTTTGGGCCTTGTGGCAAAGAAGGTTGGGAGCCGGGGTATGAGATACCTTCCCGACCGACAGGAGTCGTATAGAGATACGATTAGCAAGGAGTTGCTTACCGGATAGGTATGTTGGCTAGCAGTGATGCTAAAGCTCACTAGTCGCATGCGCTAGTCGGATCCTGAATCACTGAGAGTTTGCGGAGGGATGCCAACTTCAGTGGGAGTATTTCTGTTTAGGCTAGAATTACTCTACATAAACACATTGCTTAGTGATTGCATATTTTCTGTTGTAGATCAATGGCACCACCTGCTCAACCCAACTTTGCATTGAAATCAATTCTGGAAAAGGATAAACTGAATGGAACAAACTTTACCACCTGGTATAGAAATCTGAGAATTNGCTTAGTGATTGCATATTTTCTGTTGTAGATCAATGGCACCACCTGCTCAACCCAACTTTGCATTGAAATCAATTCTGGAAAAGGATAAACTGAATGGAACAAACTTTACCACCTGGTATAGAAATCTGAGAATTGTTCTCAAGCACGATAAAAAGGAACATGTTCTAGAGGATCCACTTCCAGAGGAACCTGCTGATAATGCTAGTGCCACAGCTAAAAATTCCTACCAGAAACTCGTTGATGAATCAACGGAGATCAGCTGTCTGATGCTGGCTTGTATGGAGCCCGATTTGCAACAGCATTTCGAAAACATTGAGGCTTACGATATGATCGAGAGTCTCAAGAGCATGTTTCAGACACAGGCTAGGACCGAAAGGTTCAACGTCTGGCGATCCTTGATGGATTGCAAGCTGAAGGAAGGTGATCCACTGAGCCCACATGTGATCAAGATGATCGGATATGTGCAAGCTTTGGATCGTTTGGGCTTCCCGCTCTTGGATGAGCTGGCTACTGATGCTGTTCTGGGTTCTCTTCCGCCCAGCTATGGGACGTTCATCTCGAACTATCATATGCATGGCATGGATAAGAAGCTCACTGAATTGCATGGGATGCTCAAGGTGGCAGAGCAGGATATTAAGAAAGGCACGCATCAAGTGTTGATNTCATCTCGAACTATCATATGCATGGCATGGATAAGAAGCTCACTGAATTGCATGGGATGCTCAAGGTGGCAGAGCAGGATATTAAGAAAGGCACGCATCAAGTGTTGATGGTGCAGAAATCGGCTAAGTTCAAGAAGAGTTGGTCCAAGAAAAAGGCTAAGGCAAAGGGCACGGAGACGGTAACCTCTGCCGCTGCGCCGAAGTCTGGACCGGACTCGAAGAACGTTTGCTTTCACTGCAAGGAGACCGGTCACTGGAAGAGAAACTGTAGCAAGTGGCTTGCAGAGCATGGCAAGAAGGCCGGAAATGCTTCTTCAGGCAAAGGTACACTTGTTGCATATGTTATAGACATTTACCTTGCTGACATACCTAGTAGCTCTTGGGTATTTGATACCGGATCGGTTGTTCATATTTGCAACTCGATGCAGGGGCTGGTAAGAACTAGGCGTGTGGCACAAGGGGAGATTGACATCAGGGTCGGCAACAAAGCAAGAGTTGCTGCGTTGGAGGTCGGCACGATGCAGCTCCAGCTTCCTTCCGGATTCATTATGGAATTGAATAATTGTTATTACATTCCTGCACTTAGTCNNNATAATTGTTATTACATTCCTGCACTTAGTCGGAACATTATTTCTGCCTCATGTTTGATGAGTCAGGGTTATGAATTCAATTTAAAGGACAATGGTTGTTCGATATTTTTGAATGGTATGTTCCACGGCTATGCACCCATTGTTGATGGGCTATTTATATTGAATCTAGAACAGGAACCGGTCTATAACGTGAATGTCAAGAGGCATAAGCCTAATGAGATAATCCGACATACTTCTGGCATTGCCGGCTTGGACACATTAGTCTGAAACGCATGAAGAAGCTCCATGATGATGGGCTCCTAACTTCGTCCGACTTCGGGTCGTTCGAGACATGTGAATCATGCTTGCTCGGCAAGATGACTAAGTCTCCTTTCGCAAAGAGTTGCGAGAGGGCATCCGAGCTATTGGAGCTTATACACAGTGATGCGTGTGGTCCAATGAGCACAACTGCCAGAGGTGGCTATCAGTACTTCGTGACTTTTACCGACGACTTGAGTAGATATGGATATATCTATTTGATGAGGCACAAGTCGGAGACTTTTGAAAAGTTCAAAGAGTTTCAGAACGAGATTGAGAATCAGCTCGGCAAGACTATAAAGCTTCTGCGATCTGATCGTGGAGGTGAGTACATGAGCCAGGAGTTCGATGATCATCTGAAAAGTCAAGGTATAGTACCTCAGCTCACACCTCCGGGTACGCCACAGAGAAACGGCATGTCCGAACGGAGGAATAGGACCTTGTTGGACATGGTCCGGTCTATGATGAGCAAATCGGATTTACCCTTGTCATTTTGGGGATACGCTCTAGAAACTGCAGCTTTCACACTTAATAGGGTACCATCAAAATCCGTAGACAAGACACCGCATGAGATGTGGACTGGGAAGAGTCCCAGTTTGTCTTTTCTAAAGATTTGGGGTTGTGAAGCATTTGTCAAGCGACTTATGTTAGACAAGCTTACACCCAAGTCGGATAAATGCATATTCGTGGGATACCCGAGGGAAACCTTGGGATATAGCTTCTACAACCGGGAAGAGAACAAAGTGTTTGTTGCTCGGAACGGGGTTTTCCTTGAGAAAGAGTTTCTCAGTCGGGAGGCCAGTGGGAGGACGGTTCGACTCGAAGAAATTCGAGGACCACTCGGGGACGGCTCGGCTGGTGATGAAATCATACCGGAGTCAGTCAGGGAACCCGTAGTGGAAGCGGCGCCGGAACCACGGAGGTCGGAAAGATTGCGCAGAGTGCGCGATGTATTGTTGCTNAGTTTCTCAGTCGGGAGGCCAGTGGGAGGACGGTTCGACTCGAAGAAATTCGAGGACCACTCGGGGACGGCTCGGCTGGTGATGAAATCATACCGGAGTCAGTCAGGGAACCCGTAGTGGAAGCGGCGCCGGAACCACGGAGGTCGGAAAGATTGCGCAGAGTGCGCGATGTATTGTTGCTAGAAAGCGACGAGCCGGCCACGTATGCGGAAGCGATGGTGAGCCCAGATTCCGAGGCATGGTGTGACGCCCTCGATTCAACCGTACACTAATCATGCACGCAAATGTGTACGATCAAGATCAAGGACTCACGGGAAGATATCACAACACAACTCTACAAATAAAATAAGTCATACAAGCATCATAATACAAGCCAGGGGCCTCGAGGGATCGAATACAAGTGCTCGATCATAGACGAGTCAGCGGAAGCAACAATATCTGAGTACAGACATAAGTTAAACAAGGTGCCATAAGATGGCTAGCACAAACTGGGATACAGATCGAAAGAGGAGCAGGCCTCCTGCCTGGGATCCTCCTAGGTCACTCCTGGTCGTCGTCAGCGGGCTGCACGTAGTAGTAGGCGCCTCCAGAGTAGTAGTCGTCATAGGCGGTGGCGTCTGGCTCCTGGGCTCCATCGTCTGATTGCAGCAATCGAGTAGAGGTAGGAGGAAAAGGGGGAAACAATGCAACCGTGAGTACTCATCCAAAGTACTCGCAAGCAAGGAGCTACACTACATATGCATGGATATATGTGTAAAGGGCCATATCAGTGGACTGAACTGCAGAATGCCAGAATAAGAG
>LR880972.1:38268518-38281996 GCA_904067115.1 Aegilops sharonensis | reverse complement strand
AGGTCAGTTCGTAGGACACTGGTCGGATGTGATCCGAACTGGACTAGGAACGTGACCGAATAGACTTTGGGCTTTAGGGTCCGTGCGAGGCCCAAGTGTTGAGCCCGCGACGGACGCCTATATAAAGTGGAGGTGCGGCACACTCAGGTGGTTGATCGCTTCGGCGTTGCGGCTAGGGTTTGCATGTGTTGCGAATAGCCACCTCCACTCGCCGCCGACTGTGTGATCGGACCTAGCAGTCCGCCGCACGACGTTCCTCCCGCACGCGCGGATACCGTTAGAGGCGGTGCACTTGTGCCGCTCCGGCGAACTCGTATGTGGGATCGGACGACCGGCCGCTCGAGGGAGATCGGACGAGGAGAAGACGATACACTCGGACGCGCTGCCCCAACTCTTCTTCCGCTGCACGGCACTGCGCGTCTAGTGGTAGCGAACTGTGATCCATCTCCCGTAGCATGTTCCTGGATGTTCTGCGCGTAGGAATTTTTAATTTGCAGTCGACGCACCCTACCGTAGAACCCAACACAACATTTGAAAATCTTGATCGTGTTTTAGCTAGTGTAGTGCAGGTGCTGACACGAGGTATCTCGAATAACACTCCGTTACTAGTTGACTCGGGGGCTCAAACACATGCGGGCAACAAGAATATTTTCTCGTTTGAACTTGCATGGTTTGAAAGAGAAGGGTTCCTCGAGTTGTTAGCTAGAGAGTGGGCTAAAGACTCGGGAGGAAGGTCACCCATTGAGCGCTGGCAATGCAAGATTCGTCATCTTCGAAGGTTCCTTCGTGGATGGGCTAAGCATACGCATGGGATGTATAAGGCGGAGAAGGAACGACTCCTTCTACTTATTCAGACCCTAGAAGTAAAAGCTGAAACTTCTATTTTAGGTACCAGCGAGCTGGAAACTAAGATGGAGGCTGAGTTGCGGCTGAAAGAGCTCCTCCGCGAGGAGGAATTGAAGTGGGCGCTGCGAGCTAAGGTTCGCAAAATCGTCCAAGGCGAGGATAACACTCAATTCTTTCATATGATTGCTAATGGGAAGCATCGTAAGAAGAGAATTTTCCAATTAGAACAAGACGAAGGGATGATAGTTGGTCAAGAAAACCTGAAAGTTTACATTACCAACTATTATAAGCAGTTGTTTGGACCTCCAGAAGAGAATTTTGTTTCTTTAGATGAGTCAAGGGTTGAGGATGTTCCTCAACTTGAGACTAACGAGAATGAGATTTTGACTACTCCCTTTACGGAGAAAGAGGTGTTTGAGGCCATCGCACAAATGAAGAATAATAAGGCTCCAGGACCGGATGGGTTTCCGACGGAGTTTTATAAAAAATGTTGGCACTTCATTAAGGGAGACCTGATTCCGATGTTTCATGAGTTTTTTGCTGGACAGATTCATTGGTTTAAGCTGAATTTTGGAACGGTAACTCTTCTTCCTAAGAAGACAGAGGCCGTTCGCATTGAGCAGTTCAGGCCTATATGTCTGCTTAATGTTAGTTTCAAAATCTTCACCAAGGTCGGGACGAACAGACTTACGCAGATTGCGCATTCTGTAGTGCAACCGTCCTAGACTGCTTTCATGCCAGATAGAAATATCCTTGAAGGGGTTGTCGTCTTGCATGAAACGCTCCATGAGATTCACTCAAAAAAACTAGATGGCATTGTTTTTAAAGTGGATTTTGAAAAAGCATACGATAAAGTTAAATGGCTTTTCCTTCTACAGGCTTTGCGTATGAAAGGATTTGACCCGGCCTGGAGAAACCAGATTGAATCCTTTACGCAAAAAGGGAGTGTAGGGATTAAAGTGAATGACGACATAGGTCACTATTTCCACACACACAAAGGGTTAAGGCAAGGAGATCCCATGTCACCGATCCTATTCAACATAGTGGTTGATATGATGACCATTTTAATAGGACGGGCTAAGGATGCGGGGCAGGTAGGTGGCCTTGTTCCGCATCTAGTTGATGGTGGTATCTCCATCCTTCAGTATGCTGATGATACTATCATCTTCATGGAGCACGACTTGGCGAAAGCGAGAAACATGAAGCTCGTGTTATGCTTATTTGAACAATTGACCGGGNCAGGCCTATATGTCTGCTTAATGTTAGTTTCAAAATCTTCACCAAGGTCGGGACGAACAGACTTACGCAGATTGCGCATTCTGTAGTGCAACCGTCCTAGACTGCTTTCATGCCAGATAGAAATATCCTTGAAGGGGTTGTCGTCTTGCATGAAACGCTCCATGAGATTCACTCAAAAAAACTAGATGGCATTGTTTTTAAAGTGGATTTTGAAAAAGCATACGATAAAGTTAAATGGCTTTTCCTTCTACAGGCTTTGCGTATGAAAGGATTTGACCCGGCCTGGAGAAACCAGATTGAATCCTTTACGCAAAAAGGGAGTGTAGGGATTAAAGTGAATGACGACATAGGTCACTATTTCCACACACACAAAGGGTTAAGGCAAGGAGATCCCATGTCACCGATCCTATTCAACATAGTGGTTGATATGATGACCATTTTAATAGGACGGGCTAAGGATGCGGGGCAGGTAGGTGGCCTTGTTCCGCATCTAGTTGATGGTGGTATCTCCATCCTTCAGTATGCTGATGATACTATCATCTTCATGGAGCACGACTTGGCGAAAGCGAGAAACATGAAGCTCGTGTTATGCTTATTTGAACAATTGACCGGGCTAAAAATTAACTTCCACAAGAGCGAATTGTTCTGTTTTGGAAGAGCTAATGATGACCAGGAGGCTTATAAACAATTGTTCGGATGTGAATTGGGCACGTTACCATTCACGTATCTAGGTATTCCCATTCTTCATCATAAGCTGACTAACAAAAAGTGGAAATGCATTGAGGATCGTTTTGAGAAGAAACTGAGCTGTTGGAAAGGGAAGCTCATGTCATATGGAGAGCGATTAATTTTGATTAATTCGGTCCTCACAAGTATGCCTATGTTTCTCCTATCCTTTTTCGGTGGGAGTCAGGAAGAGGCTAGACTTCTATCGATCATGATTCTTTTGGCAGAGTGATGAGCTTAAACGAAAGTATAGGCTTGCTAAATGGGATATAATCTATAGGCCGAAGGACCAAGGGGGTCTAGGTATTGAAAATCTGGAAGTCAAAAACAGATGTCTCCTTAGCAAGTGGCTGTTTAAACTTTCGTCCGAGACGGAGGCTACTTGGGCTCAGATTTTGCGAAATAAGTATCTTCAGTCTAAAACCTTGGCCCAGGTGATAGTGAGGCCGACTGACTCACCATTTTGGAAAGGCTTGATGAGAGTCAAACCACTCTTTTTCAACAGGACAAGGTTCTTAGTCGGAAATGGAGCTAATACGAGGTTCTGGGAGGATACGTGGCTTGGGGAGACTCCCCTTGCACTTCAATATCCTACTTTGTATAACGTTGTTCAACGTAGAGAAGCTTACGTTGCAACCGTTCTACATCCACTCCCCTCAATATTAGTTTCCGGAGGTCGCTAGTGGGAAATCGTTGGGAAGCCTGGCTTCATCTTGTAAGACGTTTGATGGATGTCCAGCTGTCTCAGCAGCCAGATCAGTTGTATTGGAAACTAACTAAGAACGGCGTGTTCTCGGTCAAATCCATGTATCTGGATGTCATAAACTCTAGCGTCATTCCTTCCTCGAAGCACGTTTGGAAAGTGAAGGTACCTTTGCGAATCAAAGTGTTTCTATGGTTTGTGCATAAACAAGTTATTTTGACTAAGGATAATCTGGCAAAACGCAACTGGATGGGTTCTGCAAGATGTAGTTTTTGTGACCATAACGAAACTATCAAACACCTCTTTCTTGATTGTCCGCTGGCTAAGATTCTGTGGCGGTCGATTCATATTGCTTTTAATATTACTCCGCCTACTTCTATCAACACGTTATTTGGAACGTGGCTTGATGGAGTTGACTCAGATACAGCGAGGCACATTCGTGTTGACGTTTGTGCTTTATTATGGGCAGTCTGGAACTGCAGAAATGATTTGGTTTTTAACAGATCAACGAACATTCACTTTTTGCAGGTTATCTTCAGGGCCACGGCGTTGATCCGTATGTGGTCGCTACTCACTCCGACGGAGGCCGGGGAGCGTTTGGTTACTGCGTCTACCCGATGGGAGATGGTAGCTCGGGATATTTTCAACCGGTTTGGATGGCGGTCATGTAATAGGATAGGCATGTAGTGCTCCTATTTTTATTTGCCAGCCGGTTGTGGCTTTGTCCTTTTTGTTTAGCTCTTATGAGCATTTGTTTATTTCTTACTTCGAGACTTGGAGACTTGTTGCTGGATATTTTTATTAATAAGATGAGCTGTATGCATCTTTCTGATGCAGAGGCTGGGGTAAAACCCCTTTTCAAAAAAAAAACCATGAGAGCAAAAAATAGATGTAGATTTTTTTTACATATTTAGCAGAAGTCATGAGAGCACAAAGAAAATCACTCCATGAGTACTTCTATAGTCTATTTTTTCTTAAGTATTCCTTACGTACAGTAGATTTTAGCAATCAGACCACCATCTGTACTTCTATAGTCTATTATGCTTAAGTATTCCTTACGTACAAAAGATTTTAGCAATCAGACCACCATCAGTACTTCTATAGTCTACTTTGCTTAAGTATTCCTTTTGTACAGAAGCTTTTAGTAATCAGACCAGAAGAAAAACTTAATGATGACAAAGCAACACACCTTGGCGGCCCAAATACAACAGAGCATCTCTATGTATATCCTACAATCCAAACTAGACACCACGATGCAAGCAAGGGAGGAATCTGTCGAGGAACCTAAATAATATCCTTAATTGCCTTAAACCTTGAACTACAGCAAAAACAGTTACTCCCTCCGTTCCAAAATAGATGACTCAACTTTAAACAGAGGGAGTATGTAACACGTTAGGTGAGAATAGTACATGTTGATTCTTTTCTTTGATTGTCGGAGCACCATGATTTGGCCATGATTCGGAAACTGGTAGAGATGCTGGAGTCAAGTTCAATGCAGGTCTGACCTGGCTGAGAGGTCATATATATGCTCCCAGAACAAAACAAAACAAAAAATCTATTATGAACAAATTGCTGATCTATGCATTGTGGAATAAAAATTTCAAGGTGATATTCCATAATGTTCTTGATAATTTGGTAGAGCCCAGGAAAAGTTTGATGAAGACAACATACATATATTGCGGAAATATCAGTACAAACATAACATCAAATCCCCTGACATTCACATGGGGGTGAACTGGCAACTTTTAAATCCATCGATGCACCAACTGGTGTACCTTCCCTTCATCGTTTTCAAATTTGACCAGCAACCAAGCTGAGATTAGCATCAGTTCTCATTGATTAGCGGAGAGTTTTAGTTGGAAAAATCAAGTCTGTTTTCACCCCTGATCAAGATAATAATTTTTCGAGGGATTTAGATGATACTTTGCATGGGAACTCAAGCAAAAAAGGCAATCCAGTTCTTTTTTACATTAGAATGGTTTCATTCATCATTAAAGTATACTCCTATCAAATTCGAACCATTCATTAAGAATAATCACCAATCAAGTTTAATAGCATAGTTAGTGCAAAAAGCTGGGACTGTATGATTTAGCACCCCCAAAAATCCATCTTGTTAAACATTAATCTGATCTAGCATATATGCATAGGTATGAATAACAATCTATTTTCTCATGGTTATCATGGCATATATTTCTTATTCTACGTCCATAACAGGATGAGAGAACTACCCATTCCACAAGGAAGAGCATTACAAGCAAACATAAGAAAATCGGATGTGCACACAACAGTAAATAAACATGTACAAACAGAAGAGCCAGTGAAATATTACTGCATAGAGCGTAACTGAGAGGCTCTCGACAGCTCCAATGGACCGATGCTTTAAAAAGGAACTTGTCCCCTAAAAAAAGGAACTTGTCGATGCTTCATGATTAAGGTGATAAATTTGTTCCATCAAAAAGAAAAGATGGTAAATTCGTATCCTGGAATCGATCTTGGTTTGGCTGAGCCACCTGCTAGAAGCTTTCAAGAAAAGTCTATGACACAGCAAGTTATACAGGTAAAGATAGCAGAAACGTACAGGTTATGATTGATTCAAAACTTTTCTTTTTTGACTATGGATAAAATTCCATTAAGCACTAGGCTCAATAATATTGCTGGCGACTGAGACTCGGAAATTCACACGGGCACGCACCTGCCAAGCCCTGCTCAGTCGCTCGATTGCCTCGCAATTCATGAAGTAGTTGGATCTCACGCGATGGCGCAGTAAGTATTAAGTTTCAATCATTGAAACTTATGAGGTCTCAACTGAAACTTGAGATTTCCTCGCTCACTTATGCCAAGTTTTAAGACATTTTTTTGTCGGTCATAGGTACAAAATCGTAATTTTATCGGTCGTTCATACTATCAAATTTTGTCAAGCCGTATTTAAAATGGGTCTTATTTGAAAGCCCTCATCATGAGAAACTGGAAGATGAAAACAGAGCTTCATTTAAACTTTTATAAGTAGTTGGGCATCAAGCAAAGTAGTTACAGTCAGCAAAGTAGTTGGGCATCAAGCCCCGGGCCCGGGCCCTGGGTCATGTCTCCGCCCCTGACTAGCAGAAGCATGATTCAATAGTAGGTACCAACAACATGAGCGAACAATGAGAGATAAATTAGTAGATCAACATAACATGCATTATTCGAAAAGCGTGAAGCCTATAAACAAGGAAAAAACCTAACAGTCCCTACCAGCTGTAACCTAGATTGCTAACGGTTGCCGTCAGCCGTCTCATATCCCTCTTCCTGCCGCCAGAGTGCATCACTGGGCAAAATTCGCACGACGTTGTGGCGGCAGGAGGTCTGCTGGTTGTTGGTGTCCCGGGATTTTTTGTTAGATAAGACCACCTACGCTTTCATATTAATAGAAAGGACCACGTCTGAACCATATTGACAAAAAATACCACACAAGCTGTGGTGGCAGATCCGGCAGCCAACACATGGCACCTGCCGCCATAGCCGGCGGCGACCGGACATGCCGCCACAACCAACGGCGGCAACTTCTGTGTAACAGTTTTTTCGCCTTGCGGCAGCGATTCGCAACAGAATGGAGAGGCCAGGTGGGTCCTGCCGCCGGCCTCGTTAAGTTTCTTTTTTTTAGGGAGTGCATTGGACTCACGATGGTGTCAGCTCGATGAGGAGGAGGAGGAGATGCTGGGCCAGCCCTTCATGTTGGGCCGGGCCGTGGAGCTGACAGCAGACAGACCTCGAACGATCCATTTCATTGCACGCGTGGCCCAGGCGTGGCCATCCCTCTTTCTTTTTCTCTTTCCCCTTCCCCAAACCTGCTGCGGTCTCTGCTCCGATCTCCCCCAATCCAAATCCAAATCCAATCCGCCGCGGAAGAATCGATCGACAGGCGGCGCTCGCTCGCGAGGATGATCTACCGCAACTGGTCCCTGCTCTCCTCCACGGTCGTCATCTGGGGCAGCGTCGGCGCCGCCGGCCTCGCCGGGGTCTTCCTCTTCGGCGGCAAGGTAACCAGCCAACCCACCACCCACCGCGCCGCGCCCTCCCCCGTCCCTCCCGAAACCCCGTCGCCGACCCCCCCTCCTCCGCCCGACGGCCCCGGTCGTTTTGGCCGGTTGGCCGCTTGGTCCTTGCGTCCGCCCCGGTAGATTAGAATATATTAGATCCGTTTGCTGCGCGCAGCGCTGGACCGCGGATCTGGCGGCTCGTTCGCCTCCCTCCCGGTAGGGGTTGGCGTTCCAGCCTACCCCGTTGGTGGCTCTAGATTGCTTTCGGCTGTAGTACATACAAGGCGGTTTCGCTGCCGATTTCTGTGGTTTCCAGCCGGAGGGCACGAGTTCCTCGTTCAAGCCTGTCACTTTGCTGATTGATTCGGGTGTCCGTGCTAATGGCGAGTTCAGTCGCTATTGTTTCGGAAACGATTTTCGCTGTGCCTTCTGGTGCTCAGAATGAGCTGCTTTGACGCGATCCGTCATGTTGAGCAATCATTGCTTGCTGTCGGAGGAGCCCTTTGGGCTTTGCGTGCTGCCATGGTAAGATTACGCTCTAGCTAGTGGTTTGATGACTTGTGTAACACATTGACAAATCTTGCCTAGGTTTCAACTTTCAAGGACCGGAGTTGCACATCACAATTAGTCACGCTGTCTATTTGGTTTCGGTTATATCTTACTATTTCAGAGGACAAGACCTGGTTTCCCAATCTGTGGCGACACCAAAGTCAGAATATGTTTTTGAGTTCGAGTAGCCAACTATTTTCACGGGATGTAAAAAATCATAGATTGCATGTCAGAACCGACATTATGATGCACTACACAGCAGCAAAGTAGCAAACGTTGTTGTAATCAAGCAAAGGGGCCGTCTCTTCATGCTTTGGTGCTATCCGTAAACAGAGTTTTTTGGGAGCCTATGGACATGGTTGTGCAACGTACGAGGCTAAATGTTGTAACTTACAGGGTCTTGATTTCTGTAATATGCAAAGTGCATGGCACATTTACTTCTTGCTACCATTAACGTGACGTTATTGATAGCAAGAGTTGCAGATCAACTATGTGTCCTGTTTTGATATAGTGTTAGGTGTATAGCCACATAATTTGCAGATTGCGGTAATGGGTATATATCGAATTGAATAGTGATGGACTGGTCAAGTGGGTAATAATACAAGATTTCCAATAAGTAACAGCGTTGAAAAGCTAAACATGCCTTATGATGGCAAAGTTGCTATGTGTTCTTTGCCATAATAGGTTCCTCTTTGTATAGATGTTTTGAGAGAGTGGAGTTTGTGTTATGTCTACTGTTTCCTGCTTAATGGATTGCTTTGCCCATTTGTCAGTATAGCTGTTTAAGACTGCAGAGTTTCTGTTATGTCACCCACTACTGTATAATGGGTTGCTTTACCTGTTTGTAAAAGAAATAATTCGTTATGATATATACTTTTGAAGTTCAGTGTTGGTGTATTTTGCTTGAAATACTGATGACTTGTGTACTCATATTGGATTAGGCATCTTAATACTCTATATTCTAGTTATTGTCTTGTCTTTTAAAATGGCACATATATCTTTGCTATTTGTAGTTTGGTACTCCCTCCGTCCCAAAATTCTTGTCTTAGATTTGTCTAGATATGGATGTATCTAACACTAAAACGTAACTAGATACATCCGTATTTAGACAAATCTAAGACAAGAATTTTGGGACGGAGGTAGTACGTTTTTGGTTCCTAGTTATGACATTATTTTGGTTGCTGTCTGTACCGATTATGTTACTTTCTATCTCTTTACTATTTGACCTTTTGGGATTTCAATAGTTAAGTACTCTCTCTGTTTCAAAATAAGTGACTCAACTTTGTACTAAAGCTAGTATAAAGTTGAGTCAATTATTTTGGGACGGAGGGAGTATGTAGCTGGATGCAAAATTGTGTTTTCTAACCTTTTTTACTTGTCTTCTTTAAACAATAAAAACAAGATCCAATGGCTTAGGTTAAATCATCCAGTTTTGAAGCAGCTGGAAGTTATTTCATCTACCTGTTCCTTATATGCCTCTGTATATTTCGATTTTAATCTTATTGTTTTTACCCTAAGTCTTCAATCTTAATCATATTCCCTTGGAAGCAAAACAATGCTGATGTAGTCACCTTCCCTTGGGATGCCCCATAGAACCAAGCATAGTGATTAGTGAATACTTGGATGTGAATTGTGCTTCTTAAGTAACTTCTTTTTACACGCCATCTCAAGTGAGCCTTTTCAAAGGTATTTAAGTGCGATTAATGTATGGGAAATTGCAATGCCTAGTCTATAAACTGCATCCTTGTGATGATTACACATATCTATACTGTGATTGTTTGATTACTTGTACACACACACTTCCTTTTGCTCCTTTACTTATGTTAGCATTGTTACCACTATTCAGAACTTCTGAGCAGTTGCACTCTATTTACTCGACTGGTGCCTGAGGTGTAACCATTCTTGCTTTCATTTTGGCAGGAGAAATTCCAGGGCTATCTTTCTCGCGAAGGCGAGAGGCTGAGGCAGCAGGACAGAGCCATGATGGGCAAGAACTAGTCCAGAGCACGGCTCACTTTCGACGTGTCAACATGTGAACTAGACATGAAACGACGTATCTCTGTGCTGTAGATGGCACATTTTGCTTCCGGCCCCCATGAATAATCTTGACGCGGATGTTCATTCTGTTCCCCCATGAATATTCTCGACGCCGATGTTTGCTCTGTTCCCTTTGGTAGCCTGCTGTTTGTCGACTTTGTTCTGGCGCTCTGAATAAGTTTTGATACTGATATACCATCGCTGTTGAGTCGCAATACTTTTTTGTCGCTGGAGTGAATCAGTGATGTGTTATAGAGTCCGTGTACATTCGGCCGGTGCTTGGGCGGATGCTATGTTTGCCAGACAACCAATCGTTTCAAAAACACCAACGAACAAACATCCAAGCGCACAAGTGACCCTTAGATATTCCCTCTGCCAGTGCATAAGGCATTGCGCGTAGTTCTAGGTCATCAATTTAACTAGCTAGACATGTATTATATGTAATTAAAAATATATTTAGAAAGACGTAATATCATGAGTGGTGCATAAACTTGCCATGGATGTTCACTTTCGTGCATTAACTTGAAAAATACATCAAACTGGTTCTAGAACTTGGCATAAACGTGCAAATATGGTGATCAGTCATTCGTAGATCAACTAGTTAACGAGCGCTCTTTCGGGAGCCTCGCAACGATCAGCGCCACTTGGCGCGCTCTCAGTCATTCGCCACGTGTCGCGCTCCCTTCGGGATTTATTTTTTTATTTTTCCGCACGCGTTTTCGGCTTTTTAAACTGTTTTTTGACGTTTTGGTTTTCCGTCGGTCTACCTTAGCTTTTTGATCGATTTTTTTTGGAAAACTTATGTTTCGCAAAAAAAATGTGTTTTCTTTTTTTTCTTTCGCGAGAGTCATGGTTTTGCTTTCGCTAGAGTTACCGCCGTGCCTCTCGGAAACGAAAAAAAATGAGTTTTCTGTTTTTTCCTTTCGCGAGTTTCAGGCACGGGTGTGCTTTCGCGAGAGTCACGGCCGTGCCTCTCGAAAACAAAAAAAAATGCGTTATCTTTTTTTTTTCTTTCGCGAGAGTCACGGTTTTGCTTCTGCGAAAGGCTCGGTTGTGCTTTAGCGAGAGTCACGGCCGTGCCTCTTGGAAACGGAAAATAAAACACATTTTTCTTATTTCGCGAGAGTCACGGTTTTGTTTCCGCGAGAGGCATGGTAGTGCTTTCGCGAGATTCACGGCCGTGCCTCTCGGAAATGAAAAAAAACGTGTTTTCTGTTTTCTTTCCTTTCGCTAGAGTCATGGTTTTGCTTCCACGAGAGTCACGGCAGTGCCTCCTCAAAAACAAAAAAAATATTTTTTTTTCCTTCCGCGAGAGGCACGGTTGTGATTTCGTGAGAGGCACGGGCGTGCCTCTTTCGGAAAGGGAAAAAACCCGTGCTCCCGATTTGGTTTTTTTCATTCGGTTTTTTCCATGAAAAAGAAAGTTCGTCAAAACCTATCAACATGGGATCTAGTTTTGAAGATCTAGTTTCAAATGTTTGAACCGTAATTTTTTAAAATATTTGCATTATTTAATATTATACAAACATCATTATAATTAATATTTATCATTTCAATTATAGGCATGTTTTTCGATAATGCATGAATATTTTCTAAAATACATGAACATGTTTAAAGAATTTGTAATTTTTATTTTACGTACAACACTTATAATTATTGATACCACACGACTAGTTGAAATTTATTTGTATTACTATGATTATGACTTATATGCATTTTACAGTTTAAAAAAAATTAACATGCGCTAAATGGGCCGCACCGAGTGCAACCCTTTAATAAAACAAAAGCTTTTTACCTCACAGTACATTAAGAGTAAGGGGCGTTTTAACCACATAAAACTTTGGTTTTTTTTAGGATCCATAAAACTTTGGTCTGAGTGGTTAGCAAGGTCGCTCCTACGCTTCAGGTCAATTTTTCCTCTCTACTGACAGGCAGGACCCGGTAGTCATAGACACATGGTATTTAACTGAAATCTTGTTTGGTTGCCAGAAGTGGACCCATGCCACGTCAGCCAAATACGGTGCCAAATCAACATACTTTATGTCTATAAATGAGATTAGCACCATATTTGTATGTCCATATCAAGTTTTAAAACCAGTTCATGCACTAAAATGAACATCCATGCCAAGTTCAAGCACCACAGATGATATTACCTTATTTAGAAAATACTACATTCTTATATGAACCAAATGATATGATATCGATGAAATATAACACATTTTTAGTTAGTCAAATCAATGATCTAGAACTACGCGCACGCCCTATGCACCGAGGAGGAGGGACCACTTGTTTTTATAGTTTTTTATTTCGGTTAGAATGCCACGATTAAGTTCCTTTGACGAGGTCTTTTCATCGCCGCACGAGAGCCATCACCTTAACTCGAGGAGGAGGAAGTGCCGCCGGAGGAGGGGAAGGGGCGCCTGCATGAGACAAGTCACGCGCATCCCGCAACTCGGCACAAGTCCCACGCCCAGCAGTAGCACCAACAACAGACCGGCCGCGCTGCCGGTGGGAGGGGGCTGCAGGGATGGGTGCCCATGATCGCATCCATGACACGACGCATCCACCGCTGGACCGGCAGGGGTGGGGGCGGCAGCTGGAGGCGGGGGACGCCCGCGCCCGCCATGGATTGAGCTAGGCAACAGGGGGAGGCTCAGCAAGCCCGAGCCACGCGGAGGGGCCAAGCCGATGAGGGGATACCGGATTCGGGCGCACACACGGCCAAGGCGCACCCGCAGCCTCGCGGACCAGCAAGCAACCGCCGTGGGGGAGGGTGGCGCTGGAGTATGCTAGGAGCTAGATACGCCCCACCGCCACCTTCACGGTCCGCGCGTGGCTTCACCGGTCGGCCCTCTGGTGGCGGCAATGCAGGGAGGCCGTTGGAGGTGAGTGCTAGCGGTGACGGCTAGGGTTCCCCCATGTCGCCGGAGGAGGGTGGCGCGGGGGACAGAGGAGCGACGCGGGGGCGATAAAAGATGTTTACTTTTCTGAGAGATGCCAATTAAAACATGCATATCATAACGGTAATAACATAAATTTTCATCATCGCGTTTTTCAAATTAAAACATGCAAAGTTCACCTAAAAGACAGCACTTGAAACACATTGTTTGATCCAAAATCACCACAAACATAGTATATGTATATGTTGTGGACCGATCCAACCAATGGAATTTACCACCACCCCCGGGCCACCACTACTCAAACCATGTCATCGGCAAACAAATGAACTCCACCGTCTTCTTGGTGACCATCACCACCGCCATCCTCTAGGCCACCACCACCACCATCATGAACACCACCCCCCTCTCGGTCACCACCATCAACATCACCCCCCCCCCCATCCACAACCATCACCACCATCA
>LR880972.1:38231889-38243724 GCA_904067115.1 Aegilops sharonensis | reverse complement strand
AGAGAGAGAGAGAGAGAGAGACCAGTAGTTGGGGTGAGGAGGTCTTGTATGGCTGATGGGCATGGGAGTATTTGGAAGCATAGTCTGCCAGTATGCAGTTACCCCTCCCGAGTTGGAGACTATCGTCTCTTCTGCGCTTACCGAACATGTACGCGGACCGCCTCCAGCTGCCATGACCTGTATATATTCGTAGATAATCACGACAAAGATAAAATACATACCATGCGCGTACACACGACATAACATGATAGATGATACTCCCTCTGTAAAGAAATATAAGAGTGTATAGATCACTAAAGTAGTTATCTAAACGCTCTTATATTTCTTTACGGAGGGAGTACTTCTTAATTACAGTAATCCGTTAACTTGTGAAATACATGTATTGATGTATAGTAGTAATTAATCGAAACGTTGGCACTTCACATATCGGAGAGATGCGTTCATGCTATATTTAAATTAATCATTTCGCAGAAAGGATAGATGCATGCTGACTCACCAGGAGGAATGAAGAGAGGATTGACAACATGACGCTCATATTACTTACTTTTGTGTCTACGCTTTTGTGGCTGCTCTGGATGATTGACTATAGGCTGATGCACCTCGTATTTATAGGCTAGCACGAGTGGCTAAGCTCTAGGTGTGTACTTCTAGAGTCAGGCCTCAATCATTTGAGGGCATCGGATCGGGTCTTTGACATGCCTTGATTTGCTGCCGTGCGTTGGGGAAGCAATCTCTATACAGAACGTGGCTGCGGCGGCCTCATACCCGGCAGGGGTCTTGGTTGAAGAACACGCCGGACTGATGGGTGCCCATACCCGGCAGGCGTCCTGGTTGGGACCTCAGGTCTTAGATGTTAGGTTTGGCTGCGAGGTCTGTTTGGTATTAGGCCCAGACCATCAGCACTCCTTCATCAGTTAGATAGGAGTAGCGACAGAGGTTGCGAAGATGGTGGCTTTGGTTTTACTGTTGTACGACTTTGTAAGGTCTTGTGTTAATAATTAATAAATTGGCCGTATGCATCATCCAGATGCAGAGGCCGGGGGTATTCCTCCTTTTCGAAAAAAAAAGAACTGCCATCCATTAATAACTATTATTGGTGAAGGAAACTAACTAGGTGACCTGTATCCATCACGTTTTGAGCGAGAATGCAACCTTTATTATTGGATAATATAAGGGTTCTATCAGTCATAACTAGCTTTGGTAAGGAAATTTGCCAGATCATCTCGATCTCTGATTCCCATAACAAGCTCTAGCTAGCTATATGTGTCCTGCCTCGTTTTTCCCCCTCCAACAGCGATTTAGCGGAGCGTATTTCCATACACGCCATACTGTAGACTTCTAGCTTGGACAATTTCCAAAGCATCTGTTTTGGCGTACTCTCTTCGTTTTTTTTTAGTCTGCATATAAGATTTGGTCAAAGTCAAGCATTGTAAAGTTTGACTAACTTTATATTAAAAAATATAAACATTTACAACATGAAATCAACATTATCAGATGCACCACGAAATGTATTTTCATACTATATAGTTCTAATATTGTAGATGTTCATATGTTTTTATATAAATTTAATCAAATTTTGTGTAGTTTGACTTTGACCAAATCTTATATGCGAAGTAAAAAGAAACGGAGGGAGTAAATCTGGATATACCCAATGTGCTCGGCCAATCAAATACCATCGCTCAACGGCCGTGCTTCCGCTGTCCTGACTTCGATCACCGAATCTATCCTCACACGACCAATCTCTAATAACTCGCACCCCCCTTCCCACGTCGCTAAAATACATCCCAAAGTATTGGGATAATGCCATACCACACTTTTCCTGGTAACAAATTAACTGATATTTCACTTTTACCCTCTCTTTTGACGGAGATTACCCCCATTTGACAAAATAAATCATCCATCTGACTCCATCGAACCAAACCTGTGCCAGAGTTTAACATTCTTCTATATTTTTGATCTGCCGGATATGTTTCGGCAGCAAGGAGCGGGAAAAAAAGACGAGGAGGACAAGTAGCCTGTAGGATGCCATGGCGCATGCACGGTGAGAGAGATGGGAGTGTTGTGTAGCTACCTATAGTGCAACGTATGATTTTGTGTGTGAGTCTGCTGAGAGAGATGGCAGTAAAATGTAGCTAGTGCGTTTGTATAAATGAGATGGAAGTAGAAGGTGACGGTGACGTGACTACCTGAGGGGGAAGAGAGGAGAGTACCGGTATTTGTGTTGGATGTGTTTATTCATGGTTGGAGAGGCAATTGACTTGGAGCGTTTCCTTAAGTGCAATTTATGAATGATGCCATTATGCCAAGGTTTCTGTTGGTAAGATAATCTTTGTTAATTCTAGGGAACCTCATCCATGTAAGTAGTCTATTATGTATAGTCATGTGTACGCCGAGTGCGGACTTATGGTGCTTGGGAACCATGGAAGCCAGTACTCAAAAATAATAATCAAAAACCATATTTAGAAGTTCCAAAACAAAATCTGTGGAAACTTATATGTGTTCACCAAGGATTCATGAAATTTCGTTTTGAAAAATTGCAATTCCCATCAAAGTTGAGAAAAGATGGGGTAAAAAATGGAATCAACGCAAAATTTAATCTTCCTCGGCACCTTCAGTTTTTAGACTTTCTCCCAAACTGGGTTAACACAAACACCACTTATTTCATAGCGAGTCTGGTATCTGCTGCCGCATTGATTTCGCTATTATAGATGATATGCTGACCAGACCCAGAACAGTCCACCGTTCATGTCATGCATAATACTCCCTCCGTTCCCAAATATTTGTCTTTCTAGGCATTTTAAATAGACACAACATACGTATGCATGTAGACATATTTTAGAGTGTAGATTCACTTATTTTGCTCCGTATGTAGTCATTTGTTGAAATCTCTAGAAAGACAAATATTTGGGAACGGAGGGAGTAGACTACTTACATGGATGAGGTTCCCTAGTATGGTGTAGGGATCTCCTATATCTTGGGACATGTTAATAAAGACGGCAAGGTTAAACCACCATTAGTAGTATTTTCACTTACGAGTAACATCTGTTGGCACGTCAGGGATAACAGCACCAGTGATGGATAATTTTGAGTAGCTTGTCAGCGGTGAGACGTTGGCAACCCCACAACTAATGATTCGTCAGTGACATGCCACATATCGATCGGTGGCGGTGGATTCCAACCCATCAATCAATGTTCATATTTTCAATACGAGTCTGACCCGGTCGATGTGGAAGGAGATACTGACCGTGCACCAAATGGTCTCGTTGTTCGAGTAAACACGAACCTTGATTTTTGATAAAGGGTGAATTTTATTTACTTAAAATGAATTATCAAGTGGATACAAATATAATGAGCATACACCTGGTCTCTAAATTGTTAGGATGTACACAGACAACACCAACACACAGAGGCAAAACACACACCAGTAAATAGCAAAGTTACATAAGACCAAAGCTATGCCGTAAGCGAGAGAGAAAACAAAAACATCAAAGTGATCAAATCCACAATCGACAAACTACATCAATGACCGTATCTGTACCAATATCTCATGACACCAGAAGGACAATGAAATTCTTCAGCAGTAATGCCTTTAGGAAGGGAGCGTCGCTTGAGTGTCACCGTCACGGATCCATACACTAAGGCTAGAATCAGAGGTTCTCACACTGAAAAACTAGTCCGAGCAATTGCCAGGTATAACCAAATAGGGTTAGACATAGATTTTTAGCCTGGAGCTCAAGACCGGGTACTCGAGAAGCACCACCATCAAAGTCAATCATGTATTGTTGCCACCAATTTTCCGTGATCCTCGTAGGTGCACGCGTTGGCTCGAAAAATAGTCGCCGCTGCTGCAGAATCCCATCCTTGCGTCAAGATATCGTCCGGAGTTTGCATCTCACCGTTGAGGCAACCATCGGATCTCATGAGAAGAACTGTCGGAAAGACTTTCGATGGTCCCACAATCCACGGCGAGGCCGCCACCGCAGGCCGGAGTGATCACCACTCGAACTAACACTGATGGTGGAGCACATCACCATCGACTGCCATCTCGCCGGAGATAGCCCTTGCCCAGACCTATCGGCCAAGGGGCCGACATGGCTGGATCTGGACCAAGGCAGATCAGACTGTGCCGCTGCCGCTCGCCTAGCCGCACTACCCATGTCGGATCCATCCGGGGCCTCCCCATTGCGGCGACATGTGCGAGAAGCAGTCGAAGGGTCAGCACACGCCGCCCTGAAGATGAGATGACGTTCCTAGGATCTTGAATCTGAGGAATTATTTGGAGGTGCCAAGATGAGGCACCGTACATCCTCGCCGCTACCGTCCACCGCGGGGCTTAGCCCGGCAATGTCCTCCGGTGATAGTGAGGGGAGGGAGTAGCGGTGCTGAAGGCTAGGAGGGGCTGCGGTCTGGCAGCCTCCAGAGTCGCCCGCTATCGACCCGGGAGGCAGTTTGCTATGCACAAACCTTTGATAATAGTCACCCTGCATGTCGCCTTGATGACAAGGGAAAAACCGTTCCTTCATGCATGAGAGGAGAGTTAGCAAAGGCTCCAGAGTCATGGTATGAAGTTATAATCTACTCCCAAGTTGACCATTCAAATCTTAGTGAAGGTGTGAACTAATCTGTGGTTGGATGGTTAGAAGGACGATGGGATCCTCAGCCCACCAGGTTCAAGTCCTGGGGCTCGCATTGTTCCTAAATTTATTTCATTTCAGGACTTCCGGCAATGTGCTTTTGATGGAAGGAGATGTTCACGTCGACTACAAAGGCGTCTGCTGCGATTTCGTCAATGTCAAGATAATATGCCGGCTCAGTCTCTTGAAGATGCTCATAGAACTACGGTGCGCGTATATTTATAAGGGTAAGTATATGTACATCTATACGAGGCTACGAGCGCATGTCGGGGTGAGTGTATGTGCGTCCGTACGAGGCTACGAGATCTGTACTCAGTTTGACACAATCTATACTCTTAAAAAAAACTTTGACATCAACCCAGATCACACAAACATCTCAAATAACGTTTCACAGCTCCGAGCCCACGCAAGCACATTGCCCATGGCAGCCTACACTACAACTTGTAACGTGTAAACAATAATGCTGAATTCTAAAAAGTGCATACGCACTAATTAGCGAAACTGAGCGGCCGGGCTCTTACACATGCATACATGCAGTGTTGTTGTGGTCTAAAATTTTGTCTTTATGCATGACGTGGCAGATAGTAATGACATATTCAAGCGAGCAAGAGATTCCTTGTCTGATGGGTGTGCATGTGCGCTTATTTTGGGTTTTCAAATTTTTGAAAAGTCATATCTTTCAAACCGGGTATCCATATTCAGAACCGTCTTCACCGTTGGATTCCTCGCGGCGAGATCTTTGAAACTAGATCCCCCATGAGTATGTTTTGAAGAAAAAATTTGATGCCAACTTTGATGCTATATGGTGCAACTTTAGTACCGCATTATGCAACTTTAGTACTGAATGGTGCAACTTTTTTACAAACTTAGTTTTTTAGCTGCATGATCCAATTTTCTATGAGGTTGCAACCTAACCATGAGAACGTAATGTGCAACTAGTCTACTGTCCCGACCAACAACCTAGTAGTCGATGTGCAACCCTCATCCTTACTCGTGGATGTGTAGTTTTTCATGCTTTGCACACCCTACCCACCCCCTATCAGTGATATGTGTAACTTAGTCTGTTGTTCATGCCAACAACTTATTAATCGATGTGCCCTCCCTTGTTGTGGATATGTACTTTCAGTTGGCAGAGGCAATATACAAAGTTGCACAAGTCCGCCACGCAGTTGGCCGGGCCATTATATGAAGTTGCACATCTCACAAGAAGGATAGTTTGATGGTGAAAACTCCACATTCATGAGGATAGTGAAAAGTTACATATAGACAGGATGCTAAAGTTGTACATCTCATTAGTAGGGGTGGTTTGGCCTAGGTGCTAGCAGGAAAACTACACATCCATGAGATACAAGAAAAAATTGCACATCACTGTTAGACAGTTGGCCGTGACAGTATCCTAAGTTTCACATCCACTGGTAGATAGTTGGCTGATGCAGCAAACAGTGAAAACACTCAAACACAGTTGTGGGGGGTGCACACGCGCGGCGACTACCAGGCATGCATTTGGCCAGGGCACCGGGGCAGCAGACGAAATTGCATATTTCACTGTTAGAGAATAGTTTGGGTGGTGTCATTAGTGAAAACTGCAAGGCCTAGGCAACAAATGAAGTTGCACATCTCACTAGAAGGAGGCAGTTTGGGGTGGAGGTATCATAGAGGAAAACTACACGGGTATGGTGTACAAGAAAAGTTGCACAACCCTCTCAGGTAGTTGCACATCAACGGCTAGTCAGTTGCATAAAATGGGTTCAAAATTGCATAAAAAAAATTTCATCGAAACATACTCATGTGGGATCTAGTTTCGAAGAGCACGTCATGAGAGTTCCAACAGTGAAAATGGATCTTAATTCCGACGCGTGGTTTAAAAGTTATGGCTTTCATAAATTTAGAAATTTGAATTAATGCGTTCACGTGGATGGTTTTATAATTCACTTTCCTTTTTCCTTGTTTACGTGGTTCTTTTTCTAATATGGAATGAAATTTTGCTATATAGGAGTACTAATTAGGGGACCAAATTAGATTAGAGGACCAAATTTTTTCTGTTTAGGCCGGCCGCTCTGGAGTAGCCGGCCGCTGCGTAGACCTGTCCAACAATAATTGAGTGAATTATTTTCTTATTAATGGTACCGGTGATGCAAGGATGGCCATGACTGCCGTGTGCTTATCTATGAGTCCTATTTTCAGAGAAGAGAATACTAACTTGCTTCAAGTTAGTGAACTAATAGACACAGAGAACTGGACTTGGAAAACTGAGGTCATTCGATCGTTCTTTATTTCACCAGATACAGAGGCTATTCTCAACATTTCTCTAAGGTATGGTGGTGGTGAAGATTTTCTAGCCTGGGCGTTTGAGAAGACAGGCTCCTACACAGTTAAATCGGCGTACCGTGCTCTTGTGACTCGCAAGGAGCGGATCGCTCTAGAGAAAGGGACGGCTATCGGAACCTCACAGATTGAAAACCGTGTCTGAGAAGCTCTTCGGAAACTCAAAGTGGTACCTAAAGTTCGAGTATTTTGTGTTACGCAATCTCGGGTCCACTAACACCAGCGTTTCTGACCAACCTGCGTCACCAGGCCCAACCGAAGAGCAACACCGACTTATGAGAGGCCTTGGGCCCTCTCCCCCAAAATACTAGCCTGTTAGGAGGGGACTCCCCCCTTATAAGTCGTGTTATGTCTCCCCCCACAGCCGATGTGAGACTAAACCCAACAATTTCCCTCTCACACATCGGTCACCCATGGGCCCGCTAACGCCATCGTTTCCAGCCCACCAAACATGACCGACCACCTGTGAGTCCACAAAGATTTATTTCGAGCACCTAGGCTCTGATACCAATTGTTACGCAATCTCGGGTCCACTAACACCAGCATTTCTGACCCACCTGCGTCACCAGGCCCAATCGGAGAGTAACACCGACTTATGAGAGGCCTTGGGCCCTCTCCCCCCAAAATACTAGCCTGTTAGGAGGGGACACCCCCCTTATAAGTCGTGTTATGTCTCCCCCCACGGCCGATGTGGGACTAAACCCAACAATCTCCCCCTCGCACATCGGTCACCCATGGACCCGCTTAGGGATGAAAATGGAGTGGAAACTTTCTGTTTTTCCGGAGAAAAAATGGAAATGGAGAGGAAATATGAAAACGAAAATGGAAATTTATAAAATGGAAGTGGAAATGGAATTTTTTATGTGGAAATGGAAACAAAAACGGAACGGTGTTTTCCGGTGAAACATGCATGGAAATGGAACTTTCCGTTTCCGTGAATATGGAATTTCTGTTTTCACTATAGACCAATAGCTGTTTTGTAGCCCAACCACCAAAGGGAACATAATGATAGAATTAGTAGAATGGATTTAAGGCCCAACTTCTACTACCACACATGTACTTAGCTTGACCCTATATGCAATGGTCCGGTACTACTACAATACTACGCTAAGTTGCTAACATAATGATATTATTTTGTAGCTATGTTAACAACTTATTAAATTTGTTTGTTTTTGTGTGTATTTCTCTATGATTCAAGGGGTTATTAGGTTCCGATCAATGCCTATTTCTGTTTCCGTATCCGCTTTGTATTCGCTCCGTGTTCGTTTCCGATAATATCTGTTTCCGTATTCATTTCCGGGGTTTCTGTATTCGTTTCCGCTTCTGCAAAAGAATATGAAAACAAATATGATAGCACTCAGTTCCGTCCGTTTCCGCTCCGTTTTCATTCCTAGACCCGCTAACACCAACGTTTCCAACCCACCAACCATGAACGACCACCCGTGAGTCCACAGAGATTTATTCCGGGCACCTGGGCTCTGATACCAATTGTTACACAATCTCGGGTCCACTAACACCAGCGTTTCCGACCCACCTGCGTCACCAGGCCCAGCCGGAGAGCAACATTGACTTATGAGAGGCCTAGGTCCCTCTCCTCCCAAAAGTCTAGCATGTTAGGAGGGGACATCCCGCCCTTATAAGTCGTGTTATGTCTCCCCCCACAGCCTATGTGGGAATAAACCCAACATTATGGTGGAGAGTGCTCAAAAGCATCTTGCCAGATGAAAGTACCCTACATAGACGACATATCAGTAAGTCGAACCTATGTAAATTCTATGAAGCAATGGAGGAAGATCTCATGCATGCACTAATTCATTTCTCTCATGCTCGGAGGTTTTGGGATGAAGCTAAAAAATGGTTTGATTTCAAAATCCGTAGACTCCACCCTTTGACGTGGGCATAAGATATTGTGTGTGACCCAAGGTCTTCAGACGACACAAGAGCAAAAATTGTGTTAGTAATGTGGTCCATTTGGCACTCTAGGAACAGATGGATACAAAGACAGGAAAATATTGATCCTGTAAATTCGATGAGGATTATCAGGGACACACTCGCTATACTTGAACTCCATCGAGAGCAGGCGCTGGTTCTACCAGGCCATGGTTGGCGCCCCCCTGAAGACCAATGTATCAAGATTAATTAATGCTGACACAGGAATTCGGTCAGACTTGGGCAAAGGTGGGCGGGGGGAGTGGCTCGTTCGGCTACAGGTTTTTTGGAAGCTTGGTGCAATCCCCGTGAGGGAATCACAGACCCGATGATCACCGAAGCCTTAACACTCCGTGATGGCATCCGGTTTGCCTCAGAGGATTCAAAGATGTCGTCATGGAGATGGACTGCATGGTGGTGGTTGACCTCTGGAATACTCGTCATAACTCACATGCAGTTGTGGCTCCTTTTCTATTGGAAATTGGGGACTTAATTAGCTTCAGTTTTTGGTTCCTTTACTATTCAGCATATTAATAGGTCTTTCAATCTCCCGGCTCACCTTTGTGCAAAACGAGCTTGTTCGTTGGAGGTGACTGAGAGCTGGCAGGATTTTGTACCCTCTTTCCTACACAGCAGCCTCATGGCTGACTGTGCTAAGTCAGCTTTTGTTGAATAAAGAGCCCCGAAGTTCCACGCAAAAAAGGCTGCCGTGTGCTTATGGCCACACACGTCGCCAGTTTGTCCGATATTTTTACCTAATCTATATCTATACCTATCTCTACCTAATAATAAAAGGCTATTGTCCGCCGGTACATTATTGAAATTGCCCCCAAAGTTGCAAAATATTACCCATCAATGTCACCTATAAATGATTAAAAAAGACGTTTCACATAGGGGAATCCCTCTCTGTGTCGGCCCATGCACGCGGACCTCCTATATTGCGCTCTACGCATTGCGAAGAGACGCAACGCCTATTTTGGCCGGCCATGGCTGGGTGGCCTGTTTTTTAAATTTTAGTTTAGTTTTTTCTTATTCTTTTCCGTTTCAGTTTTTTACTTTAAATAATTTGGTTATTCAAAAAGTTTCTAAAATTAAACAAAAATAATAATTTTGAAATAGTTAAAAGATTGCATCTTTTATTTATTTCAAGAGCTTCCCGCCACGCTCTTGAACATGTCGTCGGAGCCAGGAAAATCATATGAGGGTGGCCGAGTGTTCTAATGTCTTGCTAGGAGGGCCGGCCTATCAAAATACGTCATTTTATACATCAATTAAGCACTATTAAGATGGATATTAGCCTTAAGTCAAGAATGTTAGGGGGGCCAGGGCCCCTGCTGGTCCCCCTGCCTCCGCCACTGCGGACATGAGCTGTAGGTTTTTTTTCAAAAAGGGGGATTCCCCGGCCTCTGCATCAGAAAGATGCATACGGCCATCTTATTAACCAAATAAAGTAGTGTGAACATGGTTCCAAAAGTCTCATAAAGTACTAAAAAAGCACAAAAAGCTCACACAGAGCCAGAGAGGGCTAGAAACATCAACTAGCCAAGAAAAGACGCCACAACCGGCTGGCTAAAACTAGATAGGGATACTAAATGCCTATCCTATTACATGACCGCGATCCAAACCGGTTGAAGATATCCCGAGCTACCATCTCCCAGCGGAAAGACCCAGTAACCAAATGCTCCCTGGCCTCCGTCTGGGTTAGTAGCGACCACGAACGGATCAGTGCCGTAGCTCGGAATAGAACCTGCAAAAAATGTATACATGATATTCTGTTAAAGACCAAATCATTTCTGCAATTCCAGATAGTCCACAGCAAAGCACAAACTCCAACCCGAATATGTCTCGCTAAGTCAGGCTCAATCCCATTAAGCCATGTCCCAAATAACGCATTAACAGAATTCGGTGGGTTGATATTAAAAGCAATGTGGACTGTCTGCCAAAGTACCTTGGCCAGCGGGCAATCAAAAAAGAGGTGTTTGATAGTCTCATCCCGATCGCAGAAACTACACCTAGTAGGTCCTGTCCAATTACGCTTTATCAAGTTGTCCTTAGTTAAAATAACTTGTTTATGGACAAACCACATAAACACTTTTATTTTCAGAGGAACTTTGACATCCCAAACATGCTTTGACGTAGGAATGGAGTTCGAATTAATAACATCAATATACATTGATTTTACCGTAAATGCTCCAGACTTAGTCAACTTCCAGCGTAATTCATCGGGTTGTTGAGAAAGCTGGACTTCCATCTGTCTCCTAACTAGACGGAGCCATTCTTCCCAACGATTGCCCGCTAGCGATCGACGGAACTGAATATTAAGGGGGGTAGATTGAAAGACCGATGCAACGAACACCTCACGTCGTTGAACGATGCGGTACAAAGACGGGTATTGGATGGCCAAGGGTGTCTCACCGAGCCAAGTATCCTCCCAGAAACACTACTACAAAAAAGGCTATAGATGGAATGGCTACTAATGGCGCACCTGTGATGTGGTGCGCCATTAGTATATTCTAATGGCGCACCATGTCTCGGTGCGCCATTAGTAATATATTACTAATGGCGCACCTGGTGTGTGGTGCGCCATTAGTAGTTTGGGAAAAAAACATAAGAAAATTTTTTGTTACTAATGGCGCACCTTGGAGTGGTGCGCCATTACTAGTTTTAACTAGTAATGGCGCACTTTCCACTGGTGTGCCATTACTAAGTTTTTAAAAAAAAATAAAAAAAAAATCATTTTTTTATCATTTTTTTCAAAACTACTAATGGCGCACCGCGGGAGTGGTGCGCCATTAGTAGTTGAACAACTACTAATGGCGCACCACCCCACGGTGCGCCATTAGTAACTTGGCCACCTTCCACCTTCCACGGTACGTCGTCGGTGGAAGGTGGCCAAGTTACTAATGGCGCACCGTGGGGTGGTGACTACTAATGGCGCACCACCCCA
>LR880972.1:38181981-38201137 GCA_904067115.1 Aegilops sharonensis | reverse complement strand
AGAACAATGAAGTTCCTACTAGGAGCAAGAGACAGAGGACTGCAAAGTCCTTTGGTGATGATTTTCTTGTGTATCTCATAGATGACACTCCCAGTTCTATTTCAGAGGCCTATGCATCTGAAGATGCTGACTACTGGAAGGAAGCAGTTCGTAGTGAGATGGATTCCATCTTGGCGAATGAAACTTGGGAGATAACTGATCGTCCTTATGGGTGCAAACCTATAGGATGCAAATGGGTATTCAAGAAGAAGCTTAGGCCTGATGGTACTATCGAAAAGTACAAGGCTCGGCTCGTGGCTAAGGGTTATACCCAAAAGGAAGGTGAAGACTTCTTTGATACTTACTCACCTGTGGCTCGACTAACCACTATTCGAGTTCTACTTTCACTAGCTGCCTCACATGGTATTCTCGTTCACCAGATGGATGTTAAGACTGCTTTCCTAAATGGAGAGTTGGATGAGGAAATTTATATGGAACAACCTGATGGGTTTGTAATAGATGGTCAGGAAGGGAAAGTGTGCAAGTTGCTGAAGTCTTTGTATGGACTCAAGCAAGCACCCAAACAGTGGCATGAGAAGTTCGAAAGAACTTTAACAGCTGCAGGCTTTGTTGTGAACGAAGCTGATAAATGTGTGTACTATCGTCATGGTGGGGGCGAGGGAGTTATGCTTTGTTTGTATGTTGATGACATACTGATTTTTGGAACAAATCTGAATGTTATTAAGGAGGTCAAGGATTTCCTATCTCGTTGTTTCGAGATGAAGGATTTAGGAGTGGCTGATGTCATTCTGAACATCAAGTTGTTGAGAGATGATGATGGTGGGATTACATTGCTTCAATCTCACTATGTGGAAAAGATCTTGAGTCGCTTTGGCTATAGTGACTGCAAGCCCTCTCCAACACGATATGATGCTAGCGTGCTGCTTCGAAAGAATCGAAGAATTGCTAGAGATCAATTGAAGTATTCTCAGATTATTGGCTCGCTTATGTACTTAGCCAGTGCTACAAGACCTGACATCTCTTTTGCTGTTAGCAAACTGAGTCGTTTTGTCTCAAAACCAGGAGATGTGCATTGGAAAGCTCTAAAGAGAGTTTTGCGTTATTTGAAAGGCACTGCAAATTATGGAATTCACTACACCGGGCACTCAAAGGTGCTTGAAGGGTATAGTGACTCAAACTGGATCTCAGATGCTGATGAGATAAAGGCCACGAGCGGATATGTATTCACTCATGGAGGTGGCGCTGTTTCTTGGAAGTCTTGCAAGCAGACCATCTTAACGAGGTCAACAATGGAAGCAGAACTCACAGCACTAGATACAGCTACGGTTGAAGCAGATTGGCTTCGCCGGCTCTTGAATGACTTGCCGTTTGTTGAGAAACCTGTACCGGGTGTCCTTATGAACTGTGACAATCAAACTGTGATCACGAAAGTGAGCAGCTCAAAGGATAACATGAAGTCATCAAGACATGTTCAGAGAAGGTTAAAGTCTGTCAGGAAAATGAAAAACTCCGGAGTTATTGCGTTGGATTATATCCAAACGTCTAAAAATATGGCAGATCCTTTTACTAAGGGTCTATCGCGTAATGTGATAGATAATGCATCGAGGGAGATGGGTATGAGACCCACAATATGAGTTGTTCACAGTGGTAACCTATTCTTTGTGATCGGAGATCCCGTGAATTAGATGTGGAAGACAAGCTGTTGGTCAACTGAGAGGAGAGTATCCTTACTGTTAAAATACCACTCCATGAAGATGCAGTACTCTCCTAATCTGCATGGCAGGTTGATGTATATCTTAATGTGTTCTAAGTGGCTCTTTGAAGCAGAGATGTTGTCCTGCAGAACATCTTTTGAAGAACGCACCTATATGAGTCTGATTGTTAAACGTCGCAATCTATGAGAGTAGGGTTCTCTCTAGTAAACTCATGAAAGGTCACGGAGTAGGACGCATAAGCTCCACCCGCGGGGAAGACCCACGGTAGCCACGTATCGGTCAAGGCTTTATGTGAAGCTAGATTCGCAGAAAACTTGCAGTTCAAGGCCCAGTCCACTGTTCCAGTTGCCAACTAGTGTAGCATAGGGTTCTAGGTGGAAGTTCAACTTAACAGTCTCCACTGCAGTACCGGTATATAAAACAGTGTTTTGGAACCAAAGGCAAATTTCTGTGTGCCTCTGGGATCTGGCGGGGGATTGCTGGAATTTAGTCTATATTGGGGCAGCCCAATAACTATTTCAGAAATTCCTAATAAATTCTAGAGGCCCACTTAGCCCATTTGTGCAAGGCAAGGGATACTACTAAAGTTTAGTCCCACATTGCTAGTTGAGTGGGAATTGGACTTCCTTATAAGGGAGGTTCTTTCTCCACTTGTATGAGCATGAGAACAAGAGGGACATCCACGCGCGCTCCTCCTCCGCCGCCCGCCTCGCCACGCCTCGTCACGACGCGCCGCAGGTTGCGGGAATGAGCCGAGCCGATGTCTAAATTTTTGCCACGCACTACGGGTATGCGAAAGTGGACACTGAACTGCTGCTACGATCTTCCTCATCCCGGCTTGCGGCGTGCACCGCACGTCGGGACAGTAGGCCTCCGGAACCGCACCTTTTGAGTCCTGTACGGGAGAAGGGTGATAAGGTTTTTGGGGAGCGCTCAGCGCGACTACTGGCTGTTTCATCATCACGGACGATCCGGTCGCCGACGACTTTTTCCCCGACGTCCACGACCTCCTCGACGACATGGCAGGCGAGGACACCGATCCCAAGTCCGGCGCTTCTGCTGCTGTTGTGCCGTACGTGTTCTTCCCCTTTCTGTTAGAAGTCCTCCTACAGTTCTTGGCTCTAGTCTCTGTCCTACGTATGTTAGGTTCTGTTTCGTATAAGCATCTTCATCTAGTGTCTGTTCTAGATGTGTTTACCTCAAGTTCATATATGCAGACGATGTTTACCTTCTCTCTGTCAGATTGCATGACTTGCTCTATATTTGCTATTTTAGTCATGCTTTATCTAGTTTTTCTGTTAATAAAATTATTCGGTAAATTGCTCATATTTCCAACAAGATGTTCATTGCGGTTGCAACAAAAAACCACCGTGCTTGTAACCCAAACGTCGGGAGGTTCCAGCAAAACTTCACCGTGGTTGTAGCCCCGACGCCGCCCCAATTTGCCGGTTGCAGTTTTGGCATCGCTGGTCGCTGGATTCGGTGCTCGGTTCTGTCTTGTGTGGCCCCATAAGGACGGGCGTGCCATGGCGAAGAGTGCGGCCTGGCGACGAGCGCGTCCTTGGAAACGACATGGCAGTGTTGTTTCGAGGGGTGCACGAACGACACAGGAGGCAGGAGCCGAGGTCGGCCACCGAGGCCCTGTGTATGTAGAGGAGCCAGAGAAGAGGAGGAGATACCCACGGGGAAGAAGAAAAGAAATGGATAAGGTATGCGCCCTTTGTGGGCCTGGGCTGTGAGTGCGTGAATGGGCCGGTTGACTGATTACAAACGTTTCCTTTCTATATACCTATACTAATTAGGCACTTTCTAAAAATACTAATTAGGCACTTCATAAAAATTCCAATTTTAATTAGATTTTTCTAGCCGTTTATTTGGTGGGACAGAATTATTACGGTGTAGATTAACTTACGTAAATCTAAGCTTAAACACGTTATATCTTTTTTTTGAGGGGTCAAAGATAGTAGGAAAGGATCCTACTGACACATATATTATATCACTTTTGTCAAAGTGTTAGTTTACATGATTACAAGCTTGGTCAGTACAAGTATGGGGGTGTGTCATCACCCCAAGAGGGGAGAGTAAGGTGGAGGGGGTTACAAGTTTGTTACAAGGAAGGCAGAGATAAACTCTACTAGGGGGGGCTTGACCCTATGGCATAATAAATCCAGGTCATTTTGTAGTCTAGCCCTCCAAGAGTTAAAGGTTGGGGGATGCCTCTAAAGGCAATTCCATTGCATTCTTTCCAGATGCTCCAAGCAGATAACATGAAGATTTCCATGAACAATGGCGAGAGCCAACGAAGTCTTCCTCCTCGGATAAGCTGCAATCTGTTTCCATTGTTTGGCCAAGAAATACCAAGCGCAGTCCAGCATCTTTGGCTAAAAGGGCAGTTGAAGAAAAGGTGTTCAACGGTCTCTTCCACATTGCAGCTACAAATAGCACAGTTGACGTGTTTCCAACGTTGTAGTGTCTCCTTTTCAACATGTTCCTCGTGTTGACTCTATCTGCTAGGAGTAGCCACGCAAACACTTTCATCTTGGTCGTGCATTTAGAGTCCCAAATCCAAACAAAGGCAGAATCAACCGAAACATTCGTGAAGAAGAATTTATAGTATCTGGCCGATGTGTATTTGGCTCCCCAGGAATAGGTCCACTAGTCAGGTTTGTCACCGTCAGGGGTTGTGTCTGCAGTTTGGGCTTGTAGTTGTTGAAGTTCTTGTCGAGCCAGCGGTGTCAGGGGAAGGTGAAAGCAGGTGTGGATATTGGTTATCGCCAAAAAGTCAGCAACCGAAGCATCCTCAAGTTTGGTGAATGAGAAAGCCCGGGGAAAAGCTTCTTCGTTCAGCTGGTCACTCCAGAGATCTTTCCAGAACAGCGCGGTGTCGCCTGCGCCAATTTGTACCGTAGTGATCCCACGATAAATGTCACTCAAGTTCATGACATCTTTCCACCAGAAATAGCCGCAAGCATCCGTGGCATGGGGCACCTTGTTGTTGTAGTATGTATTCCAGATCAGATGGACCCAAGGGATGTCATGCTTGTTGTAGAAGCTGTGCAGAAACTTGAGAAGGAGAGCTGTGTTTTGGATTTTGATATCGAGAATCCCTAGGCCTCTGCGATTCTTGGGGCGGCAGACTAGGTCCCATGCAGCTAGGGAGGTTGCTTTTTCCCCCTGGTCCGTTTTCTTGCGCCAAAAGCAACGCCTTCGGATTTTGTCAAGGTGTTCAATCAATTTAGGAGGGAACCTTAGCGTACACATCGGGTATATCAGCATGGACGTTATGAGAGAATTTAGGGGGGTCGGTTTAGAACCATGATCCAACATACAAAGGGAGGAAGATAGCCTTCTTTCAGTTCTTTCCACCAGTGGCATCAGATCCACCATGGTCGGCTTGGTGGTGCCCATTGGCAAACCAAGGTAGGTGAAGGGCATCTTACCCTTAGTGCATCCCCAAATGTGAGCTAGTTTATTAACCATGTCCTCCTGCACATTGAGTGGTATGACCAATGATTTTTGGAAGTTTATCTTCAGACCGATGGAATCAGCATAATCCAATAGCAGTTGCTTCATTATTTTGACTTGATCTGGACATGCAGGCATCATCAAAATGGTGTCGTCAGCATATTGGACCACAAGATAATCAGTTGGTTGATTGCAAGGGATCGGGAGCTGGATCTTATGTTGTCTGTACGCATCATTAATTGCAGCTTGTAGGAGGTCGGCGACAAGGACGAAAATTAGAGGAGAAAGTGGGTCTCCCTGACGAACGCCACGTCTGTAGTGAAATTGTCGGCCCGGAACACCATTCAGAAGCACGGAAGAAGTACCTGACTCGAAAATCTTCTTGATCCGGTTGAGCCATCTATCATCGAATCACATTTGCTTCATGATAGCAAGCATGGCAGGGTGTTCAATGGTGTCGAACGCTTTTGCGAAATCGAGCTTGAGCAGAATGATTGGAGCTCCGGATTGCTTGCACTGATGTATGTATTCGAAGGCCCAAGCGAGACAATCCTGAATGGTGCGGGTGCGAAGAAAGCCGTATTGGTTTCTGTGAGCGATTTTGAGCACAATTTTCTGCAGCCTGTTGGCCAAGATCTTTGTTATGATCTTCAGACAGCAGTTAAGGAGCGTGACCGGCCTGAAGTCATTAGCAGTCTCGGGGGAGTTGATCTTAGGGATGAGGGTGATGAAGCCTGAGTTAGGGCTAGTTTGGTTCGTATCCTCAACGTCGTGCCTGAGAAAAACCAGTGCCTGGCTTGGGCCTGGGATGTTGGTCTTTTCTTGCCTGGCCAGGCTAGTTTTTGGTCTACGTGTTTGGATCGTGACCTCGCCTGGTAGCACTAATGAAAAGTATTGTGCAGCGTCTTGTTCCATCTCGTTTTCTGTAACTTGGGATTAGGATCCAGGCTGCCGGCCAGGCGCGAGAACTGGGACGCCTGGCACATGCTAACGACCCTGCCTGGGCCAAATATTTTCTTTTCTTTTTTTTCACTAGACCAGGCTAATCACTCTCCCAGGGACAACCAGGGCAGGCACACTGTGGTTCTTCAGGCACCAACCAAACAACTTCCAGGCAGGTTTCAGGCATGCCAGGCCAGGCAAAACATCTCCAGGAAACGATCCAAACAGGCCCTTAATGCTGGTGAGGTATAGGTTCCCACTATAGAATTCCTCACAAAGTTTGTAGAAGTCATTTCTGATGATATGCCAGCAAGATTTCAAGAACTGCCCATTGAAGCCGTCAGGTCCAGGAGCTCTGTCATTGGGCATGGTTCTGACTACCTCATTGATTTCTTGGTGTGTAAACGGTGTTGATAAGACCTCAAGTCCATCAATTTTCTTGATGATGTTAGGTAGGTCAAATTTCATTTCAGGTGGGGACGATTCACCCAATCATTGCTTATAAGTGTTAAACAGAAGCGCCTCTTTGGACGTGTGGTCACTGATTGTTTCTCCATCAGGTGTTTTCAGTGTACTTTATATCTTTTTATGTCGTGAAGTTATTTAAACCATGATATCTTTCTATATGCCATCAAGTTACTTAAACAACTGTGTCTTTTGTGCATCTTTCTTTTAAGAGATTCCAGGAAATATGCCCGTGCGTTGCAACGGGAAAAAATAATCAGATTATGCAGATGTGGTAGAGATAAAAAAAGTCTGAATCAAATGTCAGGATGAGATAAGGACTTTTAAAATGTAATTTCACAAACTATGCCTGAATGTCATGATGAGATAAAGGGACTTTTAAAAAGTAATTTTAAAAATTAAAAAATGTGATGGCCTCATAACGACTTGATTTCGTAAGGCACCACAACGAAATGTTTTTTGGCTGAGCAAACTACATTGATGGACCATGCCTGAGCTATATTGATGAATGATGTGTCTCGCCTTGGCCTAGCGTAGCGGTGTTTTCCATAACCAGTAAAACTATGGTACCAGAATAAACATAGTTGTGTATGTAGGCAAATTAACATTTAGTCATTTTTATATAGATTACAAAAACGAACCCATAGGTGTGTGAATTTTTTGGGCTCAGCGCTGCTCAGAACAAGAAAATCTTTTACTTACCCTGGTGCGAGGGACTAAGTAAAATCATAAAAATGGCCTCTACAGAGCCCCTAATAAAACCTCTAAATAAGTGACGATTTTTTTTCATTATTTACGGAACTGTTTGAAATTTTTTTGAATATGTTTAAAAATTTCATGGACATTTATTCAAATTACCGAATATCATATGAATACACGTTTATTTTTTCAAAATCATGAACATCTTTTGTTTGAAAAACATTTTTTTAAGTTATGATTTTTTGAATAATATGCGAACAGTTTTTTGAAATCGCGAACATTTTATGATTTCTTGATATATTTTTTTCAAAACTTGCAACTTCTCTAAATTTGTATTTTTTGGAAATCCTGAATTAATTTTAAAAATGAAAAGGCAGAAATGATAAAGAACAGGTAAAAATTGAAATAGAAAAACAAGGGCGCAAATGGGCCAGCCCATTACCGCATGTGGAGAGTAGGAGGCGAGAAAAAGGGGAGAAAAGAAAGGGGCGGAAATAAGTTCCCTCTTGCTAGGGTTTTTCTCCTCCCGGAGGTGCTCTGTCGCCGCCCTCGAGATATTATCTTCCCTCCTCCGATCTACCCTCGTCTAATGATTCGGGGTGACTAAGGGGTGATCATTGCATCACTTCCCAGCCTTGATCGTCGGTTTGGGTTCGAGACTAGAGCTAGGGTTCGTTTCAGCGCCCGATCTATTCTTTTCGGGCTAGGTTTCAAAGCTTCGTCTGCGGCGATGGGAGCGAATGCCCATGAGGCGTCGGGCTCAGGTTCCACGACAGAGATAGACAGGATGATGGCCGATTTGGGTCTCAGAGAGGAGGATCTCGACGATGTTGTTTTTGATGATAAAGCGGCGCCGCCAGAGTCTACCAGGTGGAGGGTTGTTGCTAGGGTTCACATAGATAAACCATACAGCCAATATTGGTTCTTCAAGAACATGAGGTCAGCCTGGGACCTTGCGCATGATGTTAAGTTCCGCCCCGTCGAGGATAATCTCTACACGATGCAATTTTTCTGCCTGGGAGATTGGGAACGGGTCATGCAGGAGGGGCCATGGAATTTCAGAGGAAACGCTGTGGTCATAGAGCCATATGATGGAATTACTACGCCAACGGAGGTGAATCTAGACCATCTCAACATATGGATTCAGATCCACGACGTCCTACATTTGTATGCTCATCTAGTTGGGCCTCTTGCTGCCAAGGTAGGAGAGGTTTTGTTTACTGAAACAATGACCCAGGACTTTGCGGGAAACTTCTACCGCGGCGTCTGGGTTAGGATCAATGTTCACAAGCCTCTCAAGAATGCGGTTTCCATGATCCGCGATGGCAGGCGACAGATCTATCGTGTGAAGTATGAGCGCCTTCCGGACTGGTGTGTTGTTTGTGGCCACCTAGGGCATGTCTTCAAGGAGCATGGAGACGGGATTCATCCTCCATCAGCCCTATACTTCAAGGATCTGAGGGCAACATGGAATATGTGAGTCGGTGCTAGCCCTGGAGCTGGCTGTGGTAAGGGGCGACGAGGAGGCCGTTGCGGTGGCCGGGGAGGATGCGGTATGGAAGCGATGAACTCGGGACAGAAATACTCAGAGCAAGAAACAGGTGAAGGGGATGCGGTGATGAAGGAGGCAGATGGCAACGTGAAGATAGTGGAGGTTGAAGATAACAGGAAGCGTTCGGCGGAATTGAATGGAGGAGCCAAGACTGCGCCCCCCCCCCCTCCCCCTCACATCATCAAGTGCATTACCTTTACGTCCCCCTGAAGTGCCTGTTAGCCCATCCTCAAAGCAGGATCCGAAGAGATCTCGTGTTAACTCAGACAAGTCTGGCCTGAAGAAGATACTTGTTCAAGAAAAACCACAAGATGCAAGATCGGCGACCTCCCGCGTGGAGGATCGCCGGGCACAATGAATATCATATGTTGGAATTGTCGCGGTGCGGACAAAGCTGCGACAATTCGAGAGCTTCGCGATCTAGCGAAGCAATTTGCCCCGACAGTGCTTTGTATTGTAGAAACACAAATTTCTAAGGCACGTGTCTAAAATCTTGCTGGTACCTTAGGGTTTAATAATTCTTATGTTGTGGGTAGTTCTGGCCGTAGCGGCGGAATCGGATTGTTTTGGAACGATGGAATAAAGCTTGATGTTTTTGGTTACTCGGAGTACCATGTTGATGCAACAGTTTCAAGCTCTGACCAGGGCACATGGAGGCTTACGTGTGTGTATGGTGAAGCACAAGTTGGGGAGAGATACAGAATGTGGGACTTACTCAAGTCGCTCGTATCCGTAAATGATTTACCATGGCTATGCCTTGGTGATTTCAATGAGGTCCTACACCTCCACGAGCATGTAGGAACGGGACAGCGAAGACATGCACAAATCCAAGCTTTCAGGGAAGCCATGGATGTGTGTGCTCTATCTGACATGGGTTATCAAGGCAAACCATGGACCTTTGAGAAGAAAACAGCAGGAGGTGGGTATTGCAGGGTACGTCTAGACCGAGCCTTGTCAAACATGGATTGGACAGCTAGATTCCCACACGCTCAACTTACACATGAAACAGCAGCCTCTTCGGACCATTGTCCGATTAGAGTTCAAATGGAACCGGCTAACCCTGTCCAGCTTCAAAACAAATTATTCAGATATGAGGTGTACTGAGAAAGAAATGAGGACTTTGGCTCGTCTCTCGAGGCTATGTGGAATGAGTCTCCTGATGGACAAACGGTTACCCAGATGAGCAAAAAACTAGGCGACCTGTCGGCTACGTTGAGGCAATGGAGCTCAGAGACGATTGGACACGTGGGAAAGAAGATAAAAAAGCTGAAAAAAGAGTTGGCCACTTTGCAAAATGACCCTCAGCGAATCTCACCCTCATATGCAGAGACGAAAATTGCGGACAAGCTAGTTGAGCTCTACCACATGGAGGAGATTAAACAGAGGCAGAGATCGCGAGTTGACTGGCTTACGGCAGGGGATAAAAACACTAAGTTTTTTCAACGACGAGCTAGCCTTCGTCGACGGAAGAACACTATAAAAAGCCTAGAAAGATCGGATGGAACGACTACAAATGATCATGCAGAGATGGCCTCGATCACAAACGAGTTTTATAAAACCCTGTTCACTTCAGAAGGTACGGCGGGGATGGATGCAGTACTTAATATTGTCCCGGTTAAGGTTACTCAAGCAATGAACACGCTCCTGACCGCTTCCTACACCGGCGACGAGGTGAAAAAAGCTCTTTTTCAGATGTATCCTACTAAGGCACCAGGGCCGGATGGATACCTGGCACATTTTTTCCAGAGACACTGGGAATTATGTGGTGCCGAGGTAACCAATGTGGTTTTGCGTATTCTGCGAGGGGAAGAAAGCCCGGAGGTAATTAATGAAACAATCCTTGTTTTAATTCCAAAGGTGAAAGATCCAACTAACTTATCCCAGTACAGGCCAATTAGCATGTGCAACGTCTTATACAAGATTGCTTCCAAAGTTTTGTCTAACAGATTGAAACAGATCTTACCTGACATTATCTCAGAGGAGCAGTTTGCATTCGTTCCGGGACGGCTTATCACAGATAACATTATAACAGCCTATGAGTGCTTACATTTTATGAAGCGAAACAAAGCCCAAAGGAACAGATATTGTGCAGTTAAGTTGGACATGATGAAAGCATATGACCGAGTCGAGTGGAATTACCTTGAAGCTATAATGACCAAGTTGGGTTTTGCCCCTTCTTGAGTGGCTACAATCATCCGTATGGTATCATCGGTAAAATTTTCAGTTCTTTTCAATGGTACTAAGCTTGAGGAGTTTCTCCCATCTAGGGGAATCCGTCAGGGAGACCCTATTTCTCCATACCTGTTTTTGCTGGCAGCGGAGGGCATTTCGTGCCTCTTAAAAACCCAAGATGAATCATCGAGCCTCAGTGGAATTCGAGTTGCTCCGTCGGCACTGCCGGTGAGCCACTTGCTCTTTGCAGATGATAGCCTGCTGTTTGTCAAAGCCAGTTCTTATGGAGCAAATCAGTTGTCTTCCTTGATGGAAAGTTACTGCAATGCCTCTGGCCAAAGGATTAATTTAGCAAAGTCCTCTGTGTTCTTTAGTAAAGGCTGCCCCTCCGCTCTCAAGGCCGAAGTTCAGAATGCTCTAAATATTTCAAATGAGTCACTATCAGATAGATACCTTGGGATGCCAACAGATGTGGGAACTTGCAAGAATGGAGCCTTCAAATTCTTGAAGGACAGAGTCTGGAATAAAGTTAAGGGGTGGATGGAAAAACTGTTATCAGCAGGGGGCAAACAGGTTTTGATAAAATCAGTGGCGCAGTCCGTCCCGGTTTATTCCATGTCATGCTTCAAATTGCCGCGCGGCCTGTGTGAACATATCAACTCATTGATCCGGAAATTTTGGTGGGGGGGCAAGGAGGGGAAAAGGAAGCCAAGTTGGGTCTCCTGGAGCACGTTGACCAAGCCAAAGTATTGTGGAGGTCTCGGATTTAGGGATATCGAGCTTTTTAACCTAGCTCTCCTTGCAAGGCAAGCATGGAGATTATTAATGGATCCAGACTCGCTAAGTGCACGTGTACTGAGGGCCAAATACCATCCAATGGCTGATATTTTGAATGCTGAGCTTGGATCGGCTCCCTCACAAATCTGGCGGGCTATTATTGAGGGTCGCGATGTTCTCAAACAGGGCATCATAAAACGTATAGGTGATGGACTCACGACACACATATGGGAACATAATTGGCTCCCGAGACCAGCAAATATGAGACCTATAACTAGCCTGCTCGCTAATCCGCCACAATGGGTCAGTGATCTCATTTTGCCCGGCGCTGAATGGGACCGAGCAGCAGGTTCACAGAATTTCTTACCCACAGATGCACAAGCGATCATGTCTATACCCCTGTGTATGAGACAAATCGAGGATTTCTGGTCTTGGGTACACGAGAAGAACGGTGTTTTCACAGTTCACTCGGCTTACCGAATGCTGGTTGAAACTAAGATGCGAAGAGAAGCTTGGCTCGAGGGGAGAGGCCATTCGTCAGATACCTTCACAGACGCTAAATCTTGGGATAGACTATGGAAAGTTGACATTCCATCAAAAGTCAAAATTTTCGTGTGGTGGCTAGCACAACACTCTGTTCCCACAGCTGATGTTTTACATCATCGGGACATGTCAACCTCGACGAGATGTGGATTGTGTAGATCTGAAGATTCATGGCAACACTCATTACTGCATTGCACGGTAGCTCGATGTGTTTGGGCGCTGCAAGATCATGATCTAGTGGAGGCGCTAAATAGCACCCGTGAGCCTGATGCACGACGATGGCTATTCTCCCTGTTGGATACACTTTCCTCTGCTGAATTCATCCAGGTTGCAGTTACTATGTGGGCTCTTTGGTATGCACGATCGACAGGCTCTCCATGAAAATATATTCCAAAGCCCACTTTCCACGCACAACTTTATCATGAGATATATCAGAGAGTTGGAAGACTGTAAACCCAAAAAGGTTGGTTCGACTGCTGTTAGAAGTACGGATCAACCAAGGCAAAAGTGGATCCCACCACCGCCGGGTCTCTCAAAGATCAGGGTAGACGGTGCGGTTTCTAGAGATAATCTGTATGGCTCCTTCAGCGCCATTTGCAGAGATTCTTCGGGTCAGTTCTTGGGGGCTTCAGCAATCAAAATACATGGCATCACGGATCCTGCAACCCTCGAAGCGCTAGCTTGCCGGGAGGCGCTTGCGCTAGCCTCAGATTTGGCTTTGTCGGATTTCATAGTTGCTTCCGACTGCCAAGGCGCAGTAAATGATATCAAGCATGGTACGGGAGGGACATATGCAAGCATAGTCAAGGAGATTGTTGAGACATCAAGAGAGCTTCATCAGTGTACCTTCATCTTCGAAGGTAGAACCACCAATATCGAGGCGCACAGTCTCCCTAAACATGCTTTCGGTCTGGATCTTGGACGCCATCTGTGGCTAATAAACCCTCCAGACATTCATTGTATCCCTATGAACTTATTTGATTAATAAAGTGTGTTTAGACTTAAAAAAAAGAAAGGGGCGGAAACAGGGATCGGGCCCTGCTCTGTGTTCATGCTGTTGGCATATAAGTGTATTATATGGTGGGTAATTAATAACAACTTCGAAGGTAATTTTCATGACGGATGACCATAAGCAATAGCTCCTTTATTAATAGGTAGAGATAGATGGCATGGTGGGTAATTATTAACAACTTCGAGGGTAATTTTCGTGACGAATGACCAAAAGCAATAGCCCTTTTCTTTTTCTTTTTTTCTTTTTTGATATGGAACACCTTGCATTGCATTAACACGTGGCCGCGACAAGATCGCCGGCCACTGCACGGGTTACATCAGCAGGAAAATTCATGATCCATAGAGTATGGCCACTGTGAACTTCCCTATAAACCGCTCGGACAAGTTCCTGAGCGGTCCAGCGGCTGCGAACAGGATATCTCCGTCCGGCGCTCTAGCGATGCAGCCCCAACCTCCCGTACCAGATTCTGGATAGTATGCACCGTCCAGGTTGATTTTGACGAACTCCTCAGATGGCGGCTTCCACTTGCTTGTATCCTGTATAACAGGCTTTGGAGAGGGCGTAAAAGAACTGGCACCATTCAGCAACATCAAAAGATAGTTGTGCACTAAATTCTTCAGCATTCAGTCTGCGTTCACCATGTCTCGTACTATTCCTCACAGTCATGAAGCCGTACGGACACGCAGGCTTCAGCAAATTGCTTTCCAACGAGACAAAGTACACGGGATTAAGCACCTTTGCTTGGTTTCTATAAGAACACACGTAAGAAACCTGGCATAACGGGCCTAAGCTTGGTTGCTTGGTTCCTGGAGTGATATGCCGGAATAACGGGCCACACACAACGCCGGTGATTGCTCAAGTTCGGCCCAGACAGGGCCACACATCATGGTTAAGAGCAACTCTAGCAAACCCTGCAAAACGCCCGGCATGCGAAAATTCCGGCGACTATGCGGGCTCGGCCCAATTTTCCAGCCAGAACAGAGCCCGCATACTCGGCCAGCAAAACTTTTTCTCTTAACTTCTTGAGGTTTAGTCACATGTTCTAGGATGTTTATTCTTCATTGCGGCTTATCAACATCGCGCTCATACTTGCTAATGGTTCTGTTCCTCTTTGTTATTGCAGGAGCCTTTAAGTTTCCATAGTTTAACCTTCCAAATAAGCATCTTATAGATGGACCATTTTATTACATTATTTTCATTTCAGGGTGTCTATTGTACATATCAATGTACATTATTTAATAAACAGGTGTTCTGGAATTTGAGTATTTGACACAAATAGGGATACATCATATGGTAAGCATTCCAACGTCAGCAACACATTTTTCGGAAAGAAGTTTACCAGAGCATGACCGCGACCGCGCCCGACGCCGCGTGAGCACGCGGCCGCCGCCGCCCGGATCGGCCGCTCCGTCCACCTCCGCGATCGCCGCGCCCGGATCCAGCCTCCCCCCGAGGCCGCAGCTCCTGGATCTGGCCTCCTCCAGCTCTTCCCTGCTGTCCTGCACCCTGGGTGTGCATGATGAGGGCATGAGGTCCCAGCCGCGTTCGGCGCCTTCCCCGGCGCCGGCGACCCCTGCCCCGCCGCTCGCCGCATCCTCGGCCACCTGCGAGCTCCGGACGCCCCTCCCTGCACCGCCGCTCGTCTTCTCTGAGCTGGAGCCGCCACCACCACCACCACCACCACCTCCTCTGCTCCTGGCGGCGCCCTCCGTCCTGGATCTTGATATGCAGCGGACTCCTCCACCGCACGCTTTCAAGGTCTCTGTGGCCCCTCCGGAGCTCCTGCTGGAAGGGGCGCCGCTGCCTGTGGCGAGCCCCTGCTCGGTCGTCACGGCCATTAATTGCTGTCGGGGAGGATCCCTCTCTGCCTTCAGCGCTTGCTCCGGCGCGGCCGGGCTCTCAGAGCTCCAAGGAGGTGCTCGCTGGTGAAGTCTGCAGCATTGACGACGACGAGGTGCTCGCCCCGCTGACGCCATTGGCTGCCAGATGCTCCGGCGGGGTGTGCGATAAGGCTGCTGCTGTTGTTGCTTCTGCCCTTGAGGTATCTTTGGAGCTAGGATGGGTGAAAGTGGAGGGCCGGCGTCGGTCGGCGTCGCCGGCCTTGGCTCTGGCTCCCTAGCCAATCCCCGCTTGGCTTCACGGTCGCTGCTGCAGATGCCTCATCCATGGTCACCGTGCTGCGGTTTGCAGAGATCCCTTCCGATGCTCTCGTTGCTTGGAGAACGGTCATCGTGCGCGCAACTGCCGCAACCCATGGCATCCTCTCAGTTCTTTGGCATGTCGTGTCGTCCCGCCCGTCTCTCGCCTTGGCACCCAACGTCGTCCACCTCCTCCTTCAAGAGAGGGCCCTGCGCTTCGCCGTGGGTCTTGGGCATCTGTGGTTTCTGCTTCTGCTAGCCCGACAACCCCATCTTCTATGGTGCTCCAGACCGCCCTTGTTGATCAGACTGAGTTGCTTCAAGGCTGGCAGGCACGAATTGAGAGCTTCCTGGAGCGGGCAGAGGCTGCTTTGAGTAGGCTCTCCCTTGTGCCGGCTATGTTGCAGGCCACACTACAACCTCTTGGTGTGGCAGTTGTTGACTCCACGGAGGACCGGGGGACAGAGCCCTATGGTTGTTTCTCTCCTCGTGTTCGGGACAATTCACCATCGGTGTCTGCTTCTTCCGTTGTGTTGCCTCCCGCTGTGGGCGAGTCCATCGTCGGGCTTGCGGCTCCGGTGTTGCAACTCATGCCCGAGCTTCGGGATATATGTTCAAACCTTGCTTTGCCTTTGTCCTTGGAGCGATTGGAGATGGACTCGTCAACGACATTGTGTAAGGAACATGTTTCATCTCTATCATGTGAGCAACTAAAGGTGTCGAAGTCGATTGTGTCGCTGGTTCCTACGGTGGAGGATGTTCTGTCGGTGGTTCCTCGGGTCGATGATGTTGATGCTGCCGGTTGGTTGGTGCCTGCTCCTACGAGCCCCTTGGTTGACGACAACGACACGAAGAAATTCAATGAGTTTTATGATTTTCTTGACAAATGGGTGGCTCAACAGCCGACATCTGGCAAGACAAGTGACCTTGCAAAGAAGATGCCAAGTAAGGAGAAACCAAAGAAGAAGAAAAACAAGAAGTGTGGCGCCATCCGAAAGGCGTCTGTGGTTTCATGATGGAGGGTGGTCAGTTTTCGTTAGTGTGCTTGTTAGGAGTTTCATTGTGTTCTTCGAGTGTTGAGGGTTGCGGTTGTTGTTTGTTTAGAGGGCCGGCCCTGGCTACTAAGGATAGCTTTTCCCATGCCTTCTTTTTGTTTAGATTTATTTCATTTCACATAATATTTACAACCATAGGATTGGGCTTTAAGAACATCACCAAAGTACTTTTCCATGTTCTACATAAAGAGTGTTCTGTTTATTAGGTTTTCAATTTTTATGGGTATGCTCCTTTGAGTAATTGTCCAATCTGAGCACACATGTTGTACTCTCACCTTTGATTGCCACTAGGCTCCAAAGGAGAGAACTGGCCACTAAACTACAATGTTTGTGCAACATGGTGAGTTCTTGCCAAACGACATATAATTGATTTTCCATGACTAATAACCAAGAGAAACTATCTCATGTAATATACATATAACACAAGAATGTTAAAAAAGTGTTCTCAATTAAAGACTACGCTATTAAAAGTTTATACGCATGTTTATAAAAAATGTGTGCATATTAATAATATTAGCTCGTGCAACTGCACGGGTTCAGGGCCGGCCCTGAGGGGGGGGCAGGGGGGGCGGCCGCCCCGGGCCCCCGACATCGAGGGGCCCCCTCCCGAACAAGTACGCAGGCTAGCCCATGAGCTTCGTACAGGCGAGGCCGCGAGGGCACAGGCGATCGATCGATTGATTGTCCTGAGAGTTAGACGCACGAACGCACGGTCGAGATCGTATATGTATCTCTGTGTATACTGCGCTCATAGTTGTAAGTATGGAATGTAAAGATCGTCTAATCTCCTCGGTCCCTATTTTCCAAAAGCCCCAATCCAAGGTTCCGATTGCACGCCGCCCACAATCTCACATGGTGCCCGTGCACAATGAAGGTCATCGACCGATCTGCTATAATCACACGAGTACATGCCCCCGTCCGGCTTCCCTCAGTCTGCGATCCACAGCTATGATCGACAATCAGCTGCTCCTCTCGTCTGCAGCCTGCACATGCTTCCGTCGATCATGCCACCATCTACCCGGAAGAGGTTTGTTGTTTTCTAGTTTTCCTACCCTGGGATGAATGCGCATGTACCAAGATGACTAGTATTCTAATGATTCAGTCATTATCTTGGACGGTAGTTATGCCAAAGCGTCCCCTGGTTGCATGAAGGGAGTCATCTTTACAAAGAATGAAGAGAACATCATTTTCCCGTGTTTCACGGTTACAATGATTGCATAATCAAATCACCTAAAACCACTGAGAGGACTTAACGAGATCCGGGTATACTATTTATTTATGAATTTTCCTTCATACCTTAAACCTTGGCTATTTTTGGTTCTCTAGTGAATTATATAATAAGTATGTTAATGCCAAATATATAATTTATATTATAAATTTTTTGTTGCAATTAGAGAACTTTTTCACATGCTATAAGTCAGTCATGTTTTGTTTCTAGCTTTACCACTAACTATGATACAATCACGGAGATAAGCTATTTACAAAATTTTCAAGAGTAATATAGGTAGTTCAGAAAGAAATTAATGTATGAAATTGACATCAACCCTGTCATAAGAGACTTAGCATTGAGAATTAGAAGAAATTTTTAAGGTAATACATGTAACGTTATCTGATAGACAACTTCATTGGTAACACTGATTATTGTTGTTATATTAGAGGGCCCCGAGTTTTTGTTTCGCCCCGGGCCCCGAAAATCTCAGGACCGGCCCTGCACAGGTTGACGACTAGTATAAATACGAGTCAATTACACTGGTGGTGCTAGAACTTGCCGCAAACGGTCGCTTTGGTGCTAGAAGTTGTGGTGTACATTGAAGTGGTGCAAAAACTTGGCTCAAGTGTGTAAATACAGTGCTAATCGCGTTGGTATACAGAATCTGCGCTGACTAGGCGCGTGGGTCCCTCCGTCAACCACTTGACCTGGGAGAGGGACCGTGTGCCTGATTTCTTTTTTGAAAACCCCCTCTGAATATATCTTTTCACGAAAACGTCCATATCGACGTTTCACCTCTAACTAGCAGGTCCCGCTGATAAAAATTAACACAAAAAAGGGAATGCCTGGACTCGAACACGCAACCATGGGAAGAAAGCAAACCTATCCAACCAGTACGCCGTTGCTCTTAAAATGTATTTAAAGGATAACTACAGTATATATATTTTATAAGTTTTTTTCTAGCAACATGTATTGAACAAGTATGCATCTGAAGTTTAAATGGCCTGCAGTTATTGCAGCCCATTTTGCACGAGCTATTTTTTTATAGATATATTTATAAAACGTAAGTGATAAAAATTGTGTTTAAATGTTTGTGTGCTATAAATTTTATACAAACAAACCATGATTAGTAAAAAAACGCATTTAAATATACACACATGTACTATGTAAATATTTACTTAATACGAAAATTAAAAATTAATATTAAATAAAAATGTTCATGTTTTTATTTTCAAAACATTGGTATATTTATTTAAAAAAATACTATGCATATAAACGAAATAACTTATTTTTAAAACTTGTTCGTGTATTGTTTAAAAACACTTTCTTATATTTAACTTAACATTTATGAATTGTAAAAAAATATTTAAAATTATAAAATTTCTTCTAAAATATTATTTAAAAATATTAT
>LR880972.1:38168043-38181555 GCA_904067115.1 Aegilops sharonensis | reverse complement strand
AAACTGTTAATATGGATATTCAATCGTGTATAATATTCAAAATATATACTGTTTTTGAATATAAGTCATGAGTTAAAAATATACACATGTGAATACTTATAGATACTAAGTAAATATTTGTATTCATCATTTTAAAATTTAAACATAAGCCATGGGTGTATACTTTTTTGTATTCATTAAACATTATATCTAATATATACATTTTAAATGTCCATTTTAACTAAATAATTTATATATACACGGGTATGTATTTCATTTGTTGTATTTACATAATATCGATAACACACAAATATTGAAACATAATCTTTATTACTTACGTTTTAAAATATCTTATAAAAATAGGTTGTGCAAAATGGGCTGCAGATGGCTGCAATATCTGCAGCCCATTTAAGCTCCACATGGGTCCTTCCTAAATATTTAGAATCTGTTATAATTGTTGCACGAGTTAAGGTGTGGGTTGGATTGGTTTGCTGTTTGTTTTGGTAGCCTGCGTTTGTGGGTTCGAAACCTGCCTTAAAATCTTTTTCAATTGTAATATTATTTATTTATTTACATGCAGGCCCACTAGGCACAGAGAAGAAAAATGCCACATACATATGGTCTTTCTTGTCAATAATATTTTTTTGAGGGGGTTAAAAAAAACAGTCTTCCTGGTTCACCGGCTGACAGCAGATCCCACGCGCCTAGTCAGCACAGATTATGTATACAAAATGGGATATGCACTGTATTTGCACGCCCGAGCCAAGTTCTTGCACCACTTTAATGTACACCGCAACTTCTAGCACCAAAGTGACCATTTGCGCCAAGTTCTAGCACCACCAGTGTAATTGACTCTATAAATACATGCTTCGGTCTGCTAGTCTGTTGTAGATACGCACGCGTAACCCTTTGGCGCACATGGAGCTGTTCACGCTGCCATACTACTCGTACCACTTGGGCCTATGCATCTTGTTAGCTCTCCTCTACCATGCCGTCCTAAACGCCGCTGCCACCAGGCGTCCCCGCCCGAAGCTGCCTCCCGGTCCGTGGCAGCTTCCGATCATCGGCAGCCTGCACCACCTGTTGCGCGGGCTCCCACACCACATCATGCGCGACCTCTCCCTCCGCCATGGCCCGCTGATGCTGCTCCGCGTGTGCGAGCGCGAGGCCATCGTCGTCTCCTCCGCCGAGGCCGCGAGGGAGATCTACAAGGGTAACGAGGCCGCCTTCTCGACGCGGCTAAGCAGCCCGGGCATCGACGAGCTCTCGAGGCACGGCCAGGGGATCGTCTTCGCGCCCTACGGCGACCACTGGCGGCTTCTCCGCCGGATCCTCGTGACGGAGCTGCTCAGCGCGCGGCGCGTCGAGGCGTTCCGACGGATCCGCGAGGAGGAGGCGGCGCGCCTGCTCTCGTCGCTTCAGGCTGAGGCGACGTCCGACAGTCGACTCGTCGACATCGGCCAGCGGCTGGAAGAGTTCGTGACAGACTCGGTAGTGCGTGCCATCTTTGGGGACAGGTTGCCCGATAGGGCCACGTTTCTGAGGATCGTCAAGCAAGGAGTGGACCTGTCATCGATTTTTGATCTTCGAGACCTCTTCCCTTCGTCGTGGCTAGTTCGACTCGTGCGCCGCCGCGGCGGCAAGGCGGAGCGGCAGCGTGAGGAGGTGTTGAACGTTATGGACAGCATCCTCAAGAGTCACGAGGAGAGGAGGGCAGCCAGAGATGGAGATGACGAGCACGAGCAGGACATGGTCCAAGCGTTACTCAGGATCCAAAAAGATGCCAATACGCCAGTTTCCCTGACCCACGGAGTCATAAGGACACTCCTCATAGTAAGGCTTTATATTTACAATCTTTCTAAATCTTTCTTTTGTCTTAGTCGATACTATAATCATGAGATTTGCATTTAGATCCGTGCAGTTTTTTTCTTTTTAGTTTTAAGTTTTTTCTTTCTTACATGCATGCATATCACTTGACTAAGACTTGATTAAATCCCAGTCGACTAATACAAAAGCTAGCCACACCCTTATATTTAGGCCTGGTTATAGCCATCTAAGAAACAACTTGTGCTATCTTATTATAATTTATAAGTCGTATATATTATATCCTCCTCTCTACTACTAATAGTTTTACAGCCTTTTGATTTTGATTGATATTACTTGCTTGTATCCCTCCCAACAGGAAGTCTTTGGTGCAGCACTTGACACCACAGCTACTACTCTACAATGGGCGATGGCTGAACTAATGGCCAACCCAAGGGTGATGCGGCGCGTGCAGTCCGAGGTAGATTGTGCTCTCGCAGGACAGGCTACAGTACAAGAGGTCGCACTAAAGAGCATGCAATACCTCAGGGCAGTTATTAAAGAGACCTTGCGACTACACCCTCCTGCCACGCTCTTGGCTAGAGTGTGTGTGGGAGACTGCAAGATTCAAGGATATGATGTAACACGAGGAATGATTGTGCTTACCAACACATGGGCAATCTCTAGGGACCCCAAGTATTGGGATGAGCCGGACAAGTTCATGCCAGAGAGGTTCGAAGGCGAGGGTGTTCCCGACTTGAGAGGCATGGACTTCGAGTTCACTCCTTTCGGTGTTGGGCGACGGATTTGCCCTGGGATTGAATTTGCGTATGCAAACCTTGAGATTGCTTTGGCTAGCCTTCTTTACCATTTTAACTGGGAGCTGCCTCTCGGAGTTGAACCAAGTGAAGTAGACATGACAGAGGAGTTCGGAGTCACTGCTCGAAGGAAGGTCAACCTATTTGTGCGTCCCATTATTCGTGTTCCCCTTAGATGAATAACACTTGTAAATCCAAGAATACTCCTACGCACGTAAGTATACAGCTCACATATGTGTACCTTATGTAATCATAATGTGTATTTGTATTAAACCCCAAGAATACTCCTATGCACCCCGTAGTTTTATGTGGCAAAACGGCTGTCATAATGTCTTACATTTCCTTGAATACTTGTAGCTATTTGCTTCCATCTATAATGTCTTTATCTATGACAAAGGTTATTGTCACTAATGGTCAAATTATTTGTTCTCGTGTATTCCCTAACAGTACACATCTACCATAGGGGATCATTTCAAGGAACTGGTTCATTGATCTCCCAACCACTGCATTAATATAATGCACACAACCCACAAAATTGAATATTATAACCTTTACCAAAAGAAATAAGGTAAACTCTTTTTTTATTTATTGTTTATTCGGGAAGTTCTTTTTTGTTGGGAAGTTTACTTTTTTGTATGGAAGGTTGCCTCGTTGTTGGAAAGTTCACCTTGTTGTGAAAGTTCACTTCTTTACAGTTTTGTCAGGATTTCATTTTTTTTTTGTCCAACTTCACCAGTCAATGTTATGCAGTTCAATGCATGCAGTTTAGATGGGTTACCTCACCTCGAACTGTTCAGACAAAATCGCAAAATAGTAATTTTGTAAGTGATAGATAATATTTATGAAAAATCAGTAATTTCATGCAAACAAGACAGAAACTTTTCTAAATTTTGTATTTGTAAATGCATTGGGGTGTCTGAGAAATAACTAGTTGATTATCAAATTGTTAGAGTTAAGTAAACCAAAGCAAACCCTATCATGAACCCAAAAAAGTAGCAATGAGCTAAATTCAGAATTCTAGTAAGTAGATTGCTAAGTTGGCATGAACACAAAAATGGTTTATGGCAAACTTTTTAAATTTATTCATGAATAAATTTGTTAAATAAAATATAGATGTTGCTTATGGTGAACTAAATTCAAACTTATAATGAATGCAGACAAAAACTACCATGATACATAAAGATCGACTAGGAAACGACTATTTCTCAAGCAACCAAAAATTAGCAAATCACTATCTACCCCACCTTCGAAGCTGATGGCAACACTTACATTTAATTAGATCATTGATGGTGTGTGTTGCTGCGTCAGTCCATTTTTCAATAATTTGATAAAAAAAATCATAAATGTTTGACATATGATCATGGGATAAACAATATCATAGGCAATAATATACTATTGGATCGGGCATTTGGTAGTCATTGCAAAAAACTAAACTGACACATATATTGGGGAGAAATCGAAAAGGTTTCAGTTTGTGATGGCTTGCAATGAGAAAGTAATAAAGCTGGTGGCAAGCTGATTTAAATGTGGAGTGAAGGTGATATGCCCGTACTAATTCTAACATGACTCGGCGTGATAGTTTGGACTGTGTGCCTCCGTTTCTTAGAAATTAGGTGCTGAAGGAAATATGCCCTAGAGGCAATAATAAAGTTATTATTTTATATTTCCTTATTCATGATAAATGTTTATTATTCATGCTAGAATTGTATTAACCGTAAACTTGATACATGTGTGNACTTCACCAGTCAATGTTATGCAGTTCAATGCATGCAGTTTAGATGGGTTACCTCACCTCGAACTGTTCAGACAAAATCGCAAAATAGTAATTTTGTAAGTGATAGATAATATTTATGAAAAATCAGTAATTTCATGCAAACAAGACAGAAACTTTTCTAAATTTTGTATTTGTAAATGCATTGGGGTGTCTGAGAAATAACTAGTTGATTATCAAATTGTTAGAGTTAAGTAAACCAAATCAAACCCTATCATGAACCCAAAAAAGTAGCAATGAGCTAAATTCAGAATTCTAGTAAGTAGATTGCTAAGTTGGCATGAACACAAAAATGGTTTATGGCAAACTTTTTAAATTTATTCATGAATAAATTTGTTAAATAAAATATAGATGTTGCTTATGGTGAACTAAATTCAAACTTATAATGAATGCAGACAAAAACTACCATGATACATAAAGATCGACTAGGAAACGACTATTTCTCAAGCAACCAAAAATTAGCAAATCACTATCTACCCCACCTTCGAAGCTGATGGCAACACTTACATTTAATTAGATCATTGATGGTGTGTGTTGCTGCGTCAGTCCATTTTTCAATAATTTGATAAAAAAAATCATAAATGTTTGACACATGATCATGGGATAAACAATATCATAGGCAATAATATACTATTGGATCGGGCATTTGGTAGTCATTGCAAAAAACTAAACTGACACATATATTGGGGAGAAATCGAAAAGGTTTCAGTTTGTGATGGCTTGCAATGAGAAAGTAATAAAGCTGGTGGCAAGCTGATTTAAATGTGGAGTGAAGGTGATATGCCCGTACTAATTCTAACATGACTCGGCGTGATAGTTTGGACTGTGTGCCTCCGTTTCTTAGAAATTAGGTGCTGAAGGAAATATGCCCTAGAGGCAATAATAAAGTTATTATTTTATATTTCCTTATTCATGATAAATGTTTATTATTCATGCTAGAATTGTATTAACCGTAAACTTGATACATGTGTGAATACATAGAAAAAACACCGTGTCCCTAGTATGCCTCTACTAGACATGAGTTGTCATTTGATAAATGGGATCACATCATTAGTGGAATGATGTGATGGACAAGACCCATCCGTTAGCTTAGTATAATGATCGTTCAGTCTTATTGCTACTGCTTTCTTCGTGTAAAATATATATTCCTCTGACTACGAGATTATGCAACTCCCGGACACCGGAGGAATGCCTTGTGTGCTATCAAACTTCACAATGTAATTGGGTGATTATAAAGATGCTCTACAGGTATCTCTGAAGGTGTTTGTTGGGTTGGAATAGATCGAGATTAGGATTTGTCACTCCGAGTATCGGAGAGGTATCTCTGGGCCCTCTCGATAATGCACATCATATGAAGCCTTGCAAGCAATGTGACTAATGAGTTAGTTGCGGGTTGATGCACTATCAAACGAGTAAAGAGACTTTCCCGTAACGAGTTTGAACTAGGTGTGAAGATACCGGCGATCGAATCTCGGGCAAGTAACATACATATGACAAAGGGAATAATGTATGCTGACATTGCGGTTCGACCGATAAAGATCTTCGTAGAATATGTGAGAACCAATATTAGCATCCAGGTTCCGCTATTGGTTATTGACCGGAGAGGTGTCTCGGTCATGTCTACATAGTTCTCGAACCCGAAGGGTCCGCACGCTTAACGTTCGATGATGATATATATTATATGAGTTATGTGTTTTGGTGACCGAAGGTTGTTCGGAGTCCTGGATGAGATCACGGACATGACGAGAAGTCTCGAAATGGTCGAGAGGTAAAGATTGATATATTGCAAGGTTATACTCAGACACGGAATGGTTTCTGAGTGGTTCGCGTATTTTTTTGGAGTACTGAGGGGTTACCGGAACCGCTCGGTGAACTATTGGGCCTTAATGGGCCGTAGGGGAGAGGAGAGGCAGGCCACGAGGAGGTGCCCCCCCCCACCCCAATGGGGAGTGCGAATTGGACTAGGGGAGGGGGCACGACCCCCCTTTCCCTCTCCCTCTCCCTCTCTTTCCCTTTTCCCCCTCCGTTGGAAGGAAGGGGGAAGCTGACTAGGACTAGGAGTCCTAGTGAGACTCCCCCCACTTGGCGCACCCCATAGGGCCAGCCTCCTCCCCTCTCCTCCTTTATATACGAGGGCAGGGGGCACCCCAAAGAACAACAGTTGTTTCTTAGCCGTGTGCGGTGCCCCCCTCCACCGTTTACTCCTCCGGTCATATTGTCATAGTGCTTAGGCGAACCCCTGCACGTATCACATCATCATCACTGTCACCATGCCGTCGTGCTGACGGAACTCGTCTACTCCATCGACAGTCTGCTGGATCAAGAGTTCGAGGGACGTCATCAAGTTGAACGTGTGCAGAACTCGGAGGTGTGTTCGGTACTTGATCGGTTGATTCGAAAAGACGTTCGACTACATCAACCGCGTTAAGTTAACACTTCCGCTTTTGGTCTACGAGGGTATGTGGACACACTCTCCCCCTCTCGTTGATATGCATCTCCTAGATAGNAAGGTTGTTCGGAGTCCTGGATGAGATCACGGACATGACGAGAAGTCTCGAAATGGTCGAGAGGTAAAGATTGATATATTGCAAGGTTATACTCAGACACGGAATGGTTTCTGAGTGGTTCGCGTATTTTTTTGGAGTACTGAGGGGTTACCGGAACCGCTCGGTGAACTATTGGGCCTTAATGGGCCGTAGGGGAGAGGAGAGGCAGGCCACGAGGAGGTGCCCCCCCCCACCCCAATGGGGAGTGCGAATTGGACTAGGGGAGGGGGCACGACCCCCCTTTCCCTCTCCCTCTCCCTCTCTTTCCCTTTTCCCCCTCCGTTGGAAGGAAGGGGGAAGCTGACTAGGACTAGGAGTCCTAGTGAGACTCCCCCCACTTGGCGCACCCCATAGGGCCAGCCTCCTCCCCTCTCCTCCTTTATATACGGGGGCAGGGGGCACCCCAAAGAACAACAGTTGTTTCTTAGCCGTGTGCGGTGCCCCCCTCCACCGTTTACTCCTCCGGTCATATTGTCATAGTGCTTAGGCGAACCCCTGCACGTATCACATCATCATCACTGTCACCATGCCGTCGTGCTGACGGAACTCGTCTACTCCATCGACAGTCTGCTGGATCAAGAGTTCGAGGGACGTCATCAAGTTGAACGTGTGCAGAACTCGGAGGTGTGTTCGGTACTTGATCGGTTGATTCGAAAAGACGTTCGACTACATCAACCGCGTTAAGTTAACACTTCCGCTTTTGGTCTACGAGGGTATGTGGACACACTCTCCCCCTCTCGTTGATATGCATCTCCTAGATAGATCTTGCGTGAGCGTAGGAATTTTTTTGAAATTCCATGCTACATTTCCCAACAGTGGCATCCGAGCCAGGTCTATGCGTAGATGATATGCACGAGTAGAACACAAAGAGTTGTGGGTGGTTATCATCATACTTCTTACCACCAATGTCTTATTTTGATTCGGCAGTTTTGTTGGATGAAGCGGCCCAGACCAACCTTACATGACCGCGTTCATGAGGCCGGTTCCACCGACAGACATGCAACTAGTTTTGCATAAAGGTGGCTGGTGGGTGTCTGCTTCTCCAACTTTAGTTGAATCAAATTTGACTGCGGTTGGTCCTTGTGAAGGTTAAACAGCAAACTTGATAAATCACCGTTGTGGTTTTTGTGACATAGGTAAGTACGGTTCATGCTAGAAGCCCGTAGAAGCCACGTAAAACATGCAACAAACAAAGTAGAGGGCATCTAACTTGTTTTTGTAGGGCATGTTGTGATGTGATATAGTCAAGACATGATGTGATATAAAGATGTTGTATGAGATGATCATGTTTTATAGAAGTTATCGGCAACTAGCAGGAGCCATATGGTTGTCGCTTTATTGTATGAAATACAAATGCCATGTAATTTCTTTACTTTATCACTAAGAGGTAGCGATAGTCGTAGATGCAATACTTGGCGAGACGACCACGATGCTACGATGGAGATCAAGGTGTCAAGCCGGTGATGATGGAGATCATGGCGTTGCTTTGGTGATGGAGATCAAAAGCACAAGATGATGACGTCCATATCATGTCATATTTGGATTGCATGTGATGTTTATCTTTATGCATCTTATTTTACTTAGTACGGCGGTAGCATTATAAGATGATCCCTTACTAAAATTTCAAGGTATAAGTGTTCTCCCCGAGTATGCACCGTTGCGAAAGTTCTTCGTGCAGAGACACCACGTGATGATCGGGTGTGATAAGCTCTACGTTAAAATACAACGGGTGCAAGCCAGTTTTGCACATGCGGAATGCTCGGGTTAAACTTGACGAGCCTAGCATATGTAGATATGGCCTCAGAACACTAGAGACTGAGAGGTCGAACGTGAATCATATAGTGGATATATATGATCAACATAGATATGTTCACCATTGATGACTACTCCATTCACATGATGATCGGACATGGTTTAGTTGATTTGGATCACATATCATTTAGATGACTTGAGGGATGTCTATCTAAGTGGGAGTTGTTAAGTAATATGATTAATTAAACTTTAATTTATCATGAACTTAGTCCTGATAGTATTTGCAAATTATGTTGTAGATCAATAGCTCGTGTTGTAGCTCCCCTATGTTTTTTGATATGTTCCTAGAGAAAACTAAGTTGAAAGATGATAGTAGCAATGATGCGGACTGGGTCCGTGATCTGAGGTTTATCCTCATTGCTGCTTAGAAGTATTATGTCCTTGATGCACCGCTAGGTGACAGACCTATTGCAGGAGCAAATGCAGAAGTTATGAATGTTTGGCTAGCTCAATATGATGACTACTTGATAGTTTAGTGCACCATGCTTTACGGCTTATAACCGAGACTTCAAAAACATTTTGAACTCCACGGAGCATATAAGATGTTCCAAGAGCCGAAATTGGTATTTCAGACTCATGCCCGTGTTGAGAGGTATGAGACCTTTAACAAGTACTTCGCCTAACAGATGGAGGAGAATAACTCATCTACTAAGCATGTGCTCAAAATGTCTGGGTACTACAATCGCTTGAATCAAGTGGGAGTTAATCTTCCAGATAAGATAGTGATTGGCAGAGTTCTGTATTCACCATCACCAAGTTACTGAACTTCGTGATGAACTATAATATGCAAGGGATGACGAAAGCAATTCCCAAGCTCTTCGTGATGCTGAAATTGACAAAGGTGGAAATCAAGAAAAAGCATCAAGTGTTGATGATTAAACAAGACCACTAGTTTAAAGAAAAGGGCAAAGGGAAAGAAAGGGAACTTCAAGAAGAATGGCAAGCAAGTTGTCACTCCCGTGAAGAAGCCCAAACCTGAACCTAAGCCTGAAACTGAGTGATTCTACTGCAAAGGAAATGGTCACTAGAAGCGGAGATACCCCAAATATTTGGCGGATAAGAAGGATGGCAAAGTGAACAAAGGTGTATTTTATATTGATGTGTACCTTTCTAGTGCTCGTAGTAGCCCCTGGGAATTTGATACCTGTTCGGTTGCTAAGATTAGTAACACGAAATAGGAGTTGCAGAATAAATAGAGACTAGTTGAGGGTGAAGTGATGATGTATGTTGGAAGTGGTTTCAAGATTGATATGATCATCATCACACACTCCCTATACTTTCGGGATTAGTGTTGAACCTAAATAAATGTTATTTGGTGTTTGCGTTAAGCATGAATATGATTAAATCATGTTTATTGCAATACGATTATTCATTTAAGGCAGAGAATAATTATTATTCTGTTTACATGAATAAAACCTTCTATGGTCATAAACCCAATGTTGATGGTTTATTGAATCTCGACCGTAGTGATACACATATTCATAATATTGATGTCAAAAGATGCAAATTTGATAATGATAGTGCAACATAATTGTGGCACTGCCGTTTAGGTCATATTGGTGTAAAGCGCATGAAAAAACTCCATGCTGATGGGCTTTTGGAATCACTTGATTATGAATCATTTGATACTTGCAAACCGTGCCTTATGGGCAAAATGACTAAAACTACATTCTCTGGAACAATGGGATGAGCTAATGACTTATTGGAAATAATACATGCCGATGTATACGGTCCGATGAGTGTTGATGCTCGTGGCGGGTATCGTTATTCTCTGACCTTCAGAGATGATTTGAACAGATATGGGTATATCTACTTAATGAAACATAAGTCTGAAACATTTGAAAAGTTTAAAGAATTTCAGAGTGAAGTAGAGAATCATCGTAACAAGAAAATAAAGTTTCTACGATCTGATCGTGGAGGAGAATATTTGAGTTACGAGTTTGGCCTTCATTTAGAACAATGTGAAATAGTTTCACAGCTCACGCCACATGGAACACCACAGCGTAATGGTGTGTCCGAACGTTGTAACCGTACTTTATTAGATATGGTGCAATCTATGATGTCTCCTACCGATTTACCGCTATCGCTTTGGGGTTATGCATTAGAGATAGCTGCATTCACTTTAAATAGGGCACCATCAAAATCCGTTGAGACGACACCGTATGAATTGTGGTTTGGCAACAAACCTAAGCAGTCGTTTCTTAAAAGTTTGGGGATGCGATGCTTATGTCAAAAGGCATCATCCTGATAAGCTCGAACCCAAATCGAAGAAGTGCGTCTTCATAGGATACCCTAAGGAAACATTTGGGTACACCTTCTACCACAAGTCCGAAGGCCAGATTTTTATTGCTAAGAACGGAACCTTTCTAGAGAAGGAGTTTCTCTCGAAAAAAGTGAGTAAGAGGAAAATAGAACTTGATGAGGTAATTGTACCTACTCTCAATTTAAAAAGTAGCTCATCCGAGAAATCTGTTCCCGTGATGCCTACACCTCCTAGCGTGGACTAACTCCACCACCGAAAATGCAAGTCTGTGGACTTCCTTCATTCGGGTTAGGGACAACTGATCTATTCGAAATTGCTTGAACCAAATCCCAGTAAGCACGCCGTGTGAAGAAGGCTCCCTCCAGGTTGGGGCACTCTCTGACATGCAGCTACTTGAGGGCTAGAAGCTGCTCAAGGAGTCCATCTGGTAGTGTCTCTAACATTCGGCATCCAGACATCTTTAGCATCTTAAGTTGAGGGAATGATGCAGCTGATACTTGTCCTGCCACCTCCTGGTGCCATCTCTCCAGTCTAGGCATGCCATTAACTATCATAGTTTCCAATTTAGGAAAGAAGGGGGGCGGACAAATTAATAAAGGATTTTCCATTATTGTCTGTTTCATCGTTACCAGCACACATACTTCTCAAGTTATGCATACCTTCCAACTCAAAGTACTCCCTCTGTAAACAAATATAAGAGTGTTTAGATAATTAAACTAGTGATCTAAACGCTCTTATATTTCTTTACGGAGGGAGTACCTAAGAGAGGGCAGCTGCCATAGTGGTGGAAGGCAAGTGCAGTGCCTGCACTTTCTTAGACAAAGTTCACTGACATGTTCTAACATTTGTGCATCCATGATGACAATTTAGCACCGGTATAATTAGATAACTGTAAAACTTCAAGCCTTTTGTCAAGACGAAGGGCCTCTAATATTCCTTGTGCATTAGTATCCACTTCAAATCCAAAATGTGCGCTTTCGGATGAATGACACTTGGCGCCTCAGTATGTTGCAGAAAGTGGAAATTGTTCATCTATCATCTCAAGTGCATGCCTCGTCTTGCTGCTCATGGAAAGACGGAAAACAACCGGGCTATTGACGGTGAAGTAGCTCAGCACCTGGAATGAAAACAAAAAATAAAAAAGGCTTCCTTTTTCCAAATGAAAACCTTAAACTGAAATTGAAAGCCTCTGTTTCCAAATTAAAACCCTAAACTGAACACAAAGCTAGCTGGAGTGAGAAATTGGCTTCGCAACTGAATTTACCACTGATTTTTGTGAAAGCATGCAAGAACGCGTGCAACAAATATTCAAATGCTTGTTGACAGTTGACAGACTTGTTGACAGTCGTCGAGTAAGTCATCGGCTAGGTAAGTGGCCGTCTCGAGAGCGTTGACCCACCGGTGGACGGCGGGGTTGGTGCGGCTCTTGGCGTCACTTTTTGAAAAAGACTCTCAAGGAGGTATTTCTAAGGACTTTTAGCAAAAAGTCTTAAAAAAGTCTCCCTGTTTGGTTTGCTAGGGACTTTTTTTAATCCCAACACAAAAAGTCCCTGGAACCAAACACCCCCTGAACTAGACTCCGCGTACCTAAGTTTGTACGTCCAGCTGCAAGGAAGAATGCTACGGCGTTGACTACGAGGCTAGCTTGCATACCAACGCGGAAGGCGCACTTTTTTCCATTGTTTCCTCCGCGCGGTCGATGGAATGCATACAAAGACGGCCGGGTTTTCATTATTTCTACTTACTAAGCTGGTTTGTCATACAATGACCGAGCCCCCCACAGATCGTCTTCAGAAGACAAAAGCGTCTTGTGCCTGCGCATTTGTCACATGGAAATATGATCAACTCTTCACAACAGTCGGAATAAGCACTGACGTCATTGTTGTATTGGTCGAAATATGATATACAGACATTCAAGTTTGAATTAGTTTTCAAAATTACAGTATGGATGGATGTACGCTCAGTTTTGTATTGTTGAATTCCCTGGTCTCTTGCCACCAATCAGAGGACAAGAGGTCAAACAATTAGGGCAGATTCCCATTCATCCAAAATAAGTATTCAAATGATCTTTTATGGATTATTCATAAAATTTATTTATTTCATAGATTCCACAATTTTGTTTTATCACCATTTTTAAAAGTTCAAATATTTAGCTTCCACAAATTGTTAAGAAATTCAGAAAGAATTCTAGTGTTTTTAAAATTCTACACGTTGCATTTCAGGGTATCTAGTGTTAAACAGATTAATGTTTCCTCCATTAAATTTAATTTCAAAACCTACACATATATTTGATGGATATTTCACACTTTTTCATTTCATTTTCATCATTTTTTTCTGTTGTCCATTTTCTTCAATTTTATTTCCTATATTTTTATTTATTTTACTTATGCTTTTTAATTCTTGCAATCTTCTTTTATTTTCTACAAAAATTCTTGAACATTGTTTTTAGGTATATGAACATGTATCCAGACATGAACGAACAACTTTTTCAATTATATGATCCTTCAAAAACAATAGATG
>LR880972.1:38146219-38159916 GCA_904067115.1 Aegilops sharonensis | reverse complement strand
ACACACACACACACACACCATCATCCTATGTACTGGCTGAAATCTAGGTACCTTGTAGTTTAGGTTATCATAGGTGTGTGCTTAATGAAAGAAAAACAGGGTATGCATTAACGGACATGGCCGCCGCTTGATGATGAATTCTCTTTTTCCTTGCAAAAAAACAGATCGAATGTCTGACACTTCTCTTAAGAAATTGTATGGCATACTTCTCTTAAGAAATTATATGGCATGATACCATGTAATGTAAGCCTGTAAGACTAAGCCACCATATTTGAACTAACAAGTTGCACGATTTAAAATAATGCCAAGAGAAAACATTGTTTTGTACTCCCTCCATCCCAAAATTCTTGTCTTAGATTTGTCTAGACACGGATGTATCTAATACTAAAACGGGACTTGATACATCTGTAGTTAGACAAATCTAAGACAAGAATTTTGGCATGGAGGGAGTACGGTGTGGGGAACACATTAATTTTGGAAAAAACATGACCAATTTCCTGTACATTCATTAATTGAGATTTCACACTTGGGTGTTCAAAATTTTATATTGCAAACTAAAACCACAACAATAATTTTGAAACGAAGGGAGTAATATCTGAAATGTTCATGTGAAAATAATTTTTATTCCATCATGATGATAGTACTGACATTAATGATAGAAAATGAAGATTATTTACTACATGACTATACAATATGACATGTCCGTAAACAAGTCATGTTATTGTTATCCTTTACTTGCGGAAAAATATTATGATAAGAAGAGTAAAAAGATGCAACCGAAAATATATTTCATTGAGTTAAACGTTCGTGGCTAGTTTTACACGAATTGACATGATGTTTAGTGAACAAACTACACCATTTTAGTCCATTTACCAAGCATACACGCTATATAAAAAAATTCTGGCAAAAAAATTTTGGATGTACATCTGCACCCACGTGGATCTGCCCCTGCAGAACATGGCATGGTACGCTCCATGTAACCGACCGTGTAACAAACAGACAGCCACTCGGAAAGTGCAGACAGATTAGTAAGATATATGTGAGACAAGCCGCCCAAAGTGCAGAGTTCCCAAAGCTTTTGCCAGCGATTTTAAGACCCTTTGACGATGTTAAGGCATATACTCAGTGGGTTGGTTAGCACTAAGCTCGATGTTAAGACCCTTGACGATAAAGCGTTGTTACACACGCCTTTGTCTTTGCTTTCGTGCCCTTTTGAGTTTCCCTGAAATATTATCACACAGTGCCATCATGCCATGTAAAAGAATTCCTCATTACTAATCAAGCGGCAAGCTTGCTAAGCTACTAACCAAAAATTGAAAAGAATCCTCTACTACTTTCTACGTTCCAAAATGTACTACAAAGCACCCGTCAAAAAAATGCACACACGTATCTGAAAGTTAAGTTTGACCAATAATTGTAATTGGAGACGGGTAGTGATACATAGCTTATGCAACACAAAGATCATAGCATGGCCTAATGCTCTTGAATACAATTTTGATGGCATGCGACAGCAGTATCTCGGTTAATATATGCTCGAATGGCTCACTTCCCCATCGATTATTTCAAATGAAACCAGCTCGACCCACCATCCTAGCTGATTAAGAGTTCCCAATTACTCCATGTTTTGCAGTTGCAACCCCACTCGCCCACGGGCGTCGACCGAACCCTTGGTCCCCCTCTCCTCCAGTCACTCCTCCTATTGCTCTCCCCTAGCCGCCGCAAGTGCTTTTGTACGCATGCCCCTGTTCGCGCGGCGCTGGCGGCGGCGGGCCTATCCTTCCCCCCGCGTGTGGGGCGTGAGGGCCCCTTGATGGCGGCGCGTGTGGACGACAAAGGGGATCACGTGCCGCGGCGCTACGGCCTCAAGGGGCGACGCAGCGGCAGCGCGCGCGCCCCGGGGCGACGGCGGGGAAGACCTCATGGCTGCGGCAGGGACTGCGTGCCACGCTTGCTACCGCCTCCCCTCCTTGGAGGCGTTGTCGAGTGTATTCGACATTTCCCTCGCTCGTATGCAGTTGGTTGTTGTCTCCGGGCGAAAGCCTTGATTCGGTTGTATCGGCATGATGGCGGCGTACTTGACGTCGTCCCTCTGTTGAGAGCATCGTGTTTGGAGACATGGCTGGTTCCTCGTTGCTCTCCTCCGGTGTTCGCCGTGGCCCAATTTTGATTATCGACGGCGCTATGCATGACCGTCGTCGGTGCGTCCAACACAGTGTTTTCCTCGGATCGGATCAAGTCCTGCCATTTACTTGCCACTTCCTCTACGGCATTCAGGATGGATGGTGCGCTGACAAGCGAAGTTCTGTGGGACCAGTTGGTCTTCGAAGGTGCCGACATGGGTCGAGACGTGGTGTTGTTATCTGTTGGGCAAGCGCTTGTGCTCTGTAGTGTTGTATGGTCGTTGGTGGCCTGGGTGGTGGTTGTGCTACACTCGCTGTTCGCGGCGAGTGATAGTCTTCTTGTACTTATAATTCTGCCTTTTATAAAGCTATGGTACGCCTAGGCGTACTCTTGAAAAAAAAGGTAGTAGCCATGTAGACCCATGCAAACTCCAAAAAAAAAAATAGTTACATGACAGCCGTATCAGCCATGGCCCATAATGAAACTAGCAGCTGATGCGCTAGTTTTTTTTTTTTTTTTGAAAAGGGGATTCCCCGGTCTCTGCATCAGAACGATGCATACGGCCTGTATTATTAAAAAGTAACCAAGGTCTCAACAAGGTCTTATAGTAATGGAACAAAAACAGCTGATGCGCTAGTTTAAAATTTCACGATTGTTTACGCATGAATGACATGCTTGGTTGCTGATGCACTAGCAGCTGATGCGCTTGTAATGAAGCAAAGTATTTTTCTTGGTGGAGTTCAAGCATAGGATCTCACTAGTGATACAACCAACCAGATACCATTCGTTGGAAACTCTCTAGGAACGGTAGTTTCACGGTGAAATCTATGTACTTGGACCTAATTGATTGTAGGCCAATTCCGCAGTCTCTCCACGCCTGGAAGATTAAAGTACCGCTTAGAATTAAAATCTACATGTGATTTATGCACAAAGGAGTGATATTAACAAAGGATAACGTGGTAAAGCGAAGATGGGTTGGTAGTTCCCGATGTTGTTTTGTGACCATGACGAAACAATTCAACACCTCTTTCTAGACTGTCCGTTAGCCAAACTTCTTTGCCGTACTCTTCATATAGCCTTCAACATTAATTCTCCTATTAGCATCAACACATTATTTGGGATATGGCTACATGGAGTGGATCTAAATATTGTGCGACAAACTCGGATAGAGATATGTGCACTATTTTGAGGAACTGCATAAATGATAAAATCTTTAACGGGAAAAAAATTAATAACCTTTTGCAGGTTATCTACAGAACCACTACTTGGATCCGTACCTGGTCGTTACTCACCCATGTGGACTCTAGGGAGCTTTTGGTTACTGGGTGCAACCGGTGGGAGACGGTAGCACGGATTATCTTCAACCGATTTGGATGGTGACCTAATAATAGGCTAGGTGTTAGTCATCGTAGCGTATATTTTTTCGCCGGCTGTGGCATCTTTTTTTACTTTTTTATTATTTCTGGTCTCTTTTTGAGAGCCAGTACTAGGCCTGAGATCTTATTTCCGTACTCTGTTTTAATAAATTGGTTGCATGCATCACTTTGATGCAGAGGCCGGGGGATATCCTCCCTTTCAAAAAAAAAAATAGTGATACAAAGGTGTTTCTGTATTATGAGAGTTCAGGAAGATTAAGATTGGCCACCCTTGTCGTAGCTTTTTGTTCTTGTTGTTGCTTAATTCCTCTTCAGTTTATGTGCTTACGTCTTTTAATTTTTTCCACTATGATCCTGGGCATGTACACAAGCAATGAGCTTGAGTTTTTCTTTTGTATCACTAGTAATTGAGCATGAGTTCTTTATCAATTGTCATTTACTTCATCTTCTTGTAGATGTCGGACTTGCACGCTAACACATTTCATCATGATGAGTGGAGGAAGAAAAGAAAGAGGGCAGCATCATATGATGTGTAACTATCACCAACAGTGTTTCGGTCTCAACAGCAGCAGTTCTATTTGTCATGTGATTCGGTCTCAACCGCTTTCCTCTTGTATTTTGCGTGCTGATATATCAGCAAGACAATATATCTTGTCACTTTATTACTATCCGGCTTTTAATATATCAGTAGTGATACAAATATAAGTGTATCTGCATATGAAACAGCACTGGTGATACAAATGTGCCTTTCAATTTGCAAGTTCCATATCTGCAGTTAGATCAAATGAATAGGCGAACTGAATTACTAATTGCTAAATAACAAATCAGAGGTAGAGCTATGTGCATATTGTGGGGGTGGGGGAGGGGCGCGGGGGCATTAGCCCTCAGCCTTGGATTAAGTTGTGAAGAGTTGTTTTTTGGCGGAGCTTAGATTGGATTTGTTTTAGCAAGCTTCGGCGCTGCAAACAATAGTCCTGGATGAAGACATCGTTCCTGCTGCCGCTGCCGCTCTGTGGCGTGGGGGCCTTATACAACCAGATCTATCATTCTAACAAGCGCTTGTTAGAATGTTCTTTAGTACTCCCTCAATACAGATCTATCGTTCTGTGGCGTGTTGGCCTTATATTGATGCAAAATGTATTTTTGATAGTGCCCTTGTATAAGGGAATTGAGGGAGTACTAAAGAACATTTTGTCTGTCCATCCTTTAGTTTTACTTGAACTCGCTGATTTATAAACTTTTTTTTGCTGAACATGCTTGCATGGGTGTCAGGTCTGTGTTATTCTGGTTTCATTGAAGTATTCTGAGCCGGGTTTTTTTTCCCTTCTGATGATCTAAAAAGTAGATTTAAAAACAAATATAGGATAGGAATTTGAGAGGGGGAATGACCTTCAGTAATTATATTATCATTTGAACATAAAATAGGAGTGAAATTTGAGAGGGACAATGGTCATGATAACAAATTGCCCCTGCTGGACCATTTCCTACAGGAAAGTAGCCACCAATTGTCAACACAATTGTGCCGCCGATCGCCCATAGCTGGTCGCCAAGAAGAGAGTAGCGCCTGTCCATTGATTTAGAACAAATATAACAGGGAATCGAGTGGGGAAATTATCTTCTGCCTGATATTTATCATGTGAACAAAACTGATTTCCCTCGGTGAACTACTAGTAGCACTGCCATGCTGCGGCTTTTTGGTCGGGTTTAGCGATATGTTTCTTTTGAACTCCTCTGCTCTCTCACTGACACTCGTTTTGGTGGATTCAATTTGCAGTGCAGCAACTCGATGCAATGGACACACAGGTGAGGACACAAGAACATCGGAGCAACTCATATCTCGAGAAACACTCTTCTTCTTTTCACTCAAGACTGAACCAGCAACATTTTCACACTCTTAACTGTTTATGCTACAACAAGCTAGGTCCTGTATTTTTTTTTTCTGAATGAACCAAACAGTTGAAGTTTTGGTATTGTTCAGCAGCCATTCTTGAAGCAAGATTCACATTTTTTTTTTTGAGAAAGCAAGAGTCACAATTACTCAGCACACACTCACTGGAATGTGCGCTAGAGTTGGACAGATTAAAAAACAGGTTTGGGCCCTCAGCTTCCCGGACGTGTGTATGAAGGCAGCGCCCCTGCTGATGGAGAAACAAGCTCGGACGACGAGTCGGTGCCCTAGGTAGGCGGAGCCGAATCAGAGACGAGAAAGATGGGACGCCGGTGAAGTTGTGTGGAGAAGAGGTGTGGAGGTGTGGAGGCTGTGATGTGCAATGTCGGTGGGAGGAGCACGACCGGAGGAAGCCGTGGGCGGTGTGGAGGCACATATTACCACATAGTAGTAACTTTATAATTATAATGCTCTATGCTGCCGTGCTGCATATATCACTTGTGTTATATGTTGAGGGGTTCAGTAAACATATTCATGTCAGATGAGATGAGAAGGAAATGGACGGTGGGTGTGCATTGGACAACAAGCTACTGCAGATACACCAACAACTGTTAATCGGATGCTACATCTCCAAGAGAGGTTTCAGGGAACAAAAAACAGTTTCTTCCTGAAAGCACAGCCGCATGCATGCTCTGTTTCGTCCCTGGTCTTCAGCCCATAGATACCATCTTTTCTTAGGCATTGCATTCTGCTCGAATTTGCGACTCTTTCTTGCCACAATATTTAATAGATGCTACTTCTCGAACAGAGGTTTTAGGAAACAAAAAACAGTGTTGCACTCACTCTGTTATTTTCCTGAAACCCCACTGTTTTTGGTGGACCGCTGCTTGCTCTGCTTCGTCCCCTGTCATGGTTTTGGTGAAACGTACTCACACAGGGCAACAAGACTCGCCTGTGCTCTTTTCATGTCCACTTACAGAAACCAAATATGGCGGTGTGCATCGCTTGATGCAGAGACCGCGGGAATTACTCCTCTTGGAAAGAACTTACAGAAACCAACACCACACCGTAGCCATATACAGTATACCAGTGCTTGGGTACACCTGCAAGCTTGCAAGAGATACAGTCCACCCTCACCCTACCCTGCAAGACAGTGGTATGCATCTCTGACATACCATAATTAAGAGCAAATGTTCTTAAACTTGGGTGTGCAGCAGAGCAGAGGAGACGATCATTTAATCACGCAAATGTTGTATATTTACAAATTCTTATCTCCTGTTCTACAGCAGGCTTGACTGGGAACTAAAAGAAAATCCCAGTCATTGAATTCTTTTGTACAGTAACAGTGACTACCTGAAGATTGAGTGATATGCATTGAAAGGTTTCAGATAGCCGCTGTTAAAATATGTTAATCCAAATTTGCAAGTCGGCTTTGTAATTTACCAAAGCATGCTCTGTTGCCAGCATTCTTTCGTGAAAGAAAAAAAAAAGGATAGCCTCCTCTGCTTTTCATGTTTTTCAAGAACATAAATTATGCAAGACAGAAAATTGGGTCATTCCTGAGTGCGGTGATTTGGAGCTCGGGCTCATCTGCTCCCGATATCCTGCTCGTCCGTTCGAGGCTTGGGATGCGAACTATTCCAGCTGGCATGTCAGCCGCGAGTGCTGGTAAAACAAAGATATGCGTGAATACGGTAGGAAACAGTGCACATTACGGGGGACGGCGCGTAGCGGCCCGATGGATGGAGCGGTGGCTCGGTCTGGGCCGTGGATCAGCATGTTGCCTTTTTTGCTGGGCCGTGGACCATGACGTTGCCTTTCTGGCTGGGCCAGGGATCAGATGATGGGTCCATGACCATAGCCCTTGTCTGAGCCGCCTGTTTGTTGGATGGGGGCACCGTGTGTGCACGTGTGCAAAGAAAAAAAATAAAAAAAATCTCCTTCCATTTACGTGGCTCATTCATTCTGGAGACCCCTGGCCGCCGTCTCAACTACTGGGGGCGAAAAAAAAGGTGGAACTAGCCGAGGTCCGGCGGGGTGATTTTGCGGCAGCGCCCGTGCTTCGACGCCCGCTTGTGTGCAAGTGGACGCTGAGGGTATGGAGTTTCTGCTTGATGCGGTCGACAGGTTAGTCCCTGGCAGATTTCTGTATTTTGTAGGGTTAAAAAATCAGATGAGATAAGCTGCGGCTCGGCCTGAAGTACCCTACTGCAGAATCAACGCTTATGCTGGTGATTCGCTGTCGATTTTGCAGGTTCCCCGTTGGGAGGAATTTGTTGATAGCCTTGAAGAACCAGATCCGATTGCCCTCCTCTACTTGTTACAGAATGGGGCTGGAAATCTTGAGGCTGATGCTGCAAACGGTGGGTCTGGCCTGGCTCAGATGGCCGGCGAAGATGACACGGCTGCCGTGCAAGAAGGTGCCCAGAGGCGCCGAGCTGCATCTCCACCAAGGTCTACTCGGTCAACCGACCAGGTGAATCTAGAGGCCCCGGGCTGGACTAAAGGTAACTAGAAGAAAACCGACCCACCACTCCCCCCTCCGCCCTGATGATATATGCGGCAATTGTCCATTAAAATACACAATTTAGGTCCGCATATACAACGTGAACCTTCAGTTGGATGAAATGTTTACACACATTCATTCCAATCTTTTTGTAGAAAAATCTGGGTTCACCTATGTGGTGCTCGCCGACAAATCCAGTAAGGTGATAAATCTAATGTGGGCTAATGGCAGCAGCCGCATGCAGTACAAATTTTTGGGGGATGTTGTCACATTCGACACCACATACAGGACGAACCTGTATGACATGACATCTGGATTATATGTTGGAGTTAACAATTACTACCAGAGCATCATCCTGGCGGGGGTGTTGATGTGTGATGAACAAGAAGAAAGCTTTGAATGGGTGTTTGCAGAATTTTTGCGTATGATAGGTGGACCTGCCCCCAAAACAATACTGACAGGTCGAGTCTCACACACGACGCTTTTAGATATATTGCTACTATCTTACAGAGCAGCTGTACTATAACAAAAATCTAGGGAAAATGTAAACTATTTTTCTCAACTGATGGAAATGCTTTCCCGAAATGCAGACAAATGTAGGGCTATGGGCGTGGTGATTAAGAAAACGTATCCTGACACTATCAAACGTTGGTGCAAATGGCATGTCCTGAAGAAGGCGAAGGAAACGGTGGTACCACTTTACAAGATGAAGAGTGATTTTCAGACTGAATTCCACAAGGTGGTAAACCACATGTTGACTGAGGATGAGTTCGAATCAGCCTAGGCGGGTTTGCTGGATAAATACAATTTGAGGAGTCATACATACATGACACAAATATACAAAACCAGGAGAAAATGGGCAAAGCCATATTTCAGGAGTGTGTTTTGTGCAAAAATGACGAGCACCCAGCACAGTGAGAGTGCAAACCATATGCTGAAGTCATACATGCCCCCTGCAATCCCAATGCATGTCTTTGTCAGGCAGTACATGAGGCTTCAATTTGGCCGCGAGCGCCATGAGAACTACAAGGAGAAGAGGACCATGATTGTAAGTACATTTATGTCCTTTCCAAATGGGTAGTGATTAAAATTGTTTTTAAACGGGGGATGTGGATCATGCGCTAAACGGCATGTTTCCTTTTCTTTTTAAATGTCGCAGGATGGCCCCGTGAGACGGACTCACCTTGCAATAGAGCGACATGCCAACAAAATATACACTAGTTGCAATAGAGCGACATGCCAACAAAATATACACTAGGAATATGTTCGAGGAATTTGGTCGCCTCCTGATTGGAGGAACCGCCTAACGAACAGGATTACCTCCGCCGCCTCGCGCGAGCTAGCTGCTCTCTCGTTGTTGCAGGACTTCCAGCTGACAGATGGACAGGATGAGAGGTTCCTACGACATGGCCTGAGCTACCCTCCCAAAGCTGCCTACAACATCCTGTTACATGAAGATCATGAAGATGACAATGCTGCTCTAATCTGGAGGTCCAGAGCACCGCCCAAGCTCAAGCTTTTTGCGTGGCTGCTATTTCGAGGGCGTCTCAACACCCATGCCAACTTGTCACATAAACATATGTTGGATACTGATGCCTGCCCGCGCTGCTCGAGTTCTTCTGAAGATACAACTCACCTATTCATCAGCTGTCCACGCCTCCACGGTCCTCTCGGATTTGGGACCAAATCGGCCTAACTGCTCTGCCGACGATTCAAGAGCTTTGGCTCCTCCATATGCCGCCGCAGCTGGACTCTAGATTCTGGCCGGAAATACTGCTTGTAATCTTGTGGAAGATTTGGGACTCTCGCAATGCTGCTGTTTTCTGATCTGGAGATCACACTGCACAGCTCACAATTACGAACATTGTAATTGATCTTGAGCTGTACTCACATAGGTTTAGGGATCCGGTTGACAAGGTAGCTGCTAGGTCTTGGCTTAGCTACCTTACCACACGGCTTGTCATGCCTTTGTAAATCTGTAATCTTCTTTGGCCCCCTTTGGCAATATATACCTGCGAGTGTGGTCAGTTTGAGCACACTGAAATGATTTGCAGCCATGCGTTAAGGGTAAAAGCTATCTTAACATGTCCTCATGTAAAAAAATTAAAAAAGTGGCGAGGCCTTGTGCTCCACTGGTGGCTCCGGCTGCGGCAACCGGCCTAATGGCTTCAGCAATCAGGTTGTTGGCAGCCGGCGGGAGGTGCTGCACTTGGGGCTGGACGGCAGCAGGAACCATATGGGCCGCCACGTTGCCCTTTTGGACACCAACTCCCTGACCGGCTGGATGCATTCCGGCTTGCCGTCGAGCGGTGACGGTTTGGTGAGGAGTCATCCTTCTGCAGAACGCAAGCTGGAACTCGGAAAAACGGCACTGACGTGCCTGTAGAAAAAGAAAGTGAAACCCACATGCATTAGACAGATTTGAGCTTTCACAACTGATCCATGGACCAAAACACAGAGGTCTAGACGGAATCCAACACTTTCAGATTCAGAAAAGTACTTACATCGTAGGGCACGCATTTGTAGAATCTCTGACCAGCATGGGATCCGGTTCTAGCGACGTTGGTCACTACCTCGTCCCCTCAGAATGGGCATGACATGAGAGGGAGAAGCCAATCCTCTAGGACGCGGAGAGAAGATGACGATGGTGCAGACATGGCGGCGTTGTATGGTTGGCGAGCGACGGGCGACATTTATGGCCGGTATGGTGGACGCCGTCTGAGTGGGTAAATGCATGCGGCTCACCACGGCTCAGATAGTCAGCCGAGCCATCCCTGTTCGACCTGTTCAGCGACGGCGGGGCGACGCCCCGTCTCAATTAATGCGCCCCTGCCGTGGAAAGAAAAACAACATATACGGACGTGAAATACAAAAGGACGCACGGATCTTGCTGCCAACCATCGGTCTGGATATCGAGATCAGCTGAGCTCGAGCTCAGAAACGGATTTTCGGTCATTCCTTTGCTGCTAACTGGAATCTTTATTCGGCATTTTCATTACGGCCAATCTCTGGGCCATCCGTTAACTGACTTTACTGACTACGACAACGTGGTTAATTGCATCAAAGAGCAGAGAGCACAAACATCATTCCAAAAAGGCACCAAACACAAGTAACTGAATTTTAAGTCTCACACTAACAAACACAACTTAGGTTCAGAGAAACAGCTCACATTACACAGGATAGTTCTTCTATCCGTTGTTCACTCTCACACACCATCACAAAAACAGAATATCATAGCTGGTCACATTGCACACAAACTTGCAGTGACGGTTTGGGAAATAACAGATAATACATAAGAAGTTGACGAGTAACATGTCTTAACTTGACGAGGACTGCCCACGCTGATAGATAAATGTGCTAGATGATGGCTCCATGATTTCTTTTTTCGTCTTCTTTATGTCCTCAGGTTGCAGTGCTTCTTCAAATAGTTGAGCTAGATAATCACCATTGCTTGATCCTGATGAGGACTGTCGAGTATTTTCTGATTCTTTTCCCTTAATTGAAATCTCAGGTTTCTGTCCTGGTTCCGTTGGACTAAACAGTGCACGTGCCAGCTCTTGCACGAGGGTACTGAGAGTAACACCACCATCACCTCCAGATAAATGCACAAAGGCGTCAAGATGGGTCATTTTCTTGCAAGCTTTGTCCAGTGAGTTCATCAATGTATCAAGGTCTTCGGGATCGTAGATGCACTTGTGTCTCATCATTGATTTAGCCAGCTTAGCAGCATATTTGACAATTCCGAGGCAGTCAATGACCGTGGGGTCACAGTTCTTTTCTACTATTTCACTGAGCCTCCTCGGGAGGCTAAATTGAGGATCTTTAGAACAAACTGTGCCAAGCAGAAGAACTAAATCATCTTCTGAACTTATCATTTTGTGATATACCGTGAAGCATAGAGAGAACAAGGCTGCCTGCAGTTTCTTATCTTCGTCTTGCACAACATTTTGGGCATTATCTGCTGGAACAACAATATTGTTCTGCCTTTCTATGTCAATATGCTGTGCGGCATGACCCTGTGAGACAGTTATTGATCTCTGCCGTGGCTGAGGAAGTATTTCTATGAGCAACTGCAGTGTCAAAGTTAGTCATATTTAGATAGTTTACCAAGAGTAACAATTAATTCAACACAGCATCATTTCTAAATATGTGAAGAAAGTAGAAATTTTCTTTTTATTGAGAATGATTACCTCTGGCATGGAACGAATGATGAGCCTCTTCAGATTCTCAAAGCATGGCTCATTTCCCACTGATTGGATATGCAGCAATTCATGGCTTGCGATGTAGTGACTACTTAAACCCTCCAGAATTCCCACCGCACATATTCTTATATTTGTCTCTGTAAATGAAAATCTGACAATTGTCTCAACAAAAGCAGTATTTGTTTCTAAGATGATCTTTGCGTTGCTTTTGCTATCTTTGGAGAGCATGAGAAGCCTTTCACCTGCCAACCGTGTGATGTGGCTGTCCTTCCTGTAATCAACGAATATGCCTAGTAGCTGGACGATGATATTTTGGTGGCCTTGTATTTGTGTAATAAGTATCTTCATGGCTAGTATAAGCCGTTCTTCATGACACTGGCGGCAGATGAGCATGGTCTCCATGGCGCTGATTGCTACCTTGTTCAGTTTGATTTGGCTGCACAGCTTTTCGCCACTCTTTCCTGTAGCAGTATTGAGCCAGGTGCACATCACTCGCAGTGATGCATCTACAACTGCGGACCATTCATCATGATTAACGCGATGCAGCATATCACAGCTTAGAGGGCTCATAATCATGGAAGCTAGATCATCCGTGTCGCTCATGACTCTGCAATTGTCCTCGTCAGTGGCGAGCTTTTCAAAGATAAGCAATCCTTGTAGCATGAGCTCCTTGTATTCATGGACCTCATGCAGAGAAGCGTCGAGCAGGGACGATATGCATCCGATCCCTTCAGGAAACTGCTTCAAACGGATGTCGCCGGCAAGTGCATACACAATCCTTGCGGCACGCTGCGTCATCTCTGTATCACCTGAGCTTGTGGAATCAAGAGCCTTGAGCAATTTCTGGAAGATTTTGCCAGAGGATGACGAACCAATTAGCCTTTCTATCACCATTTGTATGCGCCTGCACTTGAGCCCATCATCTTGCGTCAGGTTCTCATCATTCTCATCGTATATGATGAGTGTATCCAGGACCCTAGTCCCTGAAAGGAGGTCATCTGGTGGCTCCAACTCCATCAGGTTCAATGCATATGTGATGAGGTTCCTTCCTCTACTGAATGAAGTATCCTTCTCACATCCAGTCCTTACCTCGTGAAGGTAGCCCAAAACAGGTGAGTAATCCTCAAATCTATACTTTTCGGCCACTTGGTTTGCTATCCTTTTCCCCGCATGACACAGGACTGCTCTATATATGTAGATGGTACCTTGGAACACAGCAAGGTTGTATAGCACACGAAGGGCCGGGTTCTTGTTTGCTCTGTCTCCACTCGAGTTGCCGTAGTCGTCCTGTATTAGACGCCACACGGAGCCGGCAAAAGTGATATACAGTCCAAGCCCATAGAAAACAGCTAGCGGGCACAATACCATGAGTAAAACCATTTCCTGAAAGGCCTGCTGGACATAGCCTACTAGGTTTCGCACCCAAACGAACTGTAGGCATGGCAGACAGGCCCTCTCGTTTCTCCTTACTTGTCCACCTACAATACAATCCATAGTAACATTTAGAACTTTTCATACGCGTGAAAATAATTTGACTCTTTATGAAAATCGTAAAATGCACACACCTAGCCTGAAGAACCGGAAAGTTGTGAATGAGCAAGCAC
>LR880972.1:38126673-38142846 GCA_904067115.1 Aegilops sharonensis | reverse complement strand
TCATGTGCATTGCATGGTGTGGGTTAAATAATGGAGTTAATCACATGACTCTCTACATAATCGACATTCATCATCTTGCGCCAGTTCCATCCCTCTACCCTAGGTGGCGAACATGCGCGGTTCCCCGTTTCACCACTCGGTGTGAAATATAATAGGTGCAATGGTAGAGGGCATGATGGTGTGTTGGTCACTGAATTAACACGTCGATGAAGTTGATCCGCAAAGGTACCCAGAGCCGCCCTGTAGAGGAAGACATACGCCCCTAGATTCATCACGGGGTTCGTCCGCGCCATTTCTAGCCTGATCGTCGGTCCGACAAAAAGGGGGTCCGGAATTTTCCAATGCCAGTAGACTGGTTGTCCTCGTCCTTCCAGAGTCAGCATTCTCGTTTCTACCTCTCTCACCATCGTCGTCCTTCGAACGATCGAGCTTGTTGTCTTAGAGAGTGATGAAGTCCATTATTCTTCTCACGTCCGAGGATCCACAGCTGGAGTCGAAGTCGATGGCAATGGTGAAGTCGTAGTGGACCGTGTAGATGCGATTGTTGACGTAAGGTACCCACAAATGGCGCTAGCCTTTGAGGATATTTCCTCATGTACCTCCAAGTTAATATCATAATCCTTCTTATTTATGATTCATAAGAGGTTCTCGGCAAGTAGGGAAGCAACTCCCTGAGTTATACTACATGGCTGATTTTGGTGAGGTGCCTTAGATCGATTTGGCTTTGGGCTCGAATCCCAATGGGCCATTTCCGTGGCGCCGGATGCTTAATATATCTCTACTCCTAATGGACGAGTTGATTGAATAGTCCCACCATTTTCAACCGGTTTATTTTCAACCGGTTTATTCTCGTCCCCTCCCTCCACCCCACCGGTTTAGTTTCGCGTCACCCTCTCACATAACGAAAAAAACCGAACCGATTAGAACTTTCCATGCTTTCGCGGAAACTGTTTATGTAAAAGAATCAATCACAATCAATCTTTAAGTATCAAATCTAAATTAATTAATCTTCATAACGTTTGCTTCCTTCCTCATCACGTCCATAATTTTCCTTCCTTGTTTTCACGGAAACTGTTTGGTAGCAGAGATTAGGAAGCTTCCTATGGCCGTAGTAATAGGAAGTATTCTTTTTCTTGATGATTCCTTTCCATGCATGATGATAGTAAATTAAGCCAACATTCACCACTATTTATTACCGTCATCAATCGTATCCATTCCTGCCAGTTTTAAGGGAATCCTCTCAACACATGCACACTCCTCGCGTCCTCGCGCCGCTATTCTCTTCTTCTCTCCGATCTCCTCGCCCTGCCCGACGACGCCGACGTTCTGCACTTTGGACGTAGGTCACGTCGCCGCCGCCGCCGCCATTCCGCTCGTATGCCGCCGCTGCCGCCATTCCGCTCGCACGCTGCCATCACCATTCACCCCTCTCGCATGCCACCACCATCACCCATCGCTACTGGTCGTACATGGAACTCGTGTGCCATGACCTCCATGGCACCCATGGCCGACAAGACGGGACCCTCGGCCTCGGCCATGGCCACCTTCTCGAGAGACGGGGCCGCCATGTCCGCCGTCGCCAGCGCCTCGTGGACCTCAGCTCCAAGTCTGCCGCCATCAAACTTGGGTACGCCTCGTCAACGACGACGACCATGGTCGCCACATCCAGGGTCGATCAACTGATCTGATATGATATGAAGTTCCACAGGAAGAGAATCTAGAAATTCTTGTGCTAGATGCAGTAGACGAGACTGATATGTTTGATCTGATCCCAACTTCCCAAGACCTGATGAGAACGTATACCCATGTGGATCCAAGTCGATTTGGGAGCGGCATCAATCTGATGAATGTGCAAGGAATTTCTGAATCCATTACTCTCTATTTGAGTATGGGTATGTTTGTTGGTTAGTCAATTCAATTGTTCGTACAACAGCATAATTTTCCTTTAGCATGAATTTCCAGTAGTTGTGTTGCTTCTTTTGAAGGCGGATCTTGGATTCATTCAATAGTTGTATTTTTGAATTTCCAATTATTTGAGTATCCTCCCTATAGCTGTCTTTAGAGAAGAACACGAGGCTGGATACTAATATATCTGTCCAAGCATGAGGAAGTTTGCTACGGTCTTTGCGGACAGGTTGACGACAGTAGCTGATCGGAATATAGGATACTGGGATGACACATGGTCCATGGGGAATACCTTCTTCATCACCACTCTCCAAGCAGCCCGACCATGCTCCTTTTCATGGCTTTGCTTCCTTGGCCTGATTCTTTTAACTGATGAAGCTTTTGTCGATTTTACTATTTTCAGGTGCTATAAATTCAAGTGTTCATCCATTTATGGAGGTTGTGGTTCTGGTATTTGTACGTGTTCGCAAATTGTTCACCAGGCCTGGTTAGTATCTTGGACTGCAAAAGCACGTCTCTTATTTCTTTAATATGTACTTAGATTTGTAGTCCTAAATGTCTGTATCATTAATGCCATGGTTCTCTTACTTATTGTTGTCCTCAAAGGAGGAAATAATATGGAGGATTGAAGATGCAGAGGGCATGCCATGGCAATGAAGCTTACACCATGGACAGCTAAGCGTACACCATGTTAATAAATTTTTATATGTTCAATTTATGATTTTGTGTTGCTCCTGATGGTTTGAGAAAAATTAAGTGATCCAACATAAACAAAAGCTAATTACTTCAATTCAGTTATGCAAGCTGTAGAAGGCACGAACTATTAACTCTGATCTTCTAATGCTTCCTCTTTTTTTAATGTGGTTTAGCTCAACAAACCAATATTTTCTTTGTGGCATACTGCACTAGCTCTAATTTGAGTACTTCAATTCAGCATAAAGTAGCTTATTTGCCCTCCTATTGTTAGTCTGCAATGATATGTACTGTCCTCAGGTACACTTTCGTGTTTGGGCAAGCGATTTGAAGCTAGCACGCTGTTCTTTTGCAGGTGATTGCTTTAATCCAATTTTGCAAGCAGTCTGAAGCCAACGGGCCTTGTTTCTTGCCCAAGTGGTGGCGTTAGAGGCCAACAGTGCGTGTGGTGTTTTTTCGAGAAAACGCAAAAGCTTTGTGTTTCTTTGCATTGAATAGTGAGGAGTTCAGTTACAAACGTCCGAGGAGTACTTGTGGTGTGCAGTTTAAATTATTTAAGGAAGATTTGATTTTCCGCACAAAAAAGGAAGGCTTGATTTGATGCCTTAATCAAACAATAGATATCATATTTGGAGGTAACAGTGATGTGTCATATGTTTTGGGATACAGGTAATACTTTACTTCACTTACCAAATTAAATTACTAATAGAAAATATACTTATAATGATAGGAAATCGTATCTGTATTGATGGAGCTAGAACTACATAGTACAATTAACATGTGTCTAGCTCAGAGCCCTTGTCCTCTAATTCCATGTTATGTACGCTTTCTCCTAAAGTTTCCATAAATTTTGCTTTACACCAAAAACTTAATCGAACTCCTTCCAGGACAAAAGTAAACACATACTACATATCTTGATATAAATCCTTTGAGTAGTATGCCACGACTTTTTAGTTCTTCACATACATTTTCTCTTCCATAGTATATTAAATTTTCTCAAAATAGGTACATATTTCTACCATGCATGCATAGCAAGTGTATGAAACATCTTTTTTAATTAAGACATCCTTAAATAAAAATATTGTGTATTTAGGAATATTTGGATAACATACAAGATATGTACCCTTGCTTTTCCCGAAAAGACTAGACGCCCATTGTGAGTTGGAAACATCTGTATATTCTTTTTCAAGTAGAGTTAGGAATATATTTTTAATTAAGAAACATATTTTGTACGAAGGGGGTGGAAGTGCACCGTTCATAAGCTTAGGGCAGCACAAGCACACAACCAGTTACTGTCATCTTCAAATGCGCCGATATAATTGGCAATGCATGTTTCTCCATGTTTTAAGTATACATATCATGTTGTGAAGGTGTAGTTTTTATGATATATTTCTTTAACACGAGCAATGGTGCAGATCAAAGAGTGCATGCATCTGGAGCAGGAAAAGGTGTGCTGTGATACAGGTAATCAAGGAAACCAAGGTCTACCTTATCCTCTGCTTCTGTATACAGGGTGATGAAATTTTTTCCTTTCTTAGTGTTTTGATAGTAGCCAATGACAATTATTTGTATGTGACCCTATTCGTCTCACCCCTCATGGATACCATCTGAGAACGTTTCGACAATGTTGAGAGAAATATGCTCTATTTCAGGCATGCTGGCCATGCTAAGTTCTAACACGAGTCCTTTTACTTTCGCTCCATTGCAGCTAGCATGTTATAGTAGTTCGGGGGGGGAGGGGGGGAGGGGGGGCTCATTAAGTCCTTAGTCTTTCATGGATTTTAACTACTTTTTTTGAGAATTAAGTCGCAACAATGTATCTCTTTAAGAAAAATGCATATGACATTTGTTTATTTTCTCCGGTTGTCTTTCATGGATTTGATAGGTATTTTCTACCTTGTAGATCGTCCTTCACTATATGATAGCTGTTTTTCTTATTAATCTCGTTTATCCTCTTTGCAATTCCCTTTACTTTCCAAACGTGTTGGTCTTGAACTCTTTTTGTCCTTAATGTAGCTTTGGATAGGGAGGCCAAACCTGCAGTTTTTGGTGATTTTTTTGAATTAGATTAGCACAGGAGCGTGTAGTGCATTGCTGATTTGCCACCTTAAATTTTCAATCTGCATTGTAAATAAAACTGTGGAGTGTTTGTAGCGGATAAGTACCTGAGTGCACAATATTCCCTTTCCTTACTACTTTGCTTTGGTTTATCAGCTAGCATTTCCCAAGGTTCCTTGGAGAAGAAGCACGACAGAGTGGCAGAAGCCAAGATGGCATGGGCGGTGGTGCCGGCAATCCAATGCCACGTACAGGTGCGGGGCAAGACGGCCGTCCATAAGTGGCAGGTGGCAGCGAGTGCGGCCCAGGCCAAAGGGTGTGATGCCTTTTGTCTTTTCGGTAACACTTGGTAAAAAAAGACAAATTTAGGGTCTATGAAATTTTTTTACTGTTCATGCATTATTCTGACCCGATTTGTCCTTTTTGCTGAGAGCTACTCATATGTCTAAATGTTTTGAAATTTGGAGCGCACCTCACGCACAAAATTAGCTTCCATGCAACAAAAGTTTTGGATTTGTTGAATTTGTTTAGAAACTTTTGTGAATTTTCTCTTCACCGGGTGTAGATGAGCTTGGGCTCAGAAATGGATATTCGATATAAAAGAGTATTTTACGAGCAAACAATGCCTTTGGGCTGTAAGACTAAAATAGGTTTAAGTTGTTACTTGGGTGGCAACAAAGTTATGGTTAAGGGGGAAGTAAGGTATCCAGGTTTAATGAAATGGGCAACTTGCATTTGGGTGATATTTTTTCGTTCATTTCACCTCCACCTTTCGACCTTGCACGCACCAGTTTATTGATTTTTTATTCCGTTTTGATTCACTAGCACATGCTGCTCCTGTCTTCTCCTATATTTTTTATGTACTAAAGTCCCCTCGCCCGTAGGATTCCTCTGGAGGTATTACATCATCGCCGTACAATTTCTCATCCCAGGCTTGACCCATCACCCTCTTTGATCCTGCGGCGGATCAGCACAAACACAAAGAAAGGGGATTAGGGTAGAGATTGGGGCGGTTGGCGGGGCGGGGTGGGAGGGGGGGCCTATCCTTAGTGGTCCGTGGAGAAGTACGGTGTGAAGGAGAAAGGGCGTCATGGTGATGGTGAGGTGGATGACATCCGGTTTTAAAGGACAAGACTCCAGAGAGAAATGTCATGCTACAGTAGAAAACTGAGCGTGAAGGGGAGGGTGCTTCATGGGTGAGTTTTTGTGTTGGGACAATGTGTTAGAGATAGCATGTCAGATAGTCCGGACAACCTCATTTCTCCCTCATATATGGGTTGGATTTGAATGAGCCCGGACTACCCAGACGTTTGAATTTTGGGGAGCCCGTAGCAACGCACGGGCGTTCTACTAGTATGCGGTTAGGTGGTTGCCTTGACCGCCTGCATGGTATACTCCAGGTTTTTCATGATCCGGGCCCCTTGTTTGGCAAGGCTACGGCTCTCTTTCGGAAAAACAGGGGGTGGCAAGTATCAGGACGTCAGAGGCCCAAGTTTGAGCCCCTTGGCCCGAACATATATTGCCATACATGGCCCAAAATACAGTATATCCATCACAGGAATATAGTGAGAACAACTAGTTGACGAGCGCTCCATCGGGAGCCTTAGAACGACCAGCGCCACTTGGTACGCTCTCAGCCACCCGCCACATGTCGCGCTCTGGGCGTTCCCTCTAGATTTTTTTATTTTATTGTTCTGCACGCGTTTTCGGCTTTTAAACATTTTTCCCGGTTTTAACCGACGTTGCGGTTTTCCACCGCTCTTCATTAGCTTTTGGACAAAAGAATTTCAGGAAATTTTTTTGTGCGACAAAACACGTTTTCTTTTTCTTTTGCTTTCGTGAGAGGCACGACCATGACTCTCGAAAACAAAAAAAATGTGTTTTCTGTTTTTTTTTCATCCGCCAGAGGCACAATTTTGCTTCCGCGGGAGGCACGTTTTTGCTTTCGCAAGAGGCACGACCATGACTCTCGGAAACGAAAAAAACACGTTTTCTGTTTTTTTTTATCCGCCAGAGGCACAATTTTGCTTCCGCGGGAGGCACGTTTTTGCTTTCGCGAGAGGCACGACCATGACTCTCGGAAACGAAAAAAACACGTTTTCTGTTTTTTTTTTCATCTGCTAGAGGCACGGTTTTGCTTTCTCGAGCGTGCCTCTCGGAAACAGAAAAAAAACACAGTTTCAGTTTTTTCTATTTCGCAAGAGGCACGGTTTTTTTCCCGCGAGATGCATGGTTGTGCTTTCGCGAGAGGCACGGTCGTGCCTTCTCGAAAACGAAAAAAAATGCGTTTTTGTTTTTTTCTCTTTCGCGTGAGGCAAGGTTGTGTTTTCTCGAGAGGCACGGTTGTGTCTCTTTCGAAAAGGAAAAAAACCACGCTCCAGGTTCGTTTTTTTCATCTGTTTTTTTCGTGAAAAAAAAATCATCAAAACCTATCAATATGGGATCTAGTTTTGAAGACCTCGACGCGAGGAATCCAACAGTGAAAACGGTTTCAGATCTGGAAGCACGGTTTAAGAGATAAAACATTTTAAATAAACGGATCTGCGAAAAAAAGGAAAAACTAGCAGGTTGCAACAAGTGACACACATGCAACATCTCACTTGTCACAACCTGGGAATGTGGGAATGATCTTTATGAGGAGTACTCCTCAATTAGTAATTTCTGGATATAGTAGTATGACTTTCTCTAGACAATGACTATAGAATTAGACCAATTGAATATCCGAAAGCCTACTAGGATGTCATACAAACTCTTGCCTTGGCGGATGCTTCTTTGATGTAATGCTAGTTAGACTGATTGGTAGTTCTATGGTTGAGTAATGGTGCAATTGAGATATATTAGTACATCTAAATTACTACGGGTTCTTAGTTGTTTTGATTGCGACCTTTTTATGTGCATATTTAATACTTTTTACGCCTCAATTAATGAAATGGTAGTGGAAATTCCTTCCGCGATGGCTAGCAATATCTGCAATAGCTATAGCTCAGACCTTGTTGTGGAGCCATGAAAAACACGACTTAGTGTATTACATTTGGGGTAGTCTTTTTAACGATAAAAGAGTCTCCGAAAAAATGAATAAAGAGAAGAACCACCTCTACATCATCTGAAATGTCTCTTAAACTGATCATATTGTACGCCAATCAATGTAAATTTATTGATCTATCTCATCAACACTCAGCCATACAATTTCTCAGAATATTTCATATGTGCGTGAATCGACCAATTCCCCTTCGTAATGGACAACATAACAAATTTAAGGATGCAATATCCATTGTTTCTAGTTCTAATAGTGGATCGGAATATGCATTTGCACGAAATGTGCAAATCCATTTATGTTTGTATAGTTTACTTATTCGGATTTGTACAGTTTGAAGTCTGCATGTAGGATTTCAACCAACCCTAATTTCCTATATACACTTTACCGTTTCTATGGAACACAAAACTGAAAGACCCTCATAGCTAAGGTTTGACACTCTTACTTGGTGAATTAAAGAGAAGGACGCCAATGAAAGAGAAGGACGCCAATTGGTGAGTACAAAAGTAAGCAGTAATTAATGAGGCATGAGTGATGATACTAACCCGGCTGTTTGAACGAGAGTAATCACCGTGAGAAACCAAAAGTCCTTCCTTTCCAGCATGGATACGAAACCACCAAGAAGGACGACGGTGGTCCACGTAACCACTAGGACGCTCACTCCTCTCATTGCCATAGATAAGTACCCGATAAACGTCGCATAGCAATTGATATGCCATACTTCGGGCCAGTTGGAGTCGTCAATGGAGTTGAGGCTAGCCATTCTTCCCCTGAGGAATGGAGGCTTATTGTAATACAATTAGTATATCAACAAGCTGAATAGGCCGTTGACTATCCAGTTGTTTTGAGTATGTTAAAAGACATAAAACGACCCAACATAATGTAATTAAAAATCCAACTTGTAAATGTGCCAAAACTAATGTGACAGTATAGCTGGCACTACAGTACGTGTTGACGTAATGGTTCTGTTAAGGTTGTCTTAGTTCCACTAAGTTGTAAGAGGATGTTTGTTCTCTTTCGAGAGGGGCCATTACTATTTATTTTGTCTAAGCCAATTTTTTACTTTGAGGAAATCAATTACATTTTAATTTGTCGCAGCCATTTTTACTGGGCTGAATTCACGCTTGACTGCAGGAGTCCACAGGCCTGAAAGCCAGAACACAAGCCCTCCCTCGTTACTGTCCAGCACGGCGCCGCCGACGCTTAGCCTCCTTTCTTTGCTATATCTACGGTGCTCCTCCCCTACAATCTCTTCACAATTTCGCCTCCTCCCTTTGCAGAGCCAAGCCCTACTTCTAGTTCTCACCCGGCCTGCAAGTGACCTGGCATGTACAACTACTTGCCTTGGTCGCTTGCTCCGCCACAGCACCACCCTACTTTCCGTCGGAGTCATCTATGTTGGTCAACTAGCTAGTCCCTTTTCTACTTGATGCACGTTGAGGGAAAAGATTCTTCTACAATATTGCTTTGAGTGTATTTCCCTGTTGCTCCATTTTGTGGTGCTACAACAGTCACTTATCTAGTCAGTTTCAAGTTTACGGTGGCATAATTAAAACATCTAAAACTAATGCGTATGCAGGATATATGAGTTTGAGATGGAGTCACCTTGCTGGCCAGGTGCTAGCTAGCTGTTTGCGACGATTCGAACCGACCAGATGGTAACACCGGCCCCTCGCTGGCTGGCTTCACCTCCTACTACTAGCGTGCTCCTCCTCTCCTCCTCAAGTCACCATCTTGCTTTCGTTGATACTTGGTTTTGGCTACTTGGGCAGTGGAGAGAAGCGGTGCTGAGGCTGGAAGCAGGCAGGGTGAGGGAATGTGCTGAGGTCGATTCAATACCTCAGATCCATCGAATTCAAGACAACTTATTGGTTCGATTCCAACCAATAATCTATATATATATTTTCAGAGTCATCTCGTGGGCAGCACTTGGACACGGAGTGGTAGTATAGTATTCAAAAAGGAAAAAGGGATGATCTAATTTCTGCAAAAATAGTACGTTACTCAGTACTCATGACCGGGTCTTAAACAAGTATTCACTTTAAAAAAGTTATGATGTAACGTACTTTCTGGTAAAGGAATGCGTTACGCAATAAAAATTTCTCCATACAGCTAACCACATCATGACTCAGCTTAGTTTTGCGTACAACCCACATGCATTTCAAAAAAATGTTACGATGTACTCCCTCCGTAAACAAATATAAGAGCGTTTCGTTTTAGTGATCTAAACGCTCTTATATTTGTTTACGGAGGGAGTACTTTCTGTAAAAAGAATGTGTTACAAATACTCCTTTAATCCAAAAAAAAGTGCCACAACGCTTTTTTAGGATCTGAACTAAACCACTGCATTTTTTTTTGGATCAGAGGGAGTACAAAATTAGAAACAGAAAACACCTCATGATCAAGCTTAAATTTGTATTCTGCTCGTATGATACTGTGGAGCTGCCATAATTGCAATCAACCAACTGGCCCATTTAGGATCTTAACTTTAGTCTGCAAACTAACACCACCACAACATGTCGCCAGGAGACAAATGCACTCTCTGCAGTGTTCGGAAGAGAGTCGTCGAAACAAGCAACTATGATGGAGACACTGAAATAAGTAGACTAAGCCGGGTGTTTTGGCAATGTCATGAGATGTACTTCCTCCGTCCCAAATTACTCGTCGTTGAAATGGATGTATCTAGAACTAAAATACATCTAGATACATCCATACGTGCGACAAGTAATTCGGAACAGAGGGAGTAGTAATTTTTTTGGAGACGTGGGATTTAGTTTTCGTAATCTTTTTTGAAGCGACTTGTAGACAAATTGTAAGGTGCATAGGTAGGGAGGACCAATCGGCTCGCTCTTACTTTTTCTTTTCTTTTAGTATTTTCTTGCGGGGAGTTTTTAGTTGAGTCATACGTGTAGTACTGGTGAGCTTTGGGTTCACCAGATTAATGGACGGATGTTTCTAAATTTTTGTGATTTTTTCTACTTATTACTCTTTTTTTGATTAACCCGTCTAGCACTTTTTATATATAATAATAGATAGATTGTCAGCATGGTAGTGTCCATTTTACATGATTTTATCTCAACACTATAATTTTGGAGTGAAAATGTGGGTTGTCGACATGGTAGCTGATGAAGCTGATTCCGCTGGTCAACGGTTCAAAACCAGTCAAAAGTCCTTTTTCAGCTTGGACACGAAACCACCAAGAAGGATGACCACGGTCCACGTAACCACGGTTAGCGCCAATCCAGTAGTACACATGCATATGTGCACAATGGGTGTGTTACATGTCACATACCAGGAAATAGTGATGTGTGTTACTAGTTTGCATGGGTGTCACCGTTATGTATTTGTGTTAGAGGCAAGTAATTAGTGGTTGCATGGAAAGGTCCATGCTTGGCAGTAGGCCACGTTGAGATGTGGATTAGTCTTCAGTGCAACCATGAACAAATACTTCTCGACCAAAGAAAATTATAGAGACATTGGCGAGCGAAGAGGAGCGGAGAGATTCAGCTACAACACATACTAGGATCCTCACCCACATCATTGCCATCCACAAATATCCCATAAACGTAACATACGAATTGATGTAGACTAAAGACTCTTATATTTCTTTACCAAGGGAGTATTTTATTCCGCCAATTGGCCGCCATTCATGCCTTTGCTGTCCGCCGTGGCAGACGGCAAAGTAGCTGATTCCTGTAGTGCAAGTTGGAATAGTTAACGTGGAGGTCGTGGTCAGTCTTCCTTTTTTTTTGAGAAAATGGGAGGACGGCAAGACATCAGGAGTGGAGGTCGAATGAAAACGAAATCCAATGTATCAGCAATTTTAACAGGCTACTGCTAACTTAGCTATGATGGTTTGGTAGCAAACGGCATGCTTATTTATTCTGAACGAGGACTAGTATTAACCGTTGTCCAAAAGCCATGTCGTTCTCTTCACTGTCGGCCAGCCTGTTATGCTTATACATTCGCCCTGCTGGTAGCCGCATAGAAGTAAGTGTTCAATTTTTTACACGGCTTGTTTTACATATTGTGCGCCGAGATACCACCTACCACAGACGGTCAAAGTATCTACACATCTTGTACTGTTTGTTACCTTTAGATTCAAAGAAAATGAATACTAATAAAGTACAGCTTGTTAACTAGATGTAGATATTCCAATTTTTGTTCCGCGGTATACTAATTTTTAAAGCTTTGTCGGAAAGAAATTATGGATATTTGCCCTTTATGGAGAATTGTAGATACAGCACGGCACCCTCCTTTGTGACAACAATTTAGATGTAGATACCCATGCCATTCTCCTTCGAGTAAACAATTTGATCCAAGTATGGGATTCAGATTCTGCTTTTTTGTGCAGAGAGCGTGCATTCCATGTTGCCTTACTACGTAAAGCATTACGAGAAGTATATAGTTTGCAATCTTCAAGATGCTTTAATGTGATGAACTTTATTGAAACAAGCGAAACACGTACGGGGTGTGATGGCACGCCGAGGGAGCACTGAGTGGACCCATCCGAGGAAACAAAGCGACGACATGCATAACGAATCATTAAGGTGCCTTTTGATACAAAAGAATACTATAGGATTTTTGGAGGATTGAAATCCATAGAAATTTGTATTCGTAATAAGGCCCATCTAATATTCCTTAAAAAAATCATACATTTACATGTATACATAATAATATCAGCAGCATTTAGCATAACGAAGAGGGAACACTAACGGGAGTACTGCCTCCGTTCCTAAATATTTGTCTTTTTAGAGATTTCAAATGGACTACCGCATACAGATGTATATAGACATATTTTAGAGTGTAGATTCACTCATTTTGTTCTGTATGTAGTCACTTGTTGAAATCTCTAGAAAGACAAATATTTAGGAACAGAGGGAGTAGTATTTATTGTTTAGTTTTTATGGGGAGTTTTAGCATTCAAATAATTGAGTCACACATCTAGTTAATTTAAATAATTGAGTCTTGCATCTAGTTAAAGATATTTTTCCTAAATAATCATGAATTTTGGATCTATCATTTTTTAGTGCAATTGCGTAAATCTAATAATTTATTAGCCAAGTGTGTCGTGTCATTGTCCGCTTGATTGGGTGAACCGTCTCTTTCCTAATTATTGTTGTATATTCCAGATATGTGAGATGTATCCTGAAAAAAAGTACGTGAGATATAGCAGTTTTTTAGAGACGTGGGATCTAGTTTTTGTAATCTTTTTTGAAGCGACTTATAGACAAATTGTAAGGTGCATACGTAGGGAGGATCAATCGGCTCGCTCTTACTTTTCCTTTTCTTTTAGTACTTTCCTGCGGGGAGATTTTCTTTTAGTTTTAATTGAGTCATACCTGTAGTAATGGTGATCTTTGGGTCCACCAGATTAATGATCAGATGTTTCTAAACTTTTGTGATTTTTTCTAGCTTATTACTCTTTTTTTGTTAACCTGTCTAGCACTTTTTATATATGATAATAGATAGATGATCAGCATGGTAGTGTCCATTTTACATAATTTTATCTCAACACTTTTATTTCGGAGTGAAAAAGTGGGTTGTCGACATGGTAGTTGATGATGCTGATTCCGCTGGTCAACGGTTCAAAACCAGTCAACCTAAGGAGTCTAATACGGCTGTTTGAACGAGGGTGATCAGTAGGGCTGAAAGAAAAGCTCGAAGCTCGCGAGCATAATGAACGCTCGATAGTTTGGCTCGTTTCGGCTTGTGCTAGTTAGTTAATCAACCAAGCTGAACATTTTTTTTTTGCTCGTTAATAATAATGAGCTTAACTAGCGAGCAAATGAGTTTCACGAGCTAACTCGTTTAGCTCGCTAATTTTCAAAAGTTAAACTTGAAACCCCTAGTTCAAAACAGCCCACTAACAAAAGAGTTGCTAGTTAGCCCAGCCTTGGGGCCCAGCACCCTAGCCCACTTGGCATTTCAACTAGACCTAGGAGCTAACCGCCAGCAGACCCTAGAGTCAACCAAGAGCTAGCCGCCAGGAACCAATTGTCCTTGTTAAATATATGTCATTTTGAATTTTTGATGGGATCATGGGATTCTTCTGTGTTGTTTATTACCTTTACGTCCTTGTTTAATTTATTCAATTGTGAATCTTTTATGGGATCATGGGATTCTTAACGAGCACTTGTGAACACTCATGAGCATAACGAGCCCATAGTGAACCGAGCTGAACAGATCAAGCAAAATCTCATGCGAGCTCAAGCCAGAATGAAGCATTATGCAGACAAGAAGAGATCTGAAAGGACATTGGAAGTGGGAGACATGGTTTATCTGAAATTACAGCCATATAGGCACACCACTCTTAGCATTCACAAATGTTTGAAGCTACACTCCAAATATTATGGCCCCTTCAAAGTCTTACAAAAGATTGGAAATGTTTCTTACAAGCAATTGCTACTGGATGATTGCAAATTACACCATACTTTCCACATCAGCCAGCTGAAAAAGCATGTGGGCCCTGCAGCCATTCCAAACCCCAAGTTGTCTCTCATCAACCCAGATGGTACCATCTTACTTGAGCCGGAGTAGCTGCTGGAAAGGAAACTGATTCCAAGGAAACAAGGGGATATTGAAATCCCAATGGTTCGCTGGCTCATCAAATGGAGCAATTTACCACTGGAGGAGGCCACCTGGGAGGATGCTGCGTTCATCCAGAAGGTTTTTCCCTCCTTCAAACCCTGAGGACAAGTTTGGTCTCGCTCGGGGGGAGTTCTCAGGACCCGGACACATCTCTGAAGAAATGTCTAGGCCCTGCAAACACTTACACAGTTAAGCTTGAATGTTGTGGACTGCGTGCAAAGCAACGGTGTCCATCAACGTGAAATCCAACGGCCCGCCTTCTTCTGTACCGCTTCGCTGAGTTATGATGAAGCCGATGTCGTTGATCCAAGATCGAACGATAATCAACCCCGCGCACGTCACTGTACCTTTGTCGACAAGACGCCAACGAGGCTCAACCACTCTGCTGCCTTTCTTTTTATTTTCTTACCAAGTTGTAAGACTATAAAGCCACTCTCCTAGTAAGAGGAGAACCATTGAATCATCTCTAGGGTTGCCCCCTTCCGCCGCCAGTGTTCCTGGTTGGCTAGTTCATCTTGTAACTCGCTTGTAAGCTCGAATCCTTCCTCTGAAAGTGCTAAGAAAAGCTAGTTTGAGCCCAGTTCTCTGAATTTAGTCTGTCAGAACACCTTGGGTCTGACACAACGGCAGCCCAGCCAAGCCGAGGCCAAGAGCAGCACCAACCCCGCCGTCCGTTGATGGATCAAGGACCTCAAGACCGCCGCCTACCAAGCCGATGACTTCCACTGCGAGGCGTTGCGCCGCCGTGCAACAAAGATGCTCCATAGCCCCACAACACACAAGGTTGTCCTTGTCCTACATTCTCTTCTTCCTTGAGTCCACCACCCCACCCCACCCCACACTGGATAGCTCTGCTTTTTTATTTTTGGAAATTTAACCCCTTTAAATTTAGTTTATTTGTTTCCTTTGCAGGTGTTGAGCTACTTCACGGTCAATAGCTCGGTTGTTTTCTGTCTTCACATGAGTTGGAAGCTGAAGGATGCCATTGATACGATTGATGAACTAGTTGTGGAGATGAACAATTTCCACTTCCTACAACATGCCGAGGCACCAAGCATTGTTCATCCGGAAACACACTCTCGAGTCGATGAATCAGAGATTGTCGGCAGAGAAGATGAGAAGGAACAAGTGATGAGCATATTGCTTGACCACAACAACAATAACGATAACAAAGTCATGGTGCTCACCATAGTTGGTATGGGGGGAATTGGTAAGACTACACTTGCGCAACTTGTGCACAATGATCAGAGGGTGAAGTATCATTTTGAGTTGGTCATGTGGATATGTGTCTCTAACAAGTTCATTATCGAACAAGTTATTCGATCTGTGATACAAGTGGCCACAATGAACAAGTGTGCTTTGACTCGGATAGAGACACTGCAGAAGGAATTATGTCGAGTTTTGAGCAAGAAAAGGTACCTCCTAGTGCTGGATGATGTTTGGAATGAAGATAGACAAAAGTGAGATGATATGAGATCTTTGTTATGCTCACATGCTGACTCGGGCAGTGAGGGAGTCCTGGATTAGGGGGTATTCGGACAGCCGGACTGTGTACTACGTCCAGACTATTGAAGCGTGAAGATACAAGACTCAAGACTTCGGCCCGTGTCCGAATGGGACTTTCCTTAGCGTGGAAGGCAAGTTTGGCGATCCGGATATTATATTTCCTTCCTTGTAACCGACTCCATGTAAACCCTAGCCCTCTCTGGTGTCTATATAAATCGGAGAGGTTGGTCCTTAGAAGGCCAATCACAATTACAATCATACCATCATATGCTAGCTCTTAGGGTTTAGCCTCTACGATCTCGTGGTAGATCTACTCTTGTACTACATATATCATCAATATTAATCAAGCAGAAAGTAGGGTTTTACCTCCATCGAGAGGGCCCGAA
>LR880972.1:38070999-38097353 GCA_904067115.1 Aegilops sharonensis | reverse complement strand
CACAGGGCCACGTGGAGGAACATTGGTCCCGGTTCGTGTTTGAACCGGGACTAATGGGTGGAGGTATTAGTAACGACCCATTAGTCCCGGTTCATGAACCGGGACTAAAGGCCCTTACGAACCGGGACTATTAGGTGTTTTTCTAGTAGTGTTATAAGAGTTTGTTCCGGCTTGTCCTTTGCTACAAAAAGGATTGGGCCACCTTGCTGCACCGTGTTTACTTTTGTTACTTGTTGCTCGTTAGAATTTACATTATCACAAAACTATCTGTTACCACTTATTTCAGTACTTGCAGAGAATACCTTGCTGAAAACTGCTTATCATTTCCTTCTGCTCCTCGTTGGGTTCGACACTCTTACTTATCGAAAGGACTATGATAGATCCCCTATACTTGTAGGTCATCAATATCGACGAACCTATGCTGTTGTACATAGCTGCAACGCATCAAGTAGTAAGCGCAGTGCTCGTCGTCGAACGAGAGGCCGACGGATACAAATACCCGCTCCAGAAGCCGGTCTACTACGTGTCCACGGTCCTAACCCTATGCAAATCCCGATACCCACACTATCAAAAAATAGCATACGTGGTGTTCATGGCATCCCAGAAGCTACGACACTATTTTCAAGAGTGTTCGATTACGGTGGCCTCCGAAGTACCACTCAATGACATAATAAATAACCGCAATGCTACGGGCCGGATTGCCAAGTGGGCTATTGAGCTCCTTTCGTTCGACATAACGTACAAACCACGGCGTGCCATCAAGTCACAAGTGTTGGCTGACTTCGTCGCCGAATGGACAGAAGCCGAACTCCTTAAAGAGTACGGCGCATACTCAAACTGGATCATGCACTTCGACGACTCTAAAATGCTTGCCGGATTGGGAGCAGGGGTAGTCCTGACATCTCCCACCGGCGACACGGTCCAGTACGTCCTCCAAATATTATACACAGACTCCAACAATGTAGCCAAATATGAGGCTCTGTTGCACGGTCTTCGGATGGCAGTCTCTATGGGAATTCAATGCCTAGAAGTGCGCGGGGACTCGAACCTCGCAATATCACAGATAAACGGAGATTTTGATGCCAAGGACCCGAAAATGGCGGCCTACCATAATGCCGTCCTCAAAATGTCAGCTCGGTTCGAGGGGCTCGAATTCCACCATGTGGCTCGAGAAAACAATCAAGCGGCGGATGTCCTCGCTCGCATCGGCGCTAAACGCGACCCTGTCCCACCTAACATATTCTTGGAACGGTTGTTCAAGCCATCCGTAGTATGGGAAGGGGAGTCCGGCAATACTAGAACGGACCCGAATACACCCCCGGATTCCGAACCATCAGACACAGTCGGAGGTTCTACCCCCGAAATAACGTCCTCGGCCCACGAAATCATGGCTGTAATCACCCCGTGGACCGAGCCCTTCTTGGCCTACCTAAATAGGCAGGAGCTCCCCGAAGACCAAAATGAAGCACGCTGCATTGTCCGGCGCTCTAAAGCTTACAAAGTCTACGAAGGGGAACTCTACAAGAAAAGCGCTACCGGAGTGCTACAAAGATGCATCTCCGAAGAGGAAGGGTGGCAGCTCTTGGCTAAAATCCATGCCGGCCTGGGCGGGCACCACGCTGCGGCTCGGGCATTAGTCAGCAAGGCCTTCCATACAGGCTTCTATTGGCCGACGGCCCGAGCGGACGCACAAGACCTTGTCCAACATTGCGTCGGTTGCCAGCTCTTTGCCAATCAGAGTCACATGCCCCCTACCGCTCTCCAAACAATCCCCATAACGTGGCCCTTTGCGGTCTGGGGGCTGGATATGGTCGGACCTCTTAAAGGGGGAAGCCATAAGAAGAAATACTTATTGGTCATGGTGGACAAATTCACCAAATGGATAGAAGCTAAACCAGTCAAAACGGCTGAATCCGGACCAGTACTAGACTTCATATCCGGGGTCGTACACCGATACGGTGTCCCCCACAGCATCATCACTGATAATTGCTCAAATTTCACAACCGAGGAAGTGAAAACTTGGTGCGCAAAAATGGGCATCAAGCTCGATTACGCTTTCGTCTACCATCCACAAACCAACGGCCAGGTAGAGCGGGCAAATGGTCTCATTATAAGTGGTATCAAACCCATGCTAGTGCGATCCTTGACAGAGTCGGATACGCACTAGGTGGAGGAGCTCGACTCCGTACTCTGGGGGCTACGGACCACGCCAAATCACACCACCGGATACACACCATTTTTTATGGTGTACGGCGCAGAAGCAGTATTACCTTGCGACATAACACATGATTCACCACGTGTACGCATGTACGAAGAGAAGGAAGCCGAGTTAGATCGGCAGGATAATTTGGATGCCCTGGAGGAGGAGCGCGATGTCGCAAAAGCCCGTTCCGCATTCTATCAGCAGCAGGCTCGACGATACCAAAGCAGAGAAGTGCGGCCCAAAACTTACAATATTGGTGAGCTCGTTCTACGACTACCGGAGAAGAAGAAGGACAAACTCAAACCCAAGTGGGAGGGTCCCTTCGTCATTGACAAAGTTCTCACCGGAGGAGCGTACCGCTTACGTAATGCATCCGATAACAGACTCGAGCCGAACCCATGGAACGCGGCAAGACTACGGAGATTCTACGCCTAGCAACGAACACAGTGTTCGTCTCCTAACCCCTCCCTTTTAATTATGCCCCATCCCCTTTTCCTTTCTCGACCTTTTTCTATCTTCACACAAAGTATTCAATACAATGCGGACTTCCGGATCGCTCCGGCCGCACTAAGTGTGTAAGCAATACCTGGGGGCTTCCTATACGGAAGCTTAAAATGATTACTCACATGGCTTTTTGCCCGTCGCATATGCATTCTTTTTCCATATGTGCCTTTTCTTCACCATTATATGCATCGATATGACTTAAGATGTTGCCAAGCTGGGTTGCATGGCTCTTGTGTTTATGCCCTACGTTCCCGTTAATTCGGTTAGGGCATAAGAGGAGCACCTCTGCGATTGTTACTGCCGGTTCAGCCGGATGTGTACCTCAGACTGGGTGAAGCCGAAAGCTAGCTTCCTTAAGAGAATATTCGGTCGATGAAAAAAGATGTATTCGTTTATCATAACATAAATCCCCAGATGTCTTGTATCCCGCGCCATCGTTCGCAGTCCGGACATGTGCATCGTCGCATGCGTACCCAGGGAAAGGAACCCCTAACGGAACTATTCTCTCTGGAAGATGTTTCTTACTATCCATGTAATATAACATAACTAGTTGGGTACTTGTCTGTTCAAGCACCTATGACCCCTACGCCTTGTTTCCACGCATACCCTGGTTTTGTATAGCTGAGCGGGTATTCGGACACACCCCGGACTATAGGACCCGGGGGCTGAAGCAAAAAGGTCCGCCATGACAAATGATTTTAATCCGGCTAGGGGCTAATAATGCCCATTAATTTACACAGTCATTTGGACTGATTACATTCCTCTTCTATACCGTCCAACAGGCTATCTAGCTTACAATCCTGTTGAGAATACTTAGCGGCTAACGCTACCTGGTTATACACCAGACTAACGGGAATTTGTTGCCCATCGGGCCCCGCCGGTCCCACTTCGGCCATATGGTTCGGGTCCAGCTTGGTGTAGCGTGTCTTCACCATTGCCCAGGCTTCTCTTGCTCCTTGCCGGCATGCTGATATCTTCCATAGACGGAAGCGCCGCCGGGATCCTTGAAGCAGGTCCACAAGTTCCCCCAGGCCATTCGGCAGTAGGCTTGATGGCCACAAAGCCTGAGCAACACCCTGCATCACTTGCCGAGCTCACTCGTGCAGTCACGAAAGGTCTTGCAGTAAATCATTTGCAAATGAGGGCATCTCCTCCTCGGGGCGACCCGTTAACATTCCTGCAAGCAAAATTCTTTCAATATACTTCCTCGCCGAACTGTACAACAGTTCGTCTAGGCACTTTCTGTAAATGCCGCGTCGAAGCCTCTTGTTCTCCTTCATGGAGTCCGCTAGCTGAGCGCGGAGATCTTTTAACACCACGTCCAGTTGGACTTTGGCATCTTGAAGGTCGTTCTTCTCCCGCCTAACTCGCGTAAGAATGCGCTCGCCAGCCTCTAGCTGCTTTTTGAGATGCGATGCGTCCTCTCCTATGCCCTCCGGATTCACCCCAGGATAGTCTGCAGAATTTTCTGTTAGACTTGTCATATTATCCATTTACTAACTGGTGCATCTTCGCACAATTGTGATAATTGTTACCAGATGAGGGCCTTTGGTGTTCCTCTAACTTGGCAACTGCAACCCTCAGTTCGGCCTTGCAGTCCTCCAGCTCCCGAAACAATTGCTCGTTCTTCTCTACAAGGACCTGTACATAAATTGATCCTTAAAACCGTTGTTTCAACCGTTTCAAGTCTCAGGGGCTACTGCTATACATACTTATTTCTCACCCATATGTCTTTGGTATACTGGTTTGTTTCTTGGGCAAGCCCACCCCGAGCAGCCTGGACGTACGCGTCCGCCGAATTGAAGGCATTAAACGCCTCTTTGGAAAAGATGTTGTTCCGAAGTACGGCCCGTCGGCGCCTGTGATTCATGGCGCTCTCCACTTCGAAATTTGTGGCTGAGAGCATGTCCGCACTCTCTGTTGGAGAGCCATGCGGTGCTGGCCCCGTGTCCGCATCCGCCCCTGAAGCCGGTTCTGCAACCTGGCTGGTGGAGGCGTGATTGGTAGGGTCTCCGGATATAGTCCGGTTATTCTTCTTCCTGCCAGACACAAAGGGCGTTGTCATATTTTAAATTCTATAATTACAGGACATGTTATTGTTTTACCTCTGTAGCGGTGTGTCAACCCTCACCGCCTTCCTCTTGAGCCTGCCCGATCTGGACGCCCGTGGTTGATGAGTCCCTAGGGGCTCAGCCCCTCGCTCCGGCCGTCGTTTCTGCAAATAGAACGACGCCTCAAAGGTAAATTATAACACCTGGGGGGAGTCCTCTTCGAAGGATAGGGTTTTCTAGTTCGGCTTACACACGAGGCGAGGAGCAGTCCAGGGTAGTCGGCCGTAATGGCCACTAGGGCGCCATCCCAGCTCGCCTGATAAAATACCCCGTTGACGAGCTCCATAGTGATATCCGGATCCACTTTAACTGCCGGATCTAGGGCCCTTCCAGGATCCTCTGGTTGCGGGGAGGGGCTGAAGATTCCTTCTACGGCCCTACTTAATTCCTACCCAGAAACATTGATGCAAGTAATCTTAGCAGAAGAACACTAGAGCAAAGTGGGGAAAAAGAATGGCAACTTACCCACGCTGGGGGGTTGTACATGGAGAATCCTTCCCGGGTTTTTATGCGAAGGAATTCCTCCTCTTCCCCTTTGTCCGGATCGGACAATATCCTTGCCAGAGCGGCAGCGGAGTTCGGACCTTTACGGCCGCAGCGGGTGGCGTCGTCTTCCCCGTTGAAATGCCACATGGGTTTCCCCCGATATTGGAGCGGTTGCACTCCCGTCTTATAATATCGCCATAACCTCAACTATCGTCAGTCCGGATTTGACCAGTAACTTTATCCTGTCCATCAGGAGGAATATTTCCCTCGTGTCCTCTTCTTGAGGGCCCCGGGGGCGCCAGCTTAGGCTGCCCTCGGCGGGGCGTTGCTGAACTTGCAGAGACCTGTCCGGACTGGATCCTGAAGGGGGACGTCGTTTATATAGAACCACTCTGAAGGCCAGTTTTCTAGTGCCTTCTTAGGAGTGCCGGACAGGTATCCGGTCTCGGCAACGCGCCATACTTCGGCCCCGCCCACTTGGCATAGGGACTCCCCCTGGGTGCTTGGGACAAGGCAGAACAACTTCCGCCATAATCCGAAGTGTGGTTCGCATCCTAAAAACAGCTCGCACAGGGCAACATACCCCGCTATGTGCAGAATAGAGCCAGGGGTAAGGTCGTGTAACTGGAGGCCGTAGAACTCCAGGAGCCCGCGAAGAAACGGGTGGATAGGGAACCCAACTCCCCTCAGCAGATGAGGGATCAGACATATACGCTCCTCCGGACATGGGTTAGGACATCCCTCAGCCTGGTCCTCTCCGTCATAAGTGGCTATAGCAGCTCAGACGGAGACCATGAACGCCGGTGCGAGAAACCCTTGGGTTTGTATCTTTGTCAAACGGCTATGAGGAACTGAACACTCTCCCCAATCCCCCGACTTGGAATGAGAGGGGCAAGCAGATGAGCTGCGACGGCCGACCATGTTGGAATGGCTGTTTGCGGAGCGCTCTGTTGGATGCTGGCTCTGGGAGGGAGAGTGAGGTTTGGATCTGAGAATCCCCGTCCCTTCAAATAGACGGTTCGCCTGGAGGATCGAGGGTGGCAAATGCAAAAATGCCTTGACTCCTCGCATTCGCTCGACACGTGGAGATGGTCGTTACTGAGGCACCGAAGCCGAGGAGCACAACATTGATTTGAGGTCGGACACTATTCGTCGTAACAAGCACTTTGGAGTATTCGGAGAAGGAACTCGCCTTGGAATGCCGAAAATAATACTGCGTGTCGGACTCATCGTCATTGAAGCCTGGTTCAGGGGCTACTGAGGGAGTCCTGGATTAGAGGGTATCCGGACAGCCGGACTGTGTACTAAATCCGGACTATTGAAGCGTGAAGATACAAGACTCAAGACTTCGGCCCGTGTCCGGATGGGACTTTCCTTGGCGTGGAAGGCAAGCTTGGCTATCCGGATATTATGTTTCCTTCCTTGTAACCGACTCCATGTAAACCCTAACCCTCTCTGGTGTCTTTATAAACCGGAGAGGTTGGTCCTTAGAAGGCCGATCACAATTACAATCATACCATCATAGGCTAGCTCTTAGGGTTTAGCCTCTACGATCTCGTGGTAGATCTACTCTTGTACTACCTATATCATCAATATTAATCAAGCAGGAAGTAGGGTTTTACGTCCATCGAAAGGGCCCGAACCTGGGTAAACATCTGTGTCCCTTGCTTCCTGTTACCATCAGCCTTGACGCACAGATCGAGACCCCCTACCCAAGATCCGCCGGTTTTGACACCGGCAAGCAGTGCTATAATTGTTACAAGCTGAAGCGATCAAGTTGCTTCTATTATGGCCACACATCCTCCACATCATATATCACTTCTAAATGTGGATCAGTCATGGGAGCTTTTTCACATAAACGCATTTGGATGGAAAGTTGAGAAACAAGAGGAGAAACAAGAAAGGAACGAAAACCAAACCAAACTGGGTAGCCCGTACCGCGCGTGGCAAGAGGAAGACTAGGATCTGGTCTGCCCGAGCCTCCTGTAGCACCACCAGACAAATTGAACGGCGCCACTGCTCAAAGGAGCCGAACGTGGACGCGCTTGAAGGAGAGAGATCTCCATCGAGAGGGCACGAACCTGGGTAAACATCTGTGTCCCTTGCTTCCTGTTACCATCAGCCTTGACGCACAGATCGGGACCCCCTACCCGAGATCCGCCGGTTTTGACACCGACAGGCAGTGCTATAATTGTTACAAGCCGAAGCGATCAAGTTGCTTCTATTATGGCCACACATCCTCCACATCATATATCACTTCTAAATGTGGATCAGTCATGGGAGCTTTTTCACATAAATGCATTTGGATAGAAAGTTGAGAAACAAGAGGAGAAACAAGAAAGGAACGAAAACCAAACCAAACTGGGTAGCCTGTACCGCGCGTGGCAAGAGCAAGACTAGGATCTGGTCTGCCCGAGCCTCCTGTAGCACCAACAGACAAATTGAACGGCGCCACTGCTCAAAGCAGCCGAACGTGGACGCGCTTGAAGGAGAGAGACCTCCATCGAGAGGGCACGAACCTGGGTAAACATCTGTGTCTCTTGCTTCCTGTTACCATCAGCCTTGACGTACAGATCGGGACCCCCTACCCGAGATCCGCCAGTTTTGACACCGACAGGCGGTGCTATAATTGTTACAAGCCGAAGCGATCAAGTTGCTTCTATTATGGCCACGCATCCTCCACATCATATATCACTTCTAAATGTGGATCAGCCATGGGAGCTTTTGCACATAAATGCATTTGGATAGAAAGTTGAGAAACAAGAGGAGAAACAAGAAAGGAACGAAAACCAAACCAAACTGGGTAGCCCGTACCGCGCGTGGCAAGAGCAAGACTAGGATCTGGTCTGCCCGAGCCTCCTGTAGCACCACCAGACAAATTGAACGGCGCCACTGCTCAAAGGAGCCGAACGTGGACGCGCTTGAAGGAGAGAGACCACCAGCAACCCTCGACACCACCACTATATCCTCCACACGCCACCTGACGCTCCGGCCCACGGTGCCAAACTTCCGCCGCGCCCATAAGGGGTCTGCTCTGTTGCTGGCTGTCCTCGAACACACGACCTGCAGATGCTGGTCAAAGACCCTTACCATTGCGACATGAGTATGCCTGAGTTTTAGTTAGAGATACAACTTATTTAACTAGCGATAGGAGTTTAAATTCAAAAAATTCCAAAAGTTCGGGATTTTCTGCCCGGTATACATGATTCTCATGGGGGAGCGGGAAACGCGGTTGTCGGGCGGTAACCGAATTTACCGCCCGATACCCAAAATGATGCCCCCTCCTCCGCACGCACCCGCCAAGCCCACGGCGCCTGCTCGCCATGCCCGTCGCGCCGGCCACGCCCCCACACCTCGCCTCAGTCGAGCAACCCTGCAGCGCCCAGATCTCGCGAGAGGGTAAAACTGAAGACCCAGCCGCCGCAGACGCCACACGGGCTTTGCCTGGCAGCGCTTACCGGCGGCGGCGAGGAGAAGGGGAGTTTCTCTGGCGACTAGGGTTTCGCACGGTTCACCGGCATGGGGGACGACACCAGGACCCCCAACATAGATGCTAGAGCAGTAAGCTAGCAGGCATGCGTAAACATAAGGCTGCACCTTTGCAGGATGGATGCATGCATGCTAATTGAGCAGGGTGCGTTATGAGAGAAGAGTGAGATTCATTCATGCAGCCCGTTTTTTAAATCTTTCACTGTTTTAGAAATAGTTGCCGGCCTGCAGTGACATCCGACGTGTTTTAAATTGCTTTGTTCGAGCTTCTCATTTGTGGCTACCGCCAGATTCTTTGGCGGTACCGTAACATAGCGTACCATCAAGACCGTTGATGGCAGAGTATTATTTTTTATGTCAAACAAACGTGAGAGTGTTGTTAAGTTTTACTGTGGGAGATTGTGACGGTAGGCTGTGTTACCCTACCATCATCAACCCGGACGGTACGAAAAGAATCAGATCCTTTGATTTTATCAAAGCAGGTCAAATATCGTTCAACTTCTGCAAAAATGTCAAAACACCAAATTTGGCTGCTAGAGGGTGTACCCTGGAATTTTTTACCAGCCTACTAGATATCATATCGATTAGAGAGATGACCAGAGAAAATAAAATAAAAGCCCAATAGCTATTCCCGAATCCTGACCCATCTCTGCCTAGGCCTAGCCAGAGAAAAAACTCATCGAACTGTGCGGCCGTGCCCCCTGCAAGTCCGCACACCTGCGCTCGGCAGACAGGCAGCAGCAAGCCAGCAACCATCCTAGTCGATTTGAGGTACCAGTTCATCTCGGCTATTCTCCAATTTTTTGATTTAGGGTTTGCTCTTTCCTCGGCTACCCGGCCACTATCCAGTAGTATCTAATTTGTGTTCAGTTATGTCATTATGTATTCATGATTGATAGATATGAAGCAAATTAGTTAGAATCTTCTTTTAGGCAAAACTAATACTTAATTGAGAATTTTACTATGTTTGTAACACCATATCCATCTATTTCTACGTGGTACTGGTAGTTAGTTAGTACTTTCATATGTCATATTTGTTCAAAAAAAAATTAGGACAACCACCCTGTTTTCAAATCCTAGATCCGTCATTGCCACCGATTACTTAGCGGATCGATTTCCCAGTGCAGATCCATGATTTTTTTTGTCCCCATCTGCATGCAGATCGACCAGCCTGGCCCTCGCTTGACCCCTGTCCCCTGCCTACGCAGCACTCCATGGAAGTGGACAAAGAGGCAAGCTTGGAGAGGAACACAAAGCCAACGCTGGACAACCATCCGGGGGCGACGGCGGCCAGCCTCCTCACCGAGAGACGATCTCATCCTGGAGATCCTCTCCCGCCTCCCAGCTAGGTCCGTGCACCGCTTCAAGTGCGTCTCCGTGCCCTGGCGCCAACCCCGCCAACCGCAAAATACTGCCCCAAAACCTTGCTGGCTTCTTCTACATGACCATGAGCAACAGCGGGCGCGGCCACCACTTCGCCAGCGTCTCCAACAACAACGGCGCAGCCTTGTTCGACCCTTCCCTCCCTTACCTGCACCATGACAAGGATGATGGCATCATTCAGGTGAACACCTGCAACGGCCTCCTTCTCTGCCGCCGCTACAACAAAAACAACAAGGTGACCCCTTTGATGAAAGAGGATGATTCACGTTTTGTCGTGTGCAATCCCGTCACCCGGAGGTGGGTGGAGCTGCCCCCGTTGCCCCCAAAGCCGGTGGCCGACAGAAGTAGCCGTACCACAGGCTTGGCTTTCGATCCGGCCGTATCATCCAACTTCCACGTTCTTCAATTTGAGCAAACCTTTCGGGAAAAGTACATCACAGGAGTGAACATTTACTCGTCGCGAACAGGAGCCTGGACTCATAGAGGTAATGAGATGGCTGAGAAAGTCATGCTATTCTTTCGTAGTAGATGCATCTTTGTTGGCGGCATGCTCTACCTGATCGAAAAGGTGCGACGGCACCCGGGTGCCCCGACACCCGGTTATCCCGTCCATCCAGCGGCATGAGGATCCGCGCTGATAGCTGTACATGCCTGCGCAGAGGGGTTGCAGCATTAGAGTAATTAGGTTCGCTTTTTTAAGGAGACAATGAGCGAACGGAGGGGGCAGTAGGATGCAGAGATAGGTACTATTGCAGTTCTAGCATGTCAGGAATCCTTGGTGGTCGATGAGATGGATGAGATGACAGCATACAGCCGCTGCATGCGTCCGTTGAACACCACCATAGATTCCCATTCGCTGGCAGGTCTCGATGCAGGCTGCAGGTCTGTTTTGCATGCATGAACAGTAGTATTATGTCCTCTCTCCTCACGCTTTCTTCTCTCTCACATGCTCTCTCTCTCGTGTCACTCTCTTTGTCTGACCTGCATGCACGCTCTTTTTCACTTCTCTAGAAAAGTACTCTCTCTCTCTCTCTCTAGTTTTATCAGGCGAAGTCTGGGTGACATGTCGTTTTGTGTGTGTATGAAGCTGATGTGATGCATGAAGGACCCCACATCTCTCTCTCTCTCTCTCAGTGGAGTGAGCACTAACAGGGGGAATCTGCCTATGATGAACAGTACCCAGCGAGAGGACCAGCTCGGTTTTGAATTTTCTACTCCCAAACTTACTGTTCACTAGGCCTGCTAATGCAACCTGCTGTAGAAGACTAGGCACAGATCTTGATGACTTGGAATCTGCATGGACGGCAGGATAAGTGGGTGCATAGACCCCCGGGTGCTAAAAAGCCAGTCTCCTACCTGATGGGCACCCTTGAACGGCAACCATTATCATCATCTGTTGCTGGGGGTGGACATGGACGGCAAAGTGTGGAGGACCATCAGTCTGCCGTACGGCGGAAGATTTGGTGCGATTGGATCGTCGCAGGGGTGCTTACACTACGCTGTAGCTTTCTTCGATGATAACAACCAAATCTCTGGGTTAGAGCTCTGGTGCCTTCAGGATTGCGATAGTAAAGAATTGGTCCTGAAGCATACTGCCAGCTTCAATAAGCTTATGAGCATGACTGGGAAGGTGTACATGACGGCTGAGATTCATCCAGATTGCGACACCATTTTCCTCATCTCATGTTTAGGTGATACCTTGGTAGCATATGATATGCGACATCAGAAAGTTGGATATATTCTTAATCTTGAGAAGAGCAACACACAACAGCTTCTACCCTATGTTCCTATGTTCTCAGAGTCATTAGCAAACGCAAATGGACAGTAGTTTTTTTTTACCTTCAAACCACATTTGTGCTTCCTTCAAGAATCGGCTCTTCTGTCGGCGGCTGAAATATTTATCTTTGTACTTTGGAATCTGCTTGAATCATGCCGCTCAATTTACTGGTGCTTACAATCCTGCCTCATTGATTTCCAGTTTGAAGCAAATGCGTAAACCTACAGTCGTGGCTATGTGTTATGTGTGTGTGGTGGGGGGGGGGGGGTTAGAATGTACTCAGCATATTCATGTCTTTTAAAAAAACATATTCATGTCAGGTGAGAGGAGAAGCAATGGGGTGTTCCATCTGCCAATTTAGTTCTAGATATCTTGCATACGCCAGTCATGGTGGCACACTTGTACTCACTCCGTCCGAAAAAACTTGTCAGGGAAATGAATGTGTCTAGACGTATTTTAGTTCTAGATACATCCAAATTTATCTATTTGTGCAACAAGTATTTCCGAACGGAGAGAATATTAATTAATAACTAAGTTTTGCGTGTAGTCAAGGGCCTGATTGTTGAAAGCAGCCGGCGTGGGTGGATGGGGTTCTAGTTTTGCGTGGGTGCGCTATGAGGGCGGCCAAGCTTCAGGATGCTGCTTTATCTTATGGTATGTCCGTCAACCTATCTAATTCCTTATTGCATTTTTCTAATGAGGACATTATAAATAATGCAAACCAATTAGGAGTTTCACTAGGTGCTACGGATAGTGAGATTACCAATTCGGTGAATGATCTATTAGATTTGGAGGCGGAACGTGCTTTAGAGACTATTCGTAATCTTGCAGCAGTTAAACCAATGAATGATGATNAACATATTCATGTCAGGTGAGAGGAGAAGCAATGGGGTGTTCCATCTGCCAATTTAGTTCTAGATATCTTGCATACGCCAGTCATGGTGGCACACTTGTACTCACTCCGTCCGAAAAAACTTGTCAGGGAAATGAATGTGTCTAGACGTATTTTAGTTCTAGATACATCCAAATTTATCTATTTGTGCAACAAGTATTTCCGAACGGAGAGAATATTAATTAATAACTAAGTTTTGCGTGTAGTCAAGGGCCTGATTGTTGAAAGCAGCCGGCGTGGGTGGATGGGGTTCTAGTTTTGCGTGGGTGCGCTATGAGGGCGGCCAAGCTTCAGGATGCTGCTTTATCTTATGGTATGTCCGTCAACCTATCTAATTCCTTATTGCATTTTTCTAATGAGGACATTATAAATAATGCAAACCAATTAGGAGTTTCACTAGGTGCTACGGATAGTGAGATTACCAATTCGGTGAATGATCTATTAGATTTGGAGGCGGAACGTGCTTTAGAGACTATTCCTAATCTTGCAGCAGTTAAACCAATGAATGATGATGAGATTAATGCGTTAGGGGTTAGAGTGCTCGATAATCTGTGTGAGGATCTAGCACCCCCCATTCATGACGCTGAGGAAGATGATGCACCCCTAGAGAATGATGTTAGTCATATTTGTGAACCCGGTCATGAGGACCGGGACACTGAGCTTAGTAAACCTAAGCGTAAGTGGAAACGGAAGATTTATCCCGGTTCCGCAGTTCGTAGGAGTGCTAGGATTCGAACCACTAAAAAATTCCATGATGAAATACGAGAAATTTTTTTTGGAATAGCAGAGGTCTGAAGGACTTGGCTAAAAGAAGATTCCTGGCTGAGGCAGCTTTAGAGCAGAGGTTAGATTTTATTGCTCTATCGGAGACGGGTAGAGATAACTTCACACCACAGTTTCTCTCCTCTCTTGTGGGTGGTATTGATTTCGATTGGTATTGCCTACCTCCACGAGGAAGATCGGGTGGTATCTTACTAGGTGTGAGATGCAATTCTCTTGAAGTCCGAAGTGTAGTGATGGGTGACTTCGCGGTGAAGTTTCGAGTTAGGCCTAGGATAGATGGTTTTAACTGGGCTTTGGTGGCGGTCTATGGTGCCGCACAGCCCGAGCTTAAAGCGGAATTTCTAGCGGACCTTGTTCGAATATGTGGGTCTGAACAACTGCCAATTTTAGTTGGAGGTGATTTCAATATCATCAGGAGGAGAGATGAGAAGAACAATGATAACTTTGATGGCAGATGGTCTTTCATGTTCAACACCATTATTGAAAGCTTGGATCTGAGAGAGATAGAGCTTTCTGGTCGAAAGTTTACCTGGGCTAATGCTCTGCCAAACCCAACCTATGAAAAACTTGATCGAGTTCTTGCGATCGTGGAGTGGGAACAAAAGTTCCCTCTGGTTACGGTGCAAGCTCTTTCGAGAGGAATATCTGATCATACCCCATTGTTTCTGGACTCAGGGGAGCCGAACCACGTGGGTAACAAGAACACATTCTCCTTCGAGATGTCATGGTTTGAACGCGAGGGGTTCTTGGACTTGATTGCCAGGGAATGGGTTAAAGGTGTAGGAGGCAAAATTGCGATTGAGCGTTGGCAGAATAAGATTAGGCATTTGAGAAGCTTCTTACGGGGCTGGGCTAAGCACCTCAGTGGTGAGTATAAGATTGAAAAGGATAGACTCCTTATTCTTATACAGGACCTGGACATACTGGCCGAATCCCGTATTTTATCACCAGTTGAGCTTCAGGTTAAAAATGAGGCGGAGAAGAGGTTAAAAGAATTGCTCCGCGAAGAAGAACTGAAGTGGGCTTTGCGTGCTAAAGTCCGAAAAGTGGTCCAGGGGGATGCGAATACTCAGTTCTTCCATTCAGTGGCGAATCTTGCACAAAATTGAAGGGTAGGCTCAAAACATCAAGTTTCTAAGTCTACTGGGCAAATTCATTGCAGTTTACATGTTAAACACCTGAGTATAATTCTCAAGTTGCATGTTTAGCTGAAATATGATTTTTAGAGGGTAGGCTTCAGCCTATTGAAGCCCCCCTAGTGGAATCGCCACTGCTTCCATTTGATTGCTAATAGCAAACACAGAAAGAAGCGTATCTTTCAGCTTGAGCAAGACGAGGGCACTATTTTAGGTCAGGATAACCTAAAAACATATATTACCGACTATTATAAGCAGTTATTTGGACCTCCGGAGGATAATAGTGTGTCCCTCGATGAGTCCAGGACTGAGGATGTACCTCAGCTATCGGCTGCCGATAATGATATTCTGGTTGCCCCGTTCTCGGAGAAGGAGGTGTTTGATGCCATTAAACGGATGAAAAACAATAAGGCTCCTGGACCGGATGGATTCCCGACAGAGTTCTATAAAAAGTGCTGGCACATTATTAAGGGGGATTTACTACCTATGTTCCATGATCTGTTCTCTGGACAGCTTCAATTATTTTACTTGAATTTTGGGACTATCACACTGCTTCCTAAGAAGACAGATGCGGTGAGAATTGAGCAATTCAGGCCGATCTGTCTCCTCAATGTTAGTTTCAAAATTTTCACCAAGGTCGGGACTAACAGACTCACACAGATTGCGCATTCTGTGGTGCAACAGTCCCAAACCGCTTTCATCAGAAATATCCTTGAAGGGGTGGTAGTCCTGCATGAAACGCTCCATGAAATCCATTCCAAAAAATTAGATGGAGTGATTTTTAAGGTGGATTTCGAGAAAGCGTATGATAAGGTCAAATGGCCATTCCTCCAACAGTCATTGCGTATGAAAGGTTTTGATGAAGCCTGGCGCCGACAGGTTGAATCATTTACGCAAAAAGATAGTGTGGGAATTAGAGTTAACGATGACATAGGTCACTATTTCCAGACACATAAAGGCCTAAGACAAGGAGATCCGATGTCCCCTATCTTATTTAACATTGTGGTGGATATGTTAGCAATTTTGATAGGAAGGGCTAAGGAAAGTGGTCAAGTCGGTGGATTGGTACCTCATCTTATTGATGGAGGTGTTTCCATCCTTCAATACACTGATGATACGATCATCTTTATGGAGCATGACTTGGCCAAGGCGAGAAATATGAAGCTGGTGTTATGCCTATTTGAACAATTGACCGGGTTAAAGACCAACTTTCATAAGAGCGAGCTGTTCTGTTTTGGTAGGGCCAAAGATGAACAGGATGCTTATAGGCAATTGTTTGGATGTGAGTTGGGAGAGTTACCCTTCTCTTACTTGGGGATTCCTATCCACCATCGTAGGCTGACAAACAGAGAATGGAAGTGCATCGAGGACCGATTTGAGAAGAAAATGAGCTGCTGGAAGGGTAAGCTCATGTCATACAGAGGCCGATTAATCCTAATTAATTCGGTGCTCACGAGTATGCCAATGTTTCTTCTATCGTTCTTTGAGGTACCAGTTGGGGTTAGGAAGAGACTGGACTTCTATCGATCGCGCTTCTTTTGGCAGGGTGATGAGCTTAAAAGAAAATATCGGCTTGCTAAATGGGATATCATTTGTAGACCGAAAGACCAAGGGGGTCTCGGGATTGAGAATCTCGAAGTTAAGAATAAATGTCTTCTTAGCAAGTGGCTGTGGAAGCTCTCTTCGGAGAATGAAGCTATGTGGGCTCAAATCCTTCGCAGCAAGTACCTCCAGACAAAAACTTTGTCCCAGGTTATAGTCCGGCCGACTGACTCGCCCTTCTGGAAAGGCCTTATGAAAGTCAAACAGGCATTGTTTAATAGGACGAAGTTTGTTATTGGAAACGGCACGAGTACACGTTTATGGGAGGATACTTGGCTCGGTGAGACACCCTTGGCCATCCAATACCCGTCTTTGTACCGCATCGTTCAACGACGTGAGGTGTTCGTTGCATCGGTCTTTCAATCTACCCCCCTTAATATTCAGTTCCGTCGATCGCTAGCGGGCAATCGTTGGGAAGAATGGCTCCGTCTAGTTAGGAGACTGATGGAAGTCCAGCTTTCTCAACAACCCGATGAATTACGCTGGAAGTTGACTAAGTCTGGAGCATTTACGGTAAAATCAATGTATATTGATGTTATTAATTCGAACTCCATTCCTACGTCAAAGCATGTTTGGGATGTCAAAGTTCCTTTGAAAATAAAAGTGTTTATGTGGTTTGTCCATAAACAAGTTATTTTAACTAAGGACAACTTGATAAAGCGTAATTGGACAGGACCTACTAGGTGTAGTTTCTGCGATCGGGATGAGACTATCAAACACCTCTTTTTTGATTGCCCGCTGGCCAAGGTACTTTGGCAGACGGTCCACATTGCTTTTAATATCAACCCACCGAATTCTGTTAATGCGTTATTTGGGACATGGCTTAATGGGATTGAGCCTGACTTAGCGAGACATATTCGGGTTGGAGTTTGTGCTTTGCTGTGGACTATCTGGAATTGCAGAAATGATTTGGTCTTTAACAGAATATCATGTATACATTTTTTGCAGGTTCTATTTCGAGCTACGGCACTGATCCGTTCGTGGTCGCTACTAACCCAGACGGAGGCCAGGGAGCATTTGGTTACTGGGTCTTTCCGCTGGGAGATGGTAGCTCGGGATATCTTCAACCGGTTTGGATGGTGGTCATGTAATAGGATAGGCATTTAGTATCCCTATCTAGTTTTAGCCAGCCGGTTGTGGCGTCTTTTCTTGGCTAGTTGATGTTTCTAGCCCTCTCTGGCTCTGTGTGAGCTTTTTGTGCATTTTTAGTACTTTATGAGACTTTTGGAACCATGTTCGCACTACTTTATTTGGTTAATAAGATGGCCGTATGCATCTTTCTGATGCAGAGGCCGGGGAATCCCCCTTTTCGAGAAAAAAAACCTACAGCTCATGTCCGCAGTGGCGGAGGCAGGGGGACCAGCAGGGGCCCTGGCCCCCCTAACATTCTTGACTTAAGGCTAATATCCATCTTAATAGTGCTTAATTGATGTATAAAATGACGTATTTTGATAGGCCGGCCCTCCCAGCAAGACATTAGAACACTCGGCCACCCTCATATGATTTTCCTGGCTCCGACGACATGTTCAAGAGCGTGGCGGGAAGCTCTTGAAATAAATAAAAGATGCAATCTTTTAACTATACCATTCCAATGGTGGAAGTGGAATTGTGAATTTGATTGACTTATGGAAATACTCACAGCTGCAGCAGGTCTATGACGCGCCAGCCACTCCTAACTTTGGAAAATTTTGGCGCAGTTGATTCCAGATCCAACCGCACATCACGTACCACTTGAACCACTCAGCATGTCGCCGTTTGAATTTTCCCAAAGGAGACACTCTGTTTACTTTTAGCACTTATATTTATATATCCTTTTCAGTCTTGTGATGGCTATATATAAAACCAAGAATTTGAAGCCCGAGAGTTCAGCTACTCCGTACTTGGGTTAAAACCCCTGCCTAGCCGCCGTGTTCCATCTGTGAAAAGCATCCTCATGTGTGCGATGGGATCCTGTACTTTCTTATTTTCAATCATACTCAAGCGCAAGGATCCTAGAGCATAATTGGTTTGATGCCAAAAGTTGGCATATGCCAAATTTTGGCAACGGCTAAATATTGGCTAGAGATTGGTTGCTTGCCAATTCTCGTTGCCAATCTCACAAAAAGTTGTCAAATATTGGCAACTTTTGATTTTGTCAAATATTGACAATGCCAAATGTTGGTAGCAAACCAATGCGCGGACACGCAAGTCCTCCTCACTGCGTCCGAGAGGATGCCCGCCCAAGCACAAGGATCCCACCGAACCACTTTTGCCACCCAATCGCTCCTTCCAGCGCCCCAAAGGATGCCCACGCAAGAAGCCCAAGACATCTTTGGGCCCTGCCCCTGCCAAGCGTGGCCACGGTTGTTCCCTCAAGATACGACATGGCTGGGAGCTCCTAAGTGACGCTCTTTGTGTCAAAGAACCCACGTTTCGCACAGGGCGGCTCATCTGGGCCGGCCCATTCGGCCTTCACGATGTGAAAAACCGCGAAAAAGAAACACGCACTAGCGGGAGCTCCTAATTGGCGCTTTAAGTGCTGCCGAGCTAAACCAGCGCGCACTCGCCAAAATTCTACGCACACGGGGAATCGAACCCAGCAATTGTCGAACAACACCCTGCCATGGAAGACCGGACACAACTTGTTGTCTATTACGAGGAAACTACACTATTTAACCCTTTAAATACTACACATAACATATATTGTATACACTGTATAGTTTTTCTTTAAATTGTAAAATTTCGAAAAGAACTCATAAAAATAAAGAAAAACCATGAATTAAAAAAATGCACAGACTTTAGAAAAAGTTCACCTGTATAGAAAAAGGTTCACAAATAAAAAAAAGATCATCGATTTTTTTTTAAATTCACCAAATGTGAAAATAGTTCAATGAATTCGAAACAAATCATCAATATTTTTAAAAAGTTCACAAATTTGAAAAGGTTCAAATAATTTGAAAAAAAAGTTCATTGAATTTGAAAAAAGTTCATCAAATTTATAAAAAGTTCGTCGATTCTGAAAAAAAGTTCACAAGCTTTGCAAAAAGTTCATCCATTATGAAATAAGTTCACGAATTGGAAAAAATAAGTTGATCGATTTCAAAAAAAGTTCATCAAATTTGGAAAGAGTTCATCAATTTTCAAAAAAAGATCATCGGATTTACAAAAAGTTCACGAATATAAAAAAAGTTCACAAAAAAAAGTTCATGAACTCGAGAAAAGTTTGCGAAATCAGAATAAGAAGAAAAAAACAGAAGAAAACCGGCCAAAAAGAAAAGAAAAGCATATTCACGTCAGTTATTTTGAAGTTAAAAAAGATGTGCAGTCGAACTGTCGTACATAACCTGTTGGGTGGAGCGTTCGAATCTCCACTGTGCACCTTTTTTGACACATTTACCGAAAAAGGAGAAGAACAAAGAGTAAGGCGGCCGAGCCAGGTGCGGAACGGGGGTGTGTGCGCGATTGATTGCACAGACGACTGTAACAGGCGCAAAGGGCGCCGTTTAGTAAATGCCTGCACTAGCGCTAGGATTCGAACCCCTGACTTTGTACTAATGTGTGGGCTATGCTAGCCACCGTGATGGACCAGCTCTTGTGTTAGACTGGCAGCGCAACAGTTCAAGAAACAATCAATGGTGGCAAATATATAAAAAGATCCTCAAAAACAAAAGTCCCAGTGATGGACCGAACCGAAGACCTTCCCCTATTGCTTTTCTTTTTGATGGATCGAACATTCGCAAAGCCAAGATTTTATTTTTGCAAAAATTAAGAATTTTCGCAACGCGAACATTTGTGAACAAAATTTTGAAACTTCAAATAAATTTTTCAAAAAAGAACACTTTTTTGATTCTGAAATATTTTTTAGAAAAAGGAACAAAATAGTAAAGGTGAACATTTTTTGACATTTGGAACAATTTTTAAAAAGATGCAAAAAACTTGTGAAAAACAAGAACAAATATTGAAAATGAAAAACATTTTTCGGAATTACGAATTTTTTTTGCAAAAACCCAAACAGTTTTCGAAATTCCCTGCACATTTTTTGATTTTTTGAACATAAAAATAAAAAAGTGAACTTTTTCTGAAATTCCCCAAAAAAATTTGTGAATTTGCTAAGAAAAATTCAAAACATGAACATTTTTTAATTTCGTGAAAAAACTGAAAGTAGGAACGCTTTTAAAATTTGTGCAAATTTTGAAAACATGAACATTTTCTAAATTTTTGAACAAATTTTTAGAGAGATAACATTTTCTTAGTTTTGTTTTTTAAATGTGAACATTTTTAACTTTTGGAACTGTAAAATTTTGTAAAAGAAGCGAACAAATATTTGAAGTTGTCAAATTTTATGGATATTCTGAACAACATTTCAAAAATGGAACATTTAAGAATAAATGAAAGAAAATCTAAAAAATGCGAACAATTTAATTTTCTGATCCATTTGTTGAAAATGGTAATAGGGAAAAGAAAAGAAAAGGAGAAACAGAAAAAATAAAAAATATGAAAAATGGAAGGAAAGGAAAACAAGAAAACCGAAAAAGGAGAGAAAGTATCGCTCCTATATGAGCCGGAACGGCCCGTCTCAGTCGCTGACTCTGCGTCACGAGGACATTTCGATGCAGAATTCGTCAAATAGGAAATCCAGACATGACTCTCCTTTGCCCACCACTCGTTGTCCTGACAGGCTTGGAAATTGGTTTCTTTGGATTCCTCGGGTGCTTGTTAGTCTAGTACTAATATTTTTGTAATGTAGAGGGAAAAAAATTGAACTACATGAACATTTTTTTAAACTCAGTACTCCCTCCTGAATTAATTTGGATCGGAGGGAGTATATATTTTTTAAACAAGTGACAATTTTGAAATGCCACAAACATTTTTTTTTCTACATGACTGCTTCTTCTTCACAATGTACATTTGACATATACATTAGGAACATTTTTCTATACATGTTTAACATTTTTCAAAATCACGATTAAGATTTTTCTTATGCGTAGTGTCGACATGAGGTGGCACCTTGTTAGTTACAGGGACAGCCCAGCAACAGCTCCTGCATGTGAACCTATGCTTTGGGGCAGAGGAGAGTGTAGAGGCCAAGGGTTTGGTCTGAAGAGCGGATGAGACGAGTAAAGGTGGGGTCGTGTGGGCCAGTGTAGGCCGGATCTGACGTGACGAACATGCCAGGTTGCACCCGGGGCACCCTATATATGTCCTAGATTTGAGCTGAATATGAGGAGTGCCGGCGTTTGAAGCCGGTTTGAGGCATCCGTCAGGATCGATTTTTTTTCTACTGGTCCGTCCACCCGGACGTATAATGCGGGTTTGAGGCGCCCGACCTTAGATGCTCTAAGGTGTGGGTACATGTTTTCCATTGTTCTGTCTCTAAAGCTACAACTGAGTACTTATACCCAAGGTTTTACAGTGCCCTTAATTATAATGTTAAACATATATCGTTTTAAACTCTAAATAGCTTTTTTTGACAGTGAACTACAACAGTAAAGAAGGTGAAGAAGCGTTTTAAAAGCTGATATTTGAAAGACAATGAACAAATCTCAGCCGTCGGTCTTCACCTATCCTCCCTCGATCGGACCATTTGGGCCATCCCTCGGAGGTTCAACAACAGGAAACGGACAGGATCTTCATTTCCCCAGTCAAACTCATAGCAGTTTCCCTCTTCATTTCCTAGCCTAGCTTCAAAGAATAATAATGAACGACTCTGCAAGGCATCTATGTATGCATCCCTACCTGCCATAATATACGGTGACTGAATTCAGTAAGCAGCATTACATTTTGAATTTGTGATTCTTTCTCGCCACAATCTTAATATTGTTACCTAAAAAGAGCAACAACAAGGAGCATCTGTTTAACTGAATTAGCTCTGCCCGAAAACAAGCAGCTTGGCAAGAGTTCATCTGATACAACAACTTTACTGCCTTTTTGAAACAAACATGCTCTAAAACCATACCGCTGCTTTAGAGTTAGACATCTATGAAGATACCAAAGAGATTACACAGATCGATGCAGCTATGTATGATTAATAAATTGAAGTCGAGTTACAAATCGCTTGGTAAAGAGAATGAGACAACATGGTAAAGAGAAGAGGCTATATATACCTCATTGGAACGCACGCAACCTAAGCATTCATCGGATGGGCTAGCCCACTGTTCTCTGTGGAATTGCTTCAACCAAATTCCAGTATGCGCCTCCTCTTGAGAAAGCTACCTCCAAGTTGGGACAGTTTTTGATCCATAGTATCTTGAGGGCTGGGAGCTGCTGTACGAGTCCCTCCGGCAATGTCTCTACCCCTGGACACCCCTCCATTACTAGATCCCTGAGCGCAGTGACTCCATACATTCCATCTGAAAATGTTGTCAGGGCATCGCACTCATGCACACTGAGTTCTAGCAATTTTTTGCTGTTCCCCAGAATTGCTGGCATGGACACCAGCTTGCGACAATACCTGATCCACAATGTTTCAAGAGATGCAGGCAACTTTGGTACCTCCACCAAATTTTCACATTCTTTGATTTGAAGATCCTGGAGTCGAGGAGGCATGNGTTACCTAAAAAGAGCAACAACAAGGAGCATCTGTTTAACTGAATTAGCTCTGCCCGAAAACAAGCAGCTTGGCAAGAGTTCATCTGATACAACAACTTTACTGCCTTTTTGAAACAAACATGCTCTAAAACCATACCGCTGCTTTAGAGTTAGACATCTATGAAGATACCAAAGAGATTACACAGATCGATGCAGCTATGTATGATTAATAAATTGAAGTCGAGTTACAAATCGCTTGGTAAAGAGAATGAGACAACATGGTAAAGAGAAGAGGCTATATATACCTCATTGGAACGCACGCAACCTAAGCATTCATCGGATGGGCTAGCCCACTGTTCTCTGTGGAATTGCTTCAACCAAATTCCAGTATGCGCCTCCTCTTGAGAAAGCTACCTCCAAGTTGGGACAGTTTTTGATCCATAGTATCTTGGGGGCTGGGAGCTGCTGTACGAGTCCCTCCGGCAATGTCTCTACCCCTGGACACCCCTCCATTACTAGATCCCTGAGCGCAGTGACTCCATACATTCCATCTGAAAATGTTGTCAGGGCATCGCACTCATGCACACTAAGTTCTAGCAATTTTTTGCTGTTCCCCAGAATTGCTGGCATGGACACCAGCTTGCGACAATACCTGATCCACAATGTTTCAAGAGATGCAGGCAACTTTGGTACCTCCACCAAATTTTCACATTATTTGATTTGAAGATCCTGGAGTCGAGGAGGCATGGCATTTTCATCGGCAGATATTGTTGATGGAAGTGAACCAGTTAAGTAGGAACAACCAAGCACATTTAGAACTCGAAGACAACTCAAGCTTCTGAACTCTATCGCTGGCCATTGTACTATACTATTGTTGCCTCTAATCTCCATTCTTTCAACAAAACCAAAATGGTTCCATATATTCCGTTGTATTTGGGATGGTTCAGATGAGAAAAGGCAATTGCAATCTACTACATCCACATCCTTAATAAATCTGCAAGGTATTGTTTTCAGCTCCTCATCAAAGAGCTCTATATTTTCTGCGAAGCCTTCAAGCCTCAGTTTCACTCTAGAGTCACCAAGCCTTGAGAAATGAAGGTCCATCATCCGCCAAACGATATGTAGGTTGCATATCAACTATGCCTTTGCACTGAAGATTAGATTGCACTGAGAGATTAAACATATGGTGAAGGGGAATGCAACTTCGGCCCTTCACCACTAGTTCTTCTAGTAAAGGGAGCACCTTGGGCATGCTTGCTATTGGGCATAGAGAAATATACAGCTTCTTGAGCAGAGGGAATGATACATCTGCCACTTGTCCTGGCACCTCCTGGTGCCATTGCTCTAGTTCATCCATGTCGGTAATTATCATATGTTCCAATTTAGGAAAGAAGGGTGGCCTAGAAGTATTGGATTCCCTGATGTCAGTATCTTCAGTGCCAACACATATACTTGTCAAGCTATGCAAACCGTTCAAACGCAAGTACACGAGGGAGGGCAGCCGCCATAATGATGGAAGATCCTCGCAATTCATGCAGTCTCTCAGAGTAAGTTCACCGAGATGCTCTAACACTGTAGAGTTGTGCATCCATGATGACAATTTAGCACCAGTGTAATTATGTAACACTAGAATTTCAACCCTTTTGTGGGAAAGAAGGGCCTCTAATATTGCTTCTGCTTTAGCATCTGCATATTGAATACAGGTACTGTAAGGTTCACGTTCCCAATTGAGTGAAAATCGTTTCAAATTATGTTTGGTAGACAGGTTGCCTTCTTTAGCATTTTCTGCACCATGCACTTTTCTCAGCTCAAACAAAGAAAGAGCACCACTTAGATTCAGATCTTTCAGTTTATCAATTCCACGACCTACATCACTATCAATGACATAACTTGTCAATGTATGTAGAGAATTCAGCTGACCAATACCCTCTGGCATGCGCTCCAATCTTCTACACCCAACAAGGAAGATATGTCGAAGACTTCTCATATATTTCATGCCTTCTGGTAATTTCTCCAGCCATGCACAACTAATGAGGTTCAATGTTTGCAAGCTATACAGGATGGTAATGGCTTTAGACATTGCATGTACACTAGAGTGAGAAAAATCTAGATAGCAAAGATGCTTCAAGTTTTTCATATGTCCCTCCGTTCAGAATGTCTTCAGTGCTCGCAAGGACATAAATTTTGACTTGGTCATACTTAGAAACTTGGCTTTATCACGAGGAAGCCGCTCACTTTGGACTAATATCGTGCGGGCCCGGGTAGCTAGAATTTCCTCCATGGTTGCAATAGCTTGATTACTGACATAATGAAGTGACAAATGTTGAGCCTCATGTTGTAATGATCTAGCAGCTGTGAATCCTTGCAGAATCTCCTGATGTGGTGAAGATTCTTGCAGAATGGAGCAATCATTTCCTCTTATGGAGTCAGCAAGATCATGCACCTTGCAAGTAGTTGGTCGGTGGATTTCCTCATCTTCATAGGCAGAGAGTAGATCCTTTTGAATCTTCACGTCTTGGAGGAAACATCTACAAACTAGCATATCGAAAATTTGTTGGCCTCTTGTTTCTGATGCAATAAAGTCATTTGCCACCCAAAGATGGATTGACATGTCTTTATCTATCGGGCTATCCTTGGGGAAAATAACACAGATGGAAAACATATTTTCTCTTCTGATGACAAGTGATCATAGCTCAGCTGTAGTGCAGGTACAATCCCATTTGCGTTGATGTCACTCCTCCATACATCACTATCCACGACAGAAAACCACTGACTCTGATCCTTCGAACGAAGTAAAGCTGCTATAGTCTTAATAGCAAGAGGCAATCCGTTACACTTGTGGACAATACTCTTACTCTGAAATTAATTCCTCTTGCTTCTCCAGTTCCCGTCCAAATGTGTTTCTGCGAAAAAGCTCCCATGACCGATCCTTGTTTAGAAGTGATATCTGATGTGGAGGATTTGTGCCCATGATAGAAGCAACTTGATAGCTGCGGCTTGTAACAATTATAGCATTGCCTGAGCCAGCATGTGAGCATAACAAAGATCTCATATCATCCCACTTCTGTCTATCTTCATTCCAAACATCATCCAACACTAGGAGGTACGTATTATTGCCCAACACTTCACCAAGCTTCTTCTGTAGTGCCTCCATCTCAGTCAATTCACACTTGTTCATCGTGGCAACTTGTATTAAAGATCGAACAATTTCTTCGATAACGAACTTGTTAGAGACACAGACCCATATGACCAACTCAAAATGATGCTTCACCCTCTGATCATTGTGCACAAGTTGGGCAATGGGTAGTCTTACCGATCCCCCCCCCCCCCATACCAACTATGGGGAGCACCATGACATTGTTATTGGAACTGTTGTTGTGCTTGAGCAATATGTTCACCACTTGTTCCTTCTCGTCTTGTCTGTCGACAATCTCTGATTCATCGACATGAGAGTGTGTTTGTGGATGAACAATGCTTGGTG